>JANRMT010062792.1:100353342-100403005 GCA_026402145.1 Polypterus bichir lapradei
CTGCGAAGCGCGGGTATTCTGCTAGTATATATATATATATATAAAATCTTGTGATTGTGAAAACTACATAACGTGGTAGTTTGTTTCAGATTCATATTTGTGGGTAATGAACTGCTTATACTATGTTATGATTTCCCACACAGGAGCTATTTAAACTCTATCACAACACAATACTGCAATTATTTCCACTGCTGTAATTTTATTTAACATAAATAGAGAAGTAGTCACATACATAAAATAAATAACCAAATTGTAAATAAAACTTCACATAAAGCTAAAGAAGAGAAATAACCTGAGAAACTAAAATAATGAAGAAAATTATTGAAAGAATTCTGATACTATTTGCTGTTGTGCATTACCATTGACACCTATTCTGTCAGAAACATTGATATCTCTATTATGCATGAAAATATGAGATAATTTTTTTTCTTGGCCATCACTACAAATTATAAGTAATATATAAAAAAATGTCTGAAATGTTCCTACAAGGCTACTTATGTGAAATCAATTATAAATTGAAGATTATTTTTTTATCTCAGAATTCGTGCAAAACAGCCTTTGCTGTGTTGCTCCCAAGGGGTTACACACAAGTGATACAACTTTATATTAGATTAAATTACATAAACATTATTTATCCCAAAGGGAAATTTAGAGATGTGTTATTGAAATGTGTTATTTCTTAGGCCTTTTAGTAAACTAGTATTAGCCACTGAACTGGACTGACTATACCTGTGGTAACTACTCATAACTGGGGATAGAATCCAATTTACTTCCATATTAATCAAATTATGTTTGTCACATTTTAGTTGTAATACTACACATTATTTTGTTTTCAAAACCCCTGTCCACAAAACAGATTTTGAGTTTGCTGACTGAAACTTGCTACTTTAATATTCTCACTAACTATGCGTCTAAGAGATGTCCCAACGAAGTTTATGGCACAGATATAGGTATTTCATGTTTTGTTTTTTTTTTTTGTATTTTATTTTATTGTACATTGGATCCTGCTGCCTAAAGCAGCCGCAACACTCATCATACCTCAGCATTGACAGTGATCATTTTTGAGTTGTCTCTCTTATCTCACGTTTTAGGTCACTAAACTTTTAGTTAGCAGTCTAATTTGTTTCTTTCTCTGCAGTTACAAGGAAGGTAGCATTTTAAACATTCTACTAATACTACAAGGTGTCCCGTCAGTATTACTATCAAGCATTTAGTATCAAAATGGAATGATTTAAATGCAAACGTGCACATTTCCAATTGTGTTTGCATAATTCTAGCAAACAGGTATCTTCCTGTCATGCTTAAATGAGAAACTGATATGGGCTACTTCCCCGTTTACTGAGGAATTTTTTTTTAGTTCTGAATTTCTAGTCTTGATTGCAGAAATAGTTGCGGAAAAAACTTTCCTGTATCTTCAAAGAATGCAGTCACTGAACCCAGATGAGAATACAGTGCATTTCTTTATTTGAACAAATGTCTCCGTCCATGGAGTGAGCAGTCAATTAAACAATTCATCTGCCTTTATACTGTTTCTGATTACCAATACCTCACTTAATACATCACATCAATTGACTCTTAATATGCCGAACTTTATTATCTCCTCCAATCAACTAACGCCACAAGTAATTTCAGACTCATGTTGATTCTCCCATTATTCTGAGCACCAGATAATTTGCTTCTTTATTTCTTGGTATGTGATATGTAGGGAGTTATGGTTGGAATTAAGGGTGGAGTTAGGAGTGTTCAGACAGATATGACCTGTGGAGCAGCTAACAATCTCCTAATGCTTTACAAATGCAATACATCAGTGTGCTAAAAGAAAGAAGCTGAAAATTCAGGTAGAGGAAAGCAAAACATTTAAGTCTCTTTTGAGAAGGCATAGTTGAATATATAAATGGCTGACAGGTGAAGTATGATGGAGTGTGCCTGGGAAAGATAAAAACATCAGTAACTAAACTCACAGTTTACCAGCTCACAAATACAATAGAGTTTTATTAGAAACAGTGCATGTCAAATGCATTAGTACTAGTAAAGCTTTATGTTATTTTATCATTTTTCAGTACATCATATTTAAGTTTACATATTCATTTTTGAAGATAGGCTTCACAAAAAAATGCTGTTAATTTTGTTAACTGGCCATTCAAATTACTATTAAATCTAAAAATTAGGCTAATAGTATTCTAATTCTTTATAGTCATTAATTCAAGTATATAATGAATTTAGAATATAATGTAGGGTTTTGCTAAATAATTTATTTGTTTTAAGAGTAACATTTTGCATTTTTAGATAGTGTTAATAATAGTCATTATCATCTAGCACCTTTTCTAAAATATTATAACTGTTTGGTTTAGTTTTTTAATAATATTAGACTGATTTATTTCTGCCACTTACTATAAACAATTTAAAGGTAGTTATCTTGTCATCTGGATAATTATATCTACCCATTTAAATAACTTTAATTATGTAGTCTGTAATTAATTTCTTTTTAGTGTTGCCCACACTGGTTTCACATTGTATTACTATTATTAACAGGTAATGCCCTGGAACTGAAAGTTTCTTGTAGGTGTTCTTTTGCAGACATGTCTGTGAATAGCAACTTCCTGCACCAGACATTACAGGACAAATGTAATTACTATTTGTTTATTGTATTATATTAATAATTTGTTCATCTTATGTATGTAATGCTCAAAAGTAAATAATATTTTAAATAAAGGGATTGAAGCAGCTTAAAAATTATTCTTCACAGTGCATAAAAACATTTAATTATTTTATCTTTTTTTTTTGACTATTGTATGACTGTCAATGGAATTCTATACTAACTCTACATTCAGTAAGAGACACCCATTGTTACTTACTTATGCTGATACAAATACCATATCAGTCATTGTTCTCTGAGATTTGGGTGCTGCATTTGATACTATAAAATATAGCATTCTCATTAATTGCCTAAGACAATGGGGTGGCTTTCCTGCTGGTGCTTTAAACTAGATTTAATTGCATATAAATTTTTCATGGGCCTTGGTGGCTGTTTATTAGGAGTACACAATGATAATTGTGAGAATGTAGCTGTGATCTCTTTGCCAAAAATGTAAAAAGTTGGGGAGGTATGTCTGGCCAAGGTATGCTCCCACATCAAATGTTGGCACCGTATCTGATCTTGTTGAACTCTGGTAGGAGAGCATACCCCGCAAGGGGAGACCAGCACGTGGCTACCCTGTAAAACACGTAGCTGTGATCTCTATCTCTGTTATTCCTTAACAATCTGTAGACGATAATGTTCGCTAAACAAACAGGTATCGCTAGCTAAGTGGAGGCAGTGTGCCCTCGAACACATGGCGAGATGTACACCAACTCGAACGGAGGCTGGCGCGTAAGTGAGGATGGCCCCGTCCAGCTCCCCACTCCTGACATCACACTTTTCCCTCCCCTTGGCCCGCAGTACGTCTCTTGGATTTTTGCTAATAAATTATTGCCGCAATCGAACTATGATACTTAGCATGATGAGAGAAGTTGCAAAATCAACCGGAATACAATACCGGGAATACATTCAAGCAAATTATAGAAAGAAACATGATCTAAATTTGTTAAGTAGTTCTCTCGTGAAAACCAGACAGACCTACAGGCAGACAGACATTGGATTTTATATATATATATAATAGGAGGCAAATGGGCATCCCACCCAGATCAGAGGATGTACCATTAACTGGACGGGAGGCCCTAGAGAAACAATAGACGGATTGGCCAGCAGGGCTGAATAATAATTCTGTGCCCAGTCGGTATAAAATAATGGATGGATCAGTGGAAGCTGGAACTTGGGAGTGGTTTTATCCCCCATGCGCTAGGTGGTAGTTATCCTTGTATGAGAACCTAGTCGGGATACCTGCAGGGATGCTAGGGAAATGGAGTCTGGATGTCCAGCCTTGTAGGGATCCCTTGGGATCGGTAGAGAGCACTGTTGGGGGAGAACCACCCTACTTTGTCTATGGCCCAGAGGTGCTTCCTAGAGGAGACAGAATGGCACCAGAAGCATTCCTGGGTCCGGCATAAAAAGAAGCCTGCTGCCACACATAGAGTCAGGAGGCAGTGGGCGAAACTCAATGGAGGTAGAGAAGGAGGAAGAATTATGGATTTTTTAATATTTATTGCATGCTTGTGGATTGTTGATGGGACAGGTTTGGGAAAAAGTGCCTGGAATTAGAATAAAAATCCATTATTTTAATTCTATTAATGTGTGCTGTATTAGTGGTGTTCTGTGGTTTGGGGCTCTCTGGCGTTCCCATGTGGCCATAATATACTGTATATATACATACACACTATACAGTACAAAAAGAAACTGATTTTCATTTAGAAATAATCTAAATTTTAAAATGCCTATTGTCATTACCTTTACTCGATCGGTGATAATGTAATTATTATATGATGCACTCTATACGTACTTCATTAATTTGAATTTTTGTATGATTCAATTTGTACTTCAAAACCCCATAAACATTAAGTTACAATAAACATTTGAATTATACTTATATAATAATCATGAAATGAAAAAAAATGTATTTAAAGGAAATGAATTACATTAGTACATGTTATTAGAAGCAGACATTTCAAATTTGAAAAATTTACATCAAGAGGTTGAAATTTCTGAGAGGAATGTCTGCATTAGTCAGCTCTACCTAGGAAGCTTGTAAAGTGAGGATGGGGGTCTACTTGTATACAGTCTCAATAATTTACACAATAGAGATATCTGAATTTTATTGGGAAGAAGGTAAAACAAAAACAGAGGCATATAATAAAGTAATTCACTTTTCAGAGTCAGGGAGGAGATGCTTGTTTCCAGGAGAGTTGGGATGTTTGATTTTATAGAAATTCACTCATTTTATTTATTGTAAGACACAATATTCTAAGTTCACTGTTTGCAGTTCACGTTAGGTGAATTGTTGATATGCACTTGTTCTGTTGGTAGGTGAGCTGTTAATGAGTGTGGTGTCTAAAAAACTGGCATTCTATCCAGGGTTGGTTGCTATTACATGACTGTTGTTGTTTGTAGCCCTGGACTAACACAACCCTGACCTGGTATAAGTAAGTTAAAAATAGTAAAGGAATTAATGAGGCTGTGCATGAGTGTCACTATAATATTCCATGCAGGGTTATCTTTTTAAGTGTGCCAGTGCTGCCTAGTTAGGCTTCAGCTCTTCATTGATCCTCAGTATAAAACACTGATTCAGAAAATTAATCAATAGATGAAATAATGCCTAAATGATTTTTCTTACCAAGATAGTTAGAAATGACCCAAAAATAAAAGTCACCTTCATTTGAAGAAATGTTGTGTTAAAATAGTTGGATCAAATGGTGGATAACTACTGCATACCTTTTTTCTATCTTTCCTCAACTGCAAACATCTTCAGTATCTTTTGTGCTATGTGCATATAAAATAAACTTCAAATCATCTTTCTTTAAAGGTTTGTGAAAACACTAAGACAAAACCCATGCAGACATTTGGAGAAAGTATGGACTTCACACAAACCGTAACTGGACGGTGGATTCAGACCCAGGACACTTAATTAATGAGGCCAAATGAAAATATAAAGAGCAAAATTAATAGACACGGTCAATGGTGGGAGCATAAAGTCAATGTCACTTCAAGTCAATTTAACATTCATAACTATAGAATTATTCATGTTTTTTACCTATTTTATAATCTCTGCAAAGTTCTCCCTAAGTTATCAGAATTTGAAAAGGGCCTATACAGGAATCTGCTGCATAGTTTTATTTACCACTGAGATACCTGCCGTTGCTGTTAATTTTCCACAATAGCTTGTTTCATTGGATTTTGTCGAACAAATCTTCCTTTCCATCACAAGAATACCCTGACAGTTTATGTATAGCAAAACAGTCATATTAGGATGATAATTGCTCGCCACATAAAACCAGCTGCTCTAACCATTAGGTCAGACATTGCCAATGAGCTCTTGGGCACTACAGGCATTAAGAACTGGGAGAAGTTTCCACTGCAGTTCATTTTCCTTGTCACATTTTCAACCATCTTTCAGTTTTCTTAAGAGTGAAAAAACATTCATTATTTCTATTAATTTTTTAAGAGTTACATTAAGCTTATCAGTTTAGATCTGCATTTATTCTCATTCTGTGCTGTACACTAATGCCTACTAACTGTTAACAAATGCATACAATAATAACATCTAAAATTACAATTTGGTTACTGTTTATAATGTGTTGTCATCTGCCATTTTTTCAAAAAAATCAGTTTGCTACCCCCTGGTGTACCTTTACAAAGAATAATTGCATACTGTATAACCAATGTAAGGTACTGTCAGGCAGAAAGAAGAAATAGCATGGTATTGGTACCCATATGCATGAAAGGACAGATGTCCTTTTGACAGATATTTTAAAATAGAATTTCTGGATTTTAAATAAATGTGTATAATATTTTTCTGTCCTTACTTTTCTTGAACAATACTTGTTAATAATGAAAATAGTGTGATCTCTGTTTAACATTTCCCCCTAGGTTTTTAGCATAATTTTTACTTGTATTGATTAGTAGGGTTTCTGTGATTCTTAAACAGCAAGAGCTATACTTCTCACCCCCGAAAATGGAGTACAGATTATCTAAAAATAGAAGAATGCAGGCCCACTCCCTGCTGGTAAGATTGTGATATTTCTCCATCTGTGCTAGTTTATCTAAAAAAGAAAGATAAAAATAGTAAAACATTCCCTTGTGAGTAGGAAAATGTCTTTGAAAAGAAACTATGCACACAAAATACTAACACTTGTTTCTGCAATTAATGTTATGCATGATTAGATTTTATGGTAATTTTTGCACTGGATGTAGATGAGACATTTTAGAAAATATTTTCAGTATTTTTTAAATCATTTAAAAGCAATCACAGATTGTTTAATGCACATTATCTTCAAAGCATAAATACTGCATTGCTACTTGGTAATGTTCTTACTGTGGGCTAATTAAAATGCTGTCTCTTTTTTCTGATGTTAGTTGTTGCTTTCTGCTCATTCCTACTGGTTTTTGGCTTGTTGAATCTCTTAATTGGATTTAATGGTTGTGAGAAAGGATGGGTGGATAAATTACATCACATGAATGCGCAATCAGGATGGGGCCAAGTGGCCTTGCAGGTACAATGTAATAAAGTGATACATGAAATCTTAAGCAATTTAAATTAAGCAAATTTTCAAAAATTGTATTCTTTTGTAATTACAATGTGTGACACACATTTACTTGTTAATGCAAAAAACGAAGTAAAAGAGAAAATTACATGCTAGTGGCACTGTTAAAGCAGTGTAAAATACAATATGCTTAATTACAGCTCAGTGTACTGTAAGACTAGCAGTTTTCGAATAAAATAGCATGTACTGTAAATACACATTTCTAAGTTTATAAATTTAAACTTATTTAAAAAATATAAACTTTTATCATTGTATTTATATTTTTTGTACTGCCATTTTGTGTTTCTCCCAACAGTCTTGGTCATTTTGTTTTTGGCATCGGTGCAGTGTTGCAGTCAAATTATCATGACTTCAATGAAATATGACATCAGACTTTTTAAGACTGCAATGCACTACTTAGAACATTTAACTTTGTGGATAAAAAAAACAAAGCCTCCAAGTATCTTTCATTAATGTCATATTATCAAGTTGTTTTACATATAATTTTGTGTTTTTTATGTTCCTCCCCCTAAGGATTGAATTTTCATTGGTAAATTTTATTTTTATGCATAATGACAAAGTTTATTTTGGTATTTTTTTAGTGTCACCATGTGGAGGTGTTATATGGCCAGACAACATCACAATCGTGATAATATTTAAATGTGACAGTCCCAACTTACATTATCCCACAGTGAATGCACAACTTTTCATTGTAGCATATTTAATTGCTAAATTTACATACTCCCTAGTGTAAGTATGGTGTTTTTGGTTTAATCTTCCTTTTGTTGATGAGCCTACAAAAAACTCGTAATACTGGCCCACCTTAAATTCTTTTGCACCTCTCCATCAGCATCTCTTGTTTTGTAAATGTGTCGATCAGCACAAGCAGCCTGCTCTTCCCCCTAACCCCAATTGACAGAGCTCAAATCGGGCAAAAATTCTACCAGCTCAAGCCAAGGCTCCTTATCTGCATGTGAGGTTCCTGGAGTTGTATAGGGTAAATAATACAGCATATCGTTATTCTGAATACATGCATTTCATGCTTGTTCCATGTCTACAAAGATCTGGGTAAGTGTAGGATCAAAGGAAATGCGAGGCAAGAAATGCTAAACACATACATAAAGCAGAAACTTTTTCCATGTTATACTAATAATGACATGAAGTGTATAATGTGTGAAGACTTTAGTAAAAAATATTAAATAAACGTGCGCTTTTATTCAAGAATATAACCAATATATATAAAAAAAACAATCAATTTACATATTTCTGTCAATGAATTAAAAACCCAAGCTCAAATGTTAATTGACAGATAGCTGGTATGTATTCTTGAATGGTGCGGAGGTAATAACTGGTGCCTTATAACTCAAAGGTACTGGGTTCGAGACCTGGCACTCTGCGTTTTGAGTAGTGAGCTATTATTATTATTATTACTATAATATAATAAAAACATATATTTGATTTGAGTCTGTAATACCCGGTTTAAATTTTGACTACTTGTAAAAGTTAGCGCTTGTTTTTTTATTATTCAGATTTACTCTTTAAGTGATGTTCACATGGTACAACGAACTTGCCTCTCCCTCTCTGAGTTGATGGCATTTATCTCCATTCTTTTCGAGGGATGAACATCTGAGATGGAACGTTAGCAGTAGTGTTATTTTTCCTTTTTTTTTTAAAAAAAATGAGGTATCCTGTTTTTACTCAGACCAAAGGGGCTTAATTAAGGCATATGCAAGTATATACAAGCATAACTGGCAAAAAAAGGCTCAGTAAGAAATGGAAGAGACAGCTAAAGCTTCATCTAAGTCTAAACAGGTCTCAAGTTCAAGACACAGCCTAGCAGAGACTGAGCTGGAACAGGTAGGCAAAAGAATGGATCTCACAGGACCTGAGTCCACAGCATTGCCTCCAGCTGAGAGCGAGGTGGGAGAGAAAGTGCAAGTAAGTCAGGCCAGGAGACCTTGTCGATTATAAGACTAATGACTGCAAAGTGAATCGTAGAGCATATGAGAATATGAGAGCAACCATTAAGAAGGATATCAGGGAGGCTAAAAGAGTTGGAGAGGAATATAGCAGATAAGGCGAAAGAAGACCCCAACAGATTCTTTCAGTATTTTAGTAGTAAAAGAACAGTCAAGGAGGAGGTCAAGTTCATGAGGAATAGTAAAGGGGAATTAAAAGATACAGACAATGAAATAGCAGATGCCCTAAACTTACATTTTTCTGAGGTGTTTACAAGTGAGCAAGTGGATAACCTCCCAGAGGTAAACGTAACTACTAAGGAGGTACTGAGGGATTTGGAAATTGAAGAGGGAGAAGTGCTGCTCAGATTAAATAGGCTGAAATCAAACAAATCACCAGGCCCAGATAATATTTATCCTTGTGTTCTTAAGGAGGCTAGTGAGTACATATATAAACCCTTGACACATATTTTTAAGAAGTCACTGAGCACTGGAGAGATTCCGAAGGCCTGGAAAATGGCAAGTATCATCCTATTATATAAAAAGGGTGACAGGGCAGATCCAAGCAACTATAGGCCAGTAAGCTTAACATGCATCACAGGAAAATTAATGGAAGGAATTATTAAGGATAAGATTGAGCAACACATGGCAAGGACAGGAGTTATTCTGACCAGTCAGCATGGGTTCAGAAGAGGGAGGTTGTGCTTTACTAACATGTTGGAATTCTATGAGGTTGCAACAAAAGCATACAATCAAAGTGGAGCATATGATATTCTGGACTTTCAGAAAACATTTGATAAGGTGCCACATGAGAGGTTGGGCATCAAGTTAAAAGAAGTGGGAGTTCAGGGTGATGTTTTTAGATGGGTGCAGAATTGGCTCAGACACAGGAAGCAGAGGGTGATGGTGCGAGGAACCGCATCAGAACTGGCCGATGTTAAGAGTGGTGTTCCACAGGGGTCAGTGCTAGGGCCGCTGCTATTTTTAATATATATAAATGATTTAGATAGGAATATAAGTAACAAGCTGGTTAAGTTTGCAGATGATACCAAGATAGGTGGATTAGCAGATAATTTGGAATCCGTTATATCATTACAGAAGGACTTGGATAGCATACAGGCTTGGGCAGATTTGTGGCAGATGAAATTTAATGTCAGTAAATGTAAAGTATTACACATAGGAAGTAAAAATATTGGGTTTGAATACACAATGGGCGGTCGGAAAATCGAGAGTACACCTTATGAGAAGGATTTAGGAGTCATAGTGGACTCTAAGCTATCAACTTCCCAACAGTGTTCAGAAGCCATTAAGAAGGCTAACAGAATGTTAGGTTATATAGCATGATGTGTGGAGTACAAGTCCAAGGAGGTTATGCTCAACCTTTATAATGCACTGGTGAGGCCTCATCTTGAGTACTGTGTGCAGTTTTGGTCTCCAGGCTACAAAAAGGACATAGCAGCACTAGAAAAGGTCCAGAGAAGAGCGACTAGGCTGATTCCAGGACTACAGGGGCTGAATTATGAGGAAAGATTTAAAGAGCTGAGCCTTTAAAGTGTAAGCAAAAGAAGATTAAGAGGTGACATGATTGAAGTGTTTAAAATTATGAAGGGAATTAGTACAGTGGATCGAGACTTGTATTTTAAAATGAGTTCATCAAGAACATGGGGACACAGTTGGAAACTTGTTAAGGGTAAATTTCGCACAAACATTAGGAAGTTTTTCTTTACTCAAAGAACGATAGACACTTGGAATAAGCTACCAAGTAGTGTGGTAGACAGTAAGACGTTAGGGACTTTCAAAACTCTACTTGATGTTTTCTTGGAGGAAACAAGTGGATAGGACTGGCGAGCTTTGTTGGGCTGCATGGCCTGTTCTCGTCTAGAATGTTCTAATTTCAAAATTACAGAAGGTTCATTGAAACTGAAAATAGCCTTATTTTCTGTGTTTTCAACTACTCACCGCGAGCCAGCGCCATCGACTCCGACTGGGCTTGCTATTCCAGCTGCAGTACTCAGAGAAGACCGAAACGAGCTGTCTGAACTGAAAGTAATGGTTGCCTCATTGTTGAATTATTCTCTCAAATAATTGGAGGGGACATCAAATTAGACACCGGGATATCAGCACCTTACTTCATACAAGATCGAATGCCTCAAAACCAAGAAGCTTCATTTAGCGCTTCAATGAATTACAATCAAAGACTAATCTGATGTTACTTCTCAGTCTGAAACAAGAGATTATATTTGAAAATAACCATATTCGCAATTTCTCTGATTTTTCACCTTTAACACTAGAATTACCAGAGCCTATGAAAAAACTCATACATCCGGCCCACCTTAAAACCGTTCGCACCTCTCCGCCAGCGTCTTTTGTCATCTAAATGTGCTGATAAAGACTTCCTATCTATCTACATATCTATCTCTTTAGCTGTTTTTTATAGATCTATTACACAGTGCCCTATGGGGTGCCAAACAGGCAATTACAATGATTTTCGGAATATATAAAGTCAAAACTTGAATATATAAATTAATTCCTGAATATATAAAGTCAGCGTTAGAATATATCAAGTCAGCGTTAGAATATATAAAGTCATTCCTGAATATATAAAGTCAGAGTTAGAATATATACAGTCATTACTGAATATATAAAGTCAGCGTTGGAATATATAAAATCATTCTTGAATATATAAAGTCAGAGTTAGAATATATAGTCATTACCGAATATATGAAGACAGTGTTGGAATATATAAAATCATATTTTTTATATATTGTGATGGACAGCCGGGTCCCATGCCCGGCCGGGACGCCCCTGCTGCATATGTTCCGGGGGGGCCACCATGGGCAGCTCAATACTTCCCCCGGGATGCTTGGTGGCAGCCTCCCTGGCCGATGTTCGTTTCCCTGTCTCCCGCATGGCTCCATGAGACATGGAGTCCTCCACAACCTGGGTGGGAGCTGGGGTGGCCGCTAGGGGGTGCTGCCGAGACTCAACAACCTGGCTGGATGAATCATCAGCCCCACCCGGAGGTGCAATTGGGACCAGGTGGTCAAGCACCTGGAACACTTCCGAGTGGGCTATAAAACGGGCCAGCCTCCACCACTAAAGGGCCAGAATCGGGAGGAAGAGGACGAGGTTGCCTGGGAGGAGTGGTGGTGCAAGGTGAAGAGGTGTTGTTGTTTGTGACAAAGTGCTTTTGGAACTGTGTATTGCCTGTGGGTCACGGGGAAGACGTACGCCCACGGGTGAAGAAAAATAAAAGCCTGTGTGATTTTTACACGTGCCTCTGCATCAGTCTATGCCGGGTCGGGCGCTATATGGCGTCTTTCACATCTGGCGTAGTGGGCAGGATCCCGGTCCGTCCATTTGGGCCGGAACCTGCAGTAAAATTCAAGTAGAGACCCGGCACAGCGAAGCGGAACAGCGCGAGGCACGTGCTCGACTCAGCTGCATGGAGAGCGTGCTCCTGCCGCAGCCACAGGCAAGCACGGCACAGAGTGCACAGCACAGCGCAACGAAGCGCGCACATGCGGCAGGGGCCGCAAGCCGACACACGCAGCACAGCGTGAGAGAGTTCAACCGAGGCCACCAAAGGAGCTGCTGCAGGCGCCGCTTTTGAATGGGGAAGAAAAAAGCCGGGCGGAAACCAAGACCAACTGGCAGAGGCTGCCACGCTAGCCCGCCACACGGGTTACAGCTGGAGGTAGGTGACGGACCCAAGGCTGAAGGGCCGCGATTATATTTCTCCACATGTGAGTCATCCTACCTCCTAGACGCTAAGGGGCGAAGCACCCGCTGCAGGCAGGGGGACGTGTGCCCATGGCGTGACGGCGGAGCCAGCGAGGCGGAGCTGTGTCTTCCCTTCGGCCTGATCCAGCGGCTGGGGGAGGAGAGCCCGGACGAGCTTCCCAGCACGGTGTCCCTGCAAGAGCAGCTCCATGAAACAGGTAAAGGGGAGGAGGGCGTGTGTCAGTCACCCGCCGAGGATGATTGGCAGGCGGGGACAACAGATTTCTCCACACACCTCTGGATTACCCAAAGGCGCCTGAGGGGGATCCACAGAGCCTCGATGGCTCACGATCGGCGGGCGAGGACAAGAAGAGCCCAAGTTCACCGCCAACCAAAACCGTTAATTTCTCTTGGGCTACACGGGAGGTGGAATCCATCCTCCTGCCCCTGCAGTCCTTGTTTGAAGTCTTACAGACCCTGCAGGAGACGAAGGAGGGGCTCAAGAAGAAGCTTGGCGGCCCGTGCGGAGCCTTGGCTGAGTGGCTTCATGGGAGCGGAACACCATCCTCTTACCGGCAGGTCAGAGCGGTGCAGGTGAGTGAGACCTGTGCTATAGAGAAAAGTGGGCGGGACGCATCGGCGGTAGTGATGGTTAGTGCTGCTTGCCAGGCTGCCCTGCCCACTACATGAGAGGTTGCTGTGATGACCGACAGCTGGGCAGGCGAGCGTGCAGGGAGGCAACAGGCGGAAGCCGGCTGCCAAACAACCCCGCCCTGACCGCCAGCGCCGGTCTTGCGGCAGCCCAAAGGGATGCAGACAGTGAGGGGTCCCTCCTTTTCCCATAGGGGGACTCAAACCGCCAGTGCATCCCAGAGAAAGAGGAGGGTCCGGAAGAGGAAACCGGAACCTCCTGACAAAACACAGTGTAAGCCTGTCGGCTTGAGACCACAGGAGGGCTGTATTGCGGAGGGGCGGAAACGTCACAGGCCCTCCACTGAGGGGGTGAAGGGGCAGGGGTTTCCTGCCTGCTTCCGCTCTCACCAGGGTCAAACTGGAGGGGGTCGGTTGTGCTTTAACTGCGCCCGCGGTGGCCATGTCTGGAGGTGTTATCCAGAGAGACGTCCGAGTGGCAGGGACGTCGGGGCAGCACCCCCAGACCTGTTCGTTATATTTCCACAGGGCACAGCCGCAGAACCAAGAATGCTGACTCCCTGTCCTGGAGAGGACCGGCCCTCGCGGGGCAAGCCGATGAGCCCCACAAGCCTCATCTGAGGGAGGGGCACTGTGATGGACAGCCGGGTCCCATGCCCGGCCGGGACGCCCCTGCTGCATATGTTCCAGGGGACCCACCGTGGGCAGCTCAATACCTTCCCCCGGGACGCTTGGTGGCATCCTCCCTGGCCGATGTTCGTTTCCCAGTCTCCCGCATGGCTCCATGGGACATGGAGTCCTCCACAACCTGGGTGGGAGCTGGGGTGGCCGCTAGGGGGTGCTGCCGAGACTCAACAACCTGGCTGGACGAGTCATCAGCCCCACCCGGAGGTGCAATTGGGACCAGGTGGTCAAGCACCTGGAACACTTCCGGGTGGGCTATAAAATGGGCCAGCCTCCACCACTAAAGGGCCAGAACTGGGAGGAAGAGGACGAGGTTGCCTGGGAGGAGTGGGGGTGCAAGGTGAAGAGGTGTTGTTGTTTGTGACAAAGGGCTTTTGGAACTGTGTATTGCCTGTGGGTCACAGGGAAGACGTGTGCCCACGGGTGAAGAAAAATAAAAGCCTGTGTGATTTTTACACGCGCCTCCGCATCAGTCTATGCCAGGTCGGGTGCTATATAGTGTCTTTCACTATATATTATATATATATATATATATATATATATATGAATATATAAAGTCATGACCGAATATATAAAGTCAGCGTTGTAATATGGCTATGGGCAATTTATTTAATTGCAAAGTGATTTTGATCAATATCTACGCACCCAATGTGGATGATAGAGACTTCATTTAAAATATATTTCCATCCATTCCTAACTTGAACACTCACTTAATTATAATGGCCGGAGACTTTAATTGTGTTTTAAATCCAGACCTGGATAGGTCTTCATGCGGTGGGCTGGCACCCTGCCTTGGGTTTGTTTCCTGCCTTGCGCCCTGTGTTAGGTGGGATTGGCTCCAGCAGACCCCCGTAACCCTGTAATCAGGATATAGCAGGTTGGATAATGGATGGATAGATGGATGGATAGGTCTTCAGCTACAGGGGTGACAACATCTAACACTGCAAAAATAATCACACAGTTTTTATTTTGTCATAACTTATCAGACCCATGGAGATTACTAAATCCATACATAGCAGCATTTTCCTTCTTCTCACCAGTACAGCATTGTTACTCAAAATTGATTATTTCTTTATAGGTAACAATTTCTTGCCCACGATTAAATCTTGCAAATACGACACTATTGTTATCTCCTACCATGCCCCTCTGATCATGGAGCTCATATTACTATGCCCCACATACTCATCTCTCTGTCATTAGGTGATGAGAACTGTACAGAATTTATATCCAAGCAAATGGATTTTTTTAGAGCCAGATGCATCCTCTGAGGTATCTGCAGGAATACTCTGGGAAACTCTGAAGCCATTTTTAATTGGACAGATTATCTCATATCTTTCTCACAAAAATAAATCAGAAACCAAGAATGCCTCAGAGTTAATCAGTGAAATTACCAGAATAGATCAAGAATATGACAGATGTCCAAATGAGGCACTATTCAGGAAAAGACAGGGTTTGCAATCAGAACTCAACCTCTTCATAAGTAAAGAAACAGAACAACATGCTTTAAAATCGCAACATCATTACTATGAACACAGAGAGAAGGCTAACAAGATCTTAGCACAACAAATCCATAAGCAGGAAGTTTGCAATCCAATATCAGTACTCACCATCTCAGACAGAAAGAATCATTGGTCATGAAAATATAAAGCACACACTTAAAGACTACTATAAGTCGTTATATCTACACAGTTTAAAGAATACAAGATAAAATCTAATGTGTTTTTGATACATTACGGATACCACAGCTAGATACTCTCAGTGCAGAAGAATTGGTTAAACCTCTGACACTATCAGAATTACTAGACTCACTTCAGAATGGGAAAGCCCCAGGGGCCTCATGTATAAATGGTGTGTACGCACAAAAATGTTGCGTACTCCCGTTTCCATGCTCAAATTGCAATGTATAAAACTTAAACTTGGCGTAAAGCCACACACATTTTCATGCTAGCTCAAACCCTGGCATACGCAAGTTCTCCGTTTGGTTTTGCAAACTGGCGGCACCCAGCATCAAAGCAGTGCTTTTGTTCCCAGGTGGTTTCCCTTTCTTTTTTAGCTCTACATCCACAACACTGGCTTTATCAAATACATTGAAATTAACCGCATATCATTTATAAATTGAAAGCACCTGATTGTAATCAACCTGTAACAATATAATGGTGCACAGAATGGCCAAATTATTCCACTGCCATGGCTGCTTTAGCGTTGTTAGAGGGCATTGCAAATGGAAGGATTAGAAGAGAATGCATATTCAGAGATCATACTGATTTCTTTGCACATGATGATGGCTGGCTTCTAAGTTGGTTTAGATTTCCAAGAGTGATCCTCTTGGAGCTGCTTGCTGTGAGCAGTCAGCACCCGAAGATGTGGTTGGCACAGAATCAGCACCATCATTGCCTGGAGCCACGTCCTCAGCATTGGGGTCAGCTTTTGTACTATTGTCTGGAACTAAATAAACAGTAATTAATACAGCATCTGATGCTTGATTGTTTGTCTTATTACACTTGCAAATTATTTACATGAGTATGGATAATGGTAATCAAAAAACAAATAACAACTCACCGTCACACGCGGTGATGTCAGAATCTCCCTCCCCGCTGGTAAAATGCCGGCAATAAGTGTGTTGCCAATAATTGCAGCAACTCGCTGCTCAAGCTCCGGGAGTTCACTACCTCCTCCAGTGGTGCAGACAATGAGCTGTGACGCTCCTTTTCATGGCAACTTTGATGTCTGACCACTTCTTTTTTATTTCAGTCACAGTGTGATATTCTGCTCCAGAACTTTTGAGTGCATCCACCGCGCTATGCCACTCCATCAATTTCTTTTTGTTGCTTATTCCACTTCCTAAGCTACCAAATAAAACATTTTTCCTCGCCTCTACTTCACTTAGTAGGACCTCCACTTTGCATTCGCTGAAGTTTTTTTTTTTTCCCGTGCTTTCACCATTTTCTTCCTGAAGCGCTGAAGGTAAGGGGCTATTTATATTGATTTGCATATTCAAAGAGGCGTAATTCTTGGAGGAGTTGGGGTGGGTCAGCAGGCACGTGCATTACTTTTCACGCTGTCCAGGATTTATGGAGAGGAAGAACGTGGAAGTTGGCGTTCACACAGATTTATGCATCTGGATTTTTTGTGCATATGTACATTTCCGCTTTTGTCCATATGCCATGTTTTAGTGTGAATTCTACACACGCCGTTATGCATGAGGGCCCAGGTCATGTAAGTTACCCTGCAGAATTCTATAAATAATTTCCAGTTAGCTACCCACTTATTAGCAACATTTACAGAAGCCAGAGACAAAAAAATTCTACATCAAACTTTTCACCAAGCATTAATTACCATTTTTCCTAAGAAAAATAAGGACTTATTAACACTAGAATTACCAGAGTCTATGAAAAAACTCGTAGATCCGTTCCACCTTAAAACACTTTGCACCTCTCCATCAGCGTCTTTTGTCCTTTAAATGTGTTGATAAGCAGCAAGCAGTCTGCTATCACATCCCCCACCGGCAAACAGTTTTCTCAGCTCAAGTCTGTTTACCTGCGTGTCAGTTGCTTGGAGTTGTATAGAGTGAGAAGTCAAGCAAAATCACACCTTTTATAAATACTATATCGTTATTTGGAACACATGCATTTCATGTGTGTATCGTGTCTACAACGATCTATGTAAACACATCGTTAAAAAAGAAACATTTTTCATGTTTTAGTAAGAATTGACAAAATGTAGACATGAATTTATAATGTGTGAAGCCTGAAGTCCAAATATCAAAGAAACACTTTCACTATAACAAAACAAGTGCACTTTTATTCAAGAATTTAGCCAAAGAAAAAAGAAAGCAGGTTACGGTAGGCGGTTGATATGACAGCTTGTGTGGTGCAATGCTAAGAACTGCTGCCATTCAATCAAGAGGTTGCAGTTTCAATATCAGTTGCTTCCCAAATTTACCATTTTCAGTAGTGAGCTACTCTTATTGTTTATATCATACAATAAAAACATACATTTGATTTGCATCTGTAAATTTATAGTACTTGTCAATTTTTTTTTTCAGTTTTATTCTCTCACTCACGTTCAAGCTTCCACATATGTGACGCCTTTTTCAGATAAAGACGTGTCAGATCTTGTGCGCGAACGAGACTGGGAAAATTGTGGACATGGGTGTGAGTGTTGTGCGTGACTCAGAATGACTGTGGACGTGAATTGTTTTTATTCAGTTTTATTCTTGAGTGTTCCTGCTCACGCTGAATTAGTATGCGCCTTCTGATCCATGATGTCAAAGCCGCTCTGACAAAAAAAGAGAGACTTAGATATATATGACATTTTGAATAATTCCTTTTATGACTTGTATTGTACATTTCAGAAAATGTTGTTGCACTAATGCAACATTATATTCATTTGCATACCTTCATGCGGTTGTAGTCATGACATGACTGTGTTTGTTTTTTGTTTGTTTTTTTTCCAATCTTGGCCAGTGTCCACATGTTGCTGCATGTTGGTATCTCTTTTCAACTCCAGGAGATATAGAGGACAGAATAGTACAGACAGGTCAGTTCCACGCTATATACAATAATCAGATTCAAATGTTAACAGTTCCCACACACACCCAAGGACTGTCCTTCTTACATTTACGACATGTGTATAAGGTGTGAAGCCTGAAGTCCAAATATCAAATAAACACTTTCACAAAAGGTACAAATATAATAGAACAAATGCGCTTTTATTCAAGAAAAAATACACAAGCAGCTCACTTCTCAAAACGTACTCGTCCGGGATCGAACCCGTGAAGTTTTGATTACCAGTCAACAGTTGATACCATTGCGTCACCGAAGCAGTGGTAGCAAATGTGTGTCAATGTTACACCCTAATGCAGGTTCTTTTTCTTCGGTTAAATTCTTGAATAAAAGCGCACTTGTTCTGTTATATTGTACTTTTTGTGAAAGTGTTTATTTGATATTTGGACTTTAGGCTTTACACATTATACACTTCATGTCTACATTTTGTCAATTACTACTAAAACATGAAAAAGTTTCTGTTTTAACGATGTGTTTACATAGATCGTTGTAGACACGGAACACACATGAAATGCTTGTGTTCCAAATAACGATATAGTATTTATAAAAGGTGTGATTTTGCTTGACGTCTCACTCTATACAACTCCAAGCAACTGACACGCAGGTAAACAGACTTGAGCTGAGAAAACTGTGCGCCAGTGGGGCATACTGCTTGCTGCTTATCAACACATTTAAAGGACAAAAGACGCTGATGGAGAGGTGTGAAGCGATTTAAGGTGGGACGAATCTACAAGTTTTTTCGTAGGCTCTGGTAATTCTAGTGTTAAAATGTACCTCATACAGACCAATCTCACTTCTGAATAATGATCTTAAAATATTATCTTAAGACCTAGCTAGAAGGATTGAGACAGTGCTCCCTTCATTAATATCTGAAGAACAAACTGGATTTATTAAAGGTAGACATCTGGCTTCCAATCTTCAACGCCTATTTAATGTAATATATTCACCCAGAAAGTCTAACACTCTGGAGATGTTAGTATCTTTGGATGCAGAAAAAGCATTTGATTTGGTTGAATGGGATTACCTGTTCACCACTTTGCATAAATTTGGGTTTGGCCAGAATATATGTTCATGGATCAAACTACTGTATACTAGTCCAGAAGTTTCAGTTTGTATTAACAACAGTATTTCAGACTACTTCAAACTATTACACAGGATGCCCTCTACCACTGCTATCTGCAATCACCATTCAGCCATTGGCTGTTCACTTTCTAAATGCATCAGAGATAATGATTTTCAGAGAAGGACTTGAACAGAAAATATCATTATATGCAGATGATATGGTACTGTATATATCAGACCCACAAAATTCTGTGCCTACAGCCCTAAATGTACTATGTGCTAGCAGAATTTCAAAAGATATCTGGACTCAAAAATAATTTGAACAAAAGTGTGCTTTTTTCAGTGAATTCTCTAGTAAACGACATTAGATTGGGCACCTTCCCTTTTATTATTGCAAATCAGTTTAAATGTCTAGGGCTCAAATCACAAGTAATTATAAAGCTCTTTTTCAACAAAATTTTGCTTTTTGCATGGACAAAATTGCGTGCATAGATGGTCTACCCTCCATCTTACTGTAGCTGGGAGAAATAATATTGTCAAGATGAATATCCTCCCTAAGCTTCAGTTCTTATTTTTAAACATCCCCATATGCATTAACAAATAATTTTTTAAGAAGTTTGATTCAATCACAACCTCATTTATTTGGAATTCAAAATATCCACGCATCCAAAGGGTGACCCTACAAAGACCTAAGACAGAAGATGGCATGGCTATACCTAATTTTCAGTTTTGTTACTGGGTGGCAAACATATAAGCTAGAAAAACCTGGACATTGACACAAATAGATGAACACACACTAGCTTGGCCTGCAATAGAAATTAAATCCTGCAGTACTTCTTTATATTCCTTGCTTTGTACACCAGTAAATAGTAGTATTGTCAATATACTAACAACCCAATTGTCATTCATTCACTCAGAATATGGAACCAATGTAGGAAGCACTTTAAGTTAGAGAATATTTTATCTCTGGCACATCTACATGATAACCACCTTTTTCCACCCTTTTGAACTTAACACAGTCTTTAGCGTTTGGAAAAACAAATGGAATTAAATCATTTATAGATAATTCTATATAAGTAATGTCTTCATATCCTATGAACAATTACACTCCAAATTTAGTCCCCCATCAAAACAATTTTTCCACTATCTCCAATTTAAAAACTTTGCTAAACACAATCTGCCCAATTTTCCTCATCTCACACCTATTTCTATTCCAGAAGAAATATTGATCAGCCTTGGGGACTCAGCATTTCTATAATATATAAAAACATTCTAAAGTCCCCTGCTTTTTAATATCCCAGAAAACAGTGGGAAAATGATCTGTTACTCAATAATTTAGAAACAGGCATGGAAGGCAGCCACGCACAGAATTCACTCAAGCTCCATATGCGCAAAGCATTCAATTATTCAACTCAAAATCTTTTATTGAGCACATCTATCTTGCTTAAAATTGTCCAAAATGTTTCCAGAGCAAGATCCAACCTGTGAATGTTGCAATCGAGGTCCAGCTTCACTAGGCAACATGTTTTGGGCATGTACCTAATTAACATCTTTGTAGACAAAAATTTTTAAATGTCTATCAGATGGCCTTGGTGTCACAATCCCTCCTAATCCACTAACAGCTGTGTTTGGTGTACTCCCAGATGAACGTAAAGTGGACAAGGACAAACAAACTGTAATTGCCTTTATTTTACTCTAAGCACGTAGACTTATCTTGCTCAACTGGAAAAACGCTAACCCAACTCTTTTAAGTCAGTGGGTAACTGATGTTATATACTATTTGAAATTGGAAAAAATCAAATGCTTACTTAGAGGATCTGTTAAAAAAATTTTAAAACCTGGCAGGACCTAATCAATCACATTTTAGAATAAGCATTTATATTGGGGGAAAAGACTCATTCTTCTCCTTACCACTCTCAATTGCTTTACTCTGGCTGTTGGCCTTCCTCTCTTTCTCATGGGTGGGGGTTGATTTGAATTTAGTTTTGTTAAGTTTTGACTTGATTGTATAGAATGATATATGTTTTTAATGAATTCAATAAAAAATAATAAAAAAATGGGACTTAAAAAAACATGTATCATATATTATGATATGGGCAATATTATACACCTTATGAATCTACATAGTTAATGTGCAAATGCCATATAAAAAATGCAAACTATTTAAAAACAAGTTTACTTATATTGTAACCATATTACTTAAAGTTTTTTTTTATTTATCTCTGTTCTACACATTTCTTTTATGTGACGTTGATTCTGAGTTAGTATGTCACCTCACAGCTAAATTAGTGAAAGCTTTGTTTCTGATACTGAAAGCCCTTCTTTAAAAGGCTCAGGATGTTAAATATAAGAAGACAAAAAGCCATGGAGGTGAAGGAGTAGGTAGAAGAGGAACGGTTAATTTATTCTGAACTTTTGATTTGTTCAGGTTAACAAAGAAGGAAGATTCTTATGGGGCAAAATAACAACACATTAAGGACATTTGTTCTTTGAAATATCTTATAAGATGCTGCATATTGTATGCTGGTGTAGCTCATCAAGTTACTACCACAGATTAACAAGAACACATATTTTCCGAACAAAGAGAATAGTCAAAGTCAGGTGATTTTTTTATCTCTTTATTTTGGAATATATGCCAAACATTTCATTTGCCTGTGGCAAACTGTTGCCATTATTTTTTAATCCATTTATATACTCTGATCTACTTGCAATATAAGAACTTATAGGTGTCATTTACATATACATATTATTTTTGATGTGCACATTTTCCATCATGTTTATTACATTGTAGTCAGGTTTCAAGAAAAATAACATTGGAATTGCCATGACTTATGAATGTTTTACCTATTAGAATGTGGTCTGATCTTAAACTAAGTTACAATAATGAAAAAAACACAATCTTTTTCAACTAATAATATGCAAAAAATGTCCTTGCTATTGTCACTACTAAGAACAATGTTTAGATGTTCATAGTTCAGCCTAGGAAAAGGGGTTCACAAACTTTTTCTTGAAAACTGTGTTAAATAAATAAAATGTAACACACAATGTGCGCTTTTGTTTACTGTTGAGGTGTATAAGTTGTAAAATTAATGTCTGTCTTAAGAAAAAAATATTCATTTTATTCTTAGCATTTTGAAATAAAAGTTCGTGGTTACATAATTGGCACGGGAATAGAGACATTAATTTAAAGCAGTGCTGTATCTTTATTTCAGTTTTCTATTTTTTGCACTATAATAGTGTCTTCTAAGCAGTTAGAGCAAGATGGTGGCAAGTCTTTATGGGATCAGTGTAAGGACTGTAAGCCCATAGGTTGCCATGTCAGTATGCAGCACCGACATTTAGAGATTAATGAAGTTTCAAGCCTGTTTGACTTTTTTGTATCTGGATGAATTAAAGCTGTGAAGTCAATAGAAGGGAACAACAACAACTTAAAACGAAAAAAATAACAATCTGATGTGGAAGTTGACCCGGACACAGACAGGCAGACATGTTCATGTCACCCACAAACACGTTTATTTACAATTATTTACAAATATGGTCACTAAGACCCAGTCCAAAATAGTGCACAAACCCCAACACAGTCCTGGCCACAAATGCCTTTCTTCGGGCCGCCTCCACAGCTCTCCTGAGCTTCGTCCTTCCTCCTCCCGACTCTAGCTCTGAATGAAGGGAGACGGCCCCTTTTATATGCTCCCGGATGAGCTCCAGGTGGTTTCCGACACTCCCCCGTTGGCCACGCCACAGTGTGGCGGAAGTGCCGGCTGTTCTCCCGGCAGCTCTCCGGGCGCCCTTTTAATTCTTCCCCCCAGCACTTCCTGGTGTGGCGGAAGTGCTGAGGTAACAGGTCCCCAAGGCATTGGGGCGCCTCCTTGCGGTGACCACAGGCCCCAACAGGGTAGGGCTTCCATGCCCTCAACCCGTGGCCCCCAAAACAACCAGGAAGGCGGCCCCCATGTGATCCAGGGTGGGCGCAGACCCACATCCGGTCCCTCACGGCGTCCCGGCCGGGTCATTGCCCCTGGCATCCCTGACACTGAATACTCCTTGTGTTACTACCAAACACAAAAGAAAAAAACTAATAAGCATAAGCATACCTTCTAAATGTGTTACTCATTGTGATATATGAGTGAAATTAGTGTTCAAGTTGTCATTTAATGGGCACACATTCTGTCCAATATGGGCTAGCTTCAGTTGCCAAAGTAAGAACATTCTAAATAACAGAACTGGACAAGTTTAAACAAGAGATGGTTATTTTATTACTTTACTAAATAGCCAGCAGACTGAATATAAATCCATCCATGTATTCAATCTCTGGGCCCCATTCTCCTTTTTATGTTTAGTGGAAACCAGAGTCTATCCTCACAGGATTGGTCAAAATAAGGAGCTGTGTCCTCGCAGGGCACCCTCATTTACACTCCCACAAGCACTGACTCCAAGAAAATTTAGATTACCTAATTCACATGTCTTTGGGATATGTAAGAAAATAAAATGAAGTAATCAGGGAAAAACCCATACAAACAATGATGGGGTCCAAGACCCCAACACTGCTTTCAAAAGCCACCCTGTCCAGGTTCATTATCCATTCATCCATCCATCAAATATCCAACCCGCTATATCCCAACTACAGGGTCATGGGGGTCTGCTGGAGCCAATCCTAGCCAACACAGGGCGCAAGGCAGGAATCAAACCCTGGGCAGGGCGCACACACACATACCCACACACCAGGGAAAATTTAGAATCACCAATGCACTTAACCTGCATGTCTTTGGACTGTGGGAGGAAACCAGAGTACACGGAAGAAAACCACGCAGAAACGGGGAGAACATGCAAACTCCACAAAGGGAGGTCCCGGGAAGCAAACCCGGGTCTCCTAACTGCGAGGCAGCAGCAAAAACCTACTGCGCCACCGTGCCGCCCAGGTTCATTATTGGAACAAAATATTACTTTAAATAATACACTGATTCACTGTAAATAAAACATAAATTGCAATAAATTTTAATATTAAACTTAATACAAATGCATAGGAAAAACGAGTTTTGTGTGTACATCACAGTATAAATGATTTTAAGAAATAATGGAAATGGTTAATAATTTAGAATATAAATTATTTTGTAAAGATATAAATAATAAAAAGAGACTATTTTTCTTTTTTTAAAGAATCTCTCATAGGGAGAGAAGGAGCCACAGAACAAATTACAACCAAGCAGCAAGGCTGAGAAACACTACACAGAATGACTGCCTAAAACTTTATTGGCATGTAGCTAATTTAAAGTGACGTTCACATAAACTTAATCTGTATTTAGTTTTATAGTGTATAATAGCATTTCATATTGCATGAACTACCACAGCTTTCTGCTAAGGGTACACATAGGCAATGCATTCGAATGTCCTGGCCTCTGACTAATGTTCCCTTTGTCACACTGGTGATTACTGCTGTAAAGTTTTAGTAAAAGTTAGTTTACAGATGCTTTATATTGCCTAATACATTACACCCATATTTGCACATAAACAGATGTTTCTGAGTTCATAATTAACACATTTGTGTATTTTTAACAAGCTAATTTGACAGGGTAGGTATTTTATGCAAGAAATAGTAAAACTTGAAAAAGTATCACACATCTGAATTCTAGAATATATAAAATGAAAAATAAACAACAAGCTCATGAAAAATACTTTAGTATGCTGACAGGGCACTTTTTTGCAATATGCTTGAACCTTTAACAAGTCAAAAATACATTAAAGCTTTTGTGGCCCTTCCAAGTTACATCTTGTGTCTGATTATAATTTTTAGGCTTTTAATGCAAAGTCGCGCGAGCACTAACTTTTTCCACTCAAAAAAATCAATATATGTTGATTTAAATAGTACAATTGTGTGCAAAATGTGTTTTTAATTAGATAACCCTTATTTGAATATCATTTTGTTTGTCATTTTGTCATTATGTAAGAAAATAAAACTTTTTACATGATGTAATCAAGGTGAATTAGAGGAAGAGCACTTTCCAAAATTTGGCATACGGGCACTAGACTAAGTATGTCAGTTGAAACAAGCATAAACAAGGCCCACAGTGGCAAAATGGTTTTACTCTTTCGGTCCATACTATTTTTGTTTGGAATTATCCATGTATTTGCTTTTTTATTTCAAACATATAAAACATTTAAACTTAAAGACTCTTAACAATATTTTACATGTGGAGAGATGACAGGAGATTGCAATGCTGATTATTAATATATAATCAGTAATGTAACAGATTATCTTACAAAATTACATTTAACAGAACTTGTTGGCTCATAATGTTTTGGATATTATTTTTTTCAGTTAATGTAAAAACAAGAGCATACATAAAACAGATATGTAAAAGCCAAAAATCATTTCCTACCATGTTCCAAAGTTGTTGTGAACAATATTATCCATCCATCCTCTTCCGCTTATCCAAGGTTGGGTCACGGGGGCAGCAGCTTGAGCAGAGAGGCCCAGACTTCCATCTCCCCGGTCACTTCTTCTAGCTCATCCGGTAGAATCCCAAGGTGTTCCCAGGCCAGCCGGGAGACATAGTTCCCCCAGCGTGTCCTGGGTCTTCCCCAGGGCCTCCTCCCGGTTGGACGTGCCCGGAACACCTCACCAGGGAGGCGTCCAGGAGGCATCCTGATCAGATGCCATAGCCACCTCATCTGACTCCTCTTGATGCGGAGGAGCAGCGGCTCTACTCTGAGCCCCTCCCGATGACTGAGCTTCTCACCCTATCTTTAAGGGAAAGCCCAGACACCCTGCGGAGGGAACTCATTTCAGCCGCTTGTATTCACGATCTCGTTCTTTTTGTCACTACCCATAGCTCATGACCATAGGTGAGGGTAGGAACGTAGATTTGACTGGTAAATTGCTTTACGGCTCAGCTCCTTTTTCACCACGACAGACTGATGCAGAGCCCGCATCACTGCGGACGCCGCACCGATCCGCATGTCAATCTCACGCTCCATTCTTCCCTCACTCGTGAACAAGACCCAGAGATACTTGAACTCCTCCAATTGGGGCAGGATCTCTCCCCCAATCCTAAGAGGGCACTCCACCCTTTTCCGGCTGAGGACCATAGTCTCGGATTTTTAGGTGCTGATTCCCATCTCAACCACTTCACACTCAGCTGCGAACCGATTCAGAGAGGGCTGAAGTTCACGGCCTGATGAAGCAAACAGGACAACATCATCTGCAAAAAGCAGTGACCCAATCCTGAGTCCACCAAACCGGACCCCCTCAACACCCTGGCTGCGCCTAGAAATTCTGTCCTTAATAGTTATGAACAGAATTGGTGACAGAGGGTAGCACTGGTGGAGTCCAACTCTCACTGGAAACGGGCTCGACTTACTGCCAGCAATGCGGACCAAGCTCTGACACCGGTTGTACAGGGACTGAACAGCTCTTATCAGGGGGTCCGGTACCCCATACTCCCGGAGCACCCCCCACAGGATTCCCCGAGGGACACGGCTGAACGCCTTTTCCAAGTCCACAAAACACATGTAGACTGGTTGGGCAAACTCCCATGCACCCTCCAGGATTCTGCTAAGGGTGTAAAGCTGGTCCACTGTTCTGCGACCAAGATGAAAACCACACTGTTCCCTCCTGAATCCGAGGTTCGACTATCCGACGGATATCAGAGCATCCTTATATACAATAACATGATTTAAGTCTCTAAAGATGAGTCTGGTGATAAGGTCAGATGGCTGGAAGAACCAAAAAAAAAAAAAAAAACTAAAGGCTAAATGACTTTCTAGCCCCCACTGGGCATTTTACCTAACATAAATGTTCTTTATTCATTCTTCGTTGTTTACAGACCTCATACGAGAGAATTTGATGAAGTTGGTCTCATGGTCAGCTGAGGAGGCATCCACCTTCAATCCAGCATTACAGGTGGATGCTTGGTGCCTTGATCAGTTGGCTCTGTCGCAGATCGCCACCACAGAAGAACCAGAAAAGCAGCAGAAAAAAAGTGGAGATTTGTAAAGATTGCAAATTCCTGAAGAATATGATAATTCTATGCCTGTATAGTCTATTAGGAATGCAACAAAAATGTAGCTACAAAAAAGCCAGATTAAAATAATGTTCTTTAGCAGTTTTTTTAAAATGCTCCACAGTATTAGACTGCCCAATTTCTATTGGTAAAATATTCCAGATTTTAGGTGCATAACAGCAAAAGGCCACCTGACCACTTCTTTTAAGCTTGGCTCTTGGAATTAAAAGCAGTCCAATATTGGAAGATCTAAGGTTATGACTTGGAGTGTAGGGGGACAGCCACTCCAAAACATAGGAAGGGGCAAGATTATTTAAGGCTTTATACACCATTTGTAGTATTTTAAAGTGAATCGTAAATGATACAGGTAACTAGTGTAATAATGCTAAAAGTAGTGAAATGTGCTCAAATTTTCTTTTTCTAGTTAAGATTCTGGCAGCTGCATCCTGCACTAATTGCAACCAATTGATGTTTTTCTTAGGTAGTCCTGTTAGGAATGCATTACTGTAATCTAGTCGACTAAGAACAAAAGCGTGAACTAATATTTCAGCGTCTTGTTATAAAGGTCTAACTTTTGCTATGTTCCTTAAGTGAAAAAATGCAGTCCTAGTAATCTGGTTCATATGTAATTTAAAGTTAGAGACAATGATTACCCTTAATTTTTTACCTTCACCTTAACTTTTATGCCTAAGGGGACAAGTTTCTTTCTAATACCCTCGCTATTTCTATACAGTATTTGCCAATCACTAAGATTTCTGTTTTTACCTTATTTAGTTTGAGAAAGTTATTAACTCTATCTACTGTATAATTAAACACTTAGGTCTGTGTGGCCAGTCCCTCAGAGCAATCTGATTGGTCAGTTTGGCTCTGGTCACATGATTGAAAGTGGAGGTATGAGTGTGAGACACACGAGGAAGAGTAAAGGGTCATGCTGAAAGAGTTTCCTTCAAAGACAGAAAGTATAAAACTGGACAGGAGGTGAGAAAGATGACGGAGTCTGAGAAGCAAGTTTTACAAGAACATGCTTGAGAGACAGAGTGCTGGCAAAGAGAGGTTCAGACACACACAAATACAGAAAAACGGTGCTGAAAATGCACATAGGGCAAGACATTACAAATACTTAAAATTATTCTATTGTCTGCCTTCGACAGGTATCATGATTAGTAAATAAATACACAAATACATAACAGTACTGTGAAATGTGACAATAAATAAATAATAACAACATTGAGTATGCATAATTAAATGAAATGTCATAAATTCATGTATTTATTGCATATTTCACAATGTATTTATTCAATTATTTCTTCAATCAATCATTTCAGTGTCATGCACACAATATGAAATAAGCCCTGAAATGAAAACCATCATTTTCACTCATCAAAGTTGTGAGGGTGAGTTCTAGCGATGACTGTTTTTTGATTGGTGAACAGTAAGTAGAGCAGATGTAAACCTTTGGCCACCATTGTCAGAAACTTCAGATATGGCCTCCTAATGATCAATTTGAGCCGTTGCATAGTAATTTTGGAAACTTTTTCTTGCACTCGCATCTGACGCACACAGTCACAGCTATGAGCAGGCCCATGTCAAGCAAAGTCAAAACAGTATTTGCTATAGCCCACTCTCTCAGCTTTAATGAGTGAAAGTGACAGTTTAGTTTTCATTTCAGGGCTTACTTCATGCGTGTGGTGTTACTGAAATAAATACATGAAGAAATAAATAAATACATTAAAGAAATTAACAAGAAAACTACTGTTTATTTCATGACACACTTAATTATTTATACTCACATTTCATGTGTTATTATTTATTTATTGTTACATTTCACAGTACTTTTATTTGTTTATCTATTTAGTTTTGTCCAAAATGTTCCTCCATACAAACGTGCTTGGTACATAATAAACTGACTGTGGTTAGTTGTTGTGTTACTGAAGGCAAACATTAATAATGTGAGTCATAGAAGAATTGTTTGCTTTTCCTGGATTCTTTTTAAAAAATGAAAGTAAAAGGCAAACGAAAGGGTCCTTATTCAGCCATACATGAGCCAAGGCAAATAAAATTGAAAAGTATGTATGTATGACTTCTTCATCCATCTAACTATTCAATTGCAATGTCCTAAAGAGCAGCAGCCAACCCCAGGAGCACTAGGATATGAAGGTGAAAGGAGCCAGCCGTGGAAATGATGACAGCCAATCATGGAGTACATTCACTCACAAAATCACTTTTGAAGAAGGTACCACTTCCTGACTTACCAGCCTAAGAACCAAAGCAAGCAGGCAAAGCACAGGCATTACATGAGGTATAGTATGTGAAATAGTCAGAAATGTGTATGAAAAACAAATAAAATACCTAAAAATGGACGAATCTTATTCAAAGCAAGACTACAGTGGAGCTGAGCAGTGGGACATTTCTAGCAGCCTACTTTCTTTGGCAAAACACATGACACTGTAAGTGTTATCAGAGAATAATAAAAACAGCTTCTTTTCCCTGCTTACTGTGAATAAGTAAATTAATTAACTATTCAATTAAGTAGGTTATGTACCTTAGATCATGCTTGCCAAGTGGTGACATTAAAAATGTACTTAATATAACAAGAAGTAATACAGCAAGAATCGGCAGATGCATTGAAAGAGATGAAAAATATATTATCACTATTAAATGGACATATAGTATAAGTAATTGCATCAAGTTAACATCCATATAAATAAAACTTTAAAACTCTTTCTTTTTTTGAATTTTTTGGCTTTGTATGATGTTATTCTTAATTTTTGCACACTAGCAACCTAATGTTATCCCTCAGATTGCATCTTTCTTGATTGTTTGTTTGTTTGTAAACATACAAAAACAGCTAAACTGATTTTCATGAAATTTTGCATGTAAGTTGCCATTGGTCCAACGTAAAATTATAAGCTGTACGAAATATCAGGGAGAGGAAATTTTGCAGGTATAACTAAGCTAAACCATCTTGATGAAAGCAAAATGGTGTTAAAATAATTTCTTTGGGAAGACTGGTTGCAATGGTGGGTTGGTCAAAAACGCATTATTCCAAAATGGTCAGTGTTTACATGCATATTACTGTTGATACAACTTAAAATCTAGATTTGAAAGCCTTTCAACAGTTCCATTGAGAAACTGGGTTGAACTTTAGGAGGCACAGAACTAAAACCATGCTGTTACTCAGCCAGTGCTACTGAATTTGACATATTGTTTAGGATTCAGCTTACTAACAGTTAAACATACATTTCATATCAGTGATTTGATGGAAACGACAGAGGTGGTGTGATGGAGGACCAACACAAAAATCTCACATCACTCAAAATCGAGTATATCTACTTTAACGAAGCATTGTATTTACATTATTATTATATATGTAATTTTCAATATAGGTTTAATGAACAACATATATACATCACAAATACTCTGCATTATTCCAAAACAGAGTGGATGTTAATGTGATTTTGTATGCATATTACAGTTAACCTAACTTAATATAAAAAGTTTCTAGAGTTTCATTATGAATATGGGTTCAATAGAGGAAACAACACAACACTGGTAGTTTTGCCCAGCTTACATGTTGAATCAGTGATTCAGTTATACAACAAACCATCCAGTTTATTAATGTGGGGTTAAAAAACTCCACTGCACAACACAGTTTTTGCTTCTTGAACACTGTTTGGTCTTTCTTATAGAATTCTGGGTGCTGATCACGAATATCACATCAAAATGTACCCATCATGTACTGTTTGAGTTTTGTCATGATTTTTTCTTATAAATGTATCCAAACATTTTCGCTCCCGTAATTGACTTGTCATCAATGGTTTGTACAACCTGGGCATGTCCAGGCATGGAATCAGGCCAGGTTAAAAGCTGTTCTGTGGAAGTTGACATCCTGGGCAGGTCTGAATGAGCTTGACGCTGTCTCAGCATGCTATAAAGGTGGCTTGCATACACCGATCCTGCTCATTTGGTTAATATACAGTAGATAGGCAGTGTGTATGTATTGTATCAGTATAGTAAAGTATAGTGCCTGTAGCAATATAACAGTAAGTAAGCTTAATGCTACAGACGTTTTGGTGTCAGGCGATATGTCTCATCAATGTCGTAACAGCCGTGATATATTCTGCTATATCTGTGGCGAATATACACTTGCGCCTCAGAGGCGTTGCATGTCTGCTCTTGTGAAGAAAGCTTATCATTAGTATTTCGGCTGCAAAACTGGTGATCAAGACAAGGAATGGGCGCTTCACATTTGCTGTGCGACATGTGCTGTCAGTCTGAGAGCCTGGCTCAGAGGCACTCGAAAGACAATGCCGTTTGCTGTTCCGATTATATGGTGAGAACAGAAAGACCATGTGACGGACTGTTACATCTGTTTGACTAATGTAATCTGGTTTCTCTGCCAAAAACAAGAAGTCATTTGAATAATCTGCCTTCAGCAATATGACCCGTGATCACATGAAGACAGGCTTCCAATTCCGAAACCACCAGAGGACTGGACCTTAGATGAACCAGATGAAGAAACTTCAATGCAGGGTACTGACAGTGACATTGACCCGGATTTTGAACCATGCACATCAGGCGATCCACATCTGATAATACAGTCCAAATTGAACAGCTTGGTCAGAGATTTGGGTCTGTCAAAAGCAAAAGCTGAGCTGCTGGGTTCGAGACTGCAGGAATGGTGTTTGCTGTCACCAGGTATGCAAATTTCTGTGTTTCGAGGACGGCATCATGATATAACCAAATTTTTTGCACAAATCGACATTCTCTGTTTTTGTTGTGACATTAAAGGATTGTTCTCGGCCTTGGGTTGTGATCACAACCCGGAAAAGTGGCGTCTCTTCATTGATTCATCAATGTTAAGTCTGAAATCTGTTCTGCTACATAATGGCAACATTTATCCTTCAGTACCTGTTGGTTATGCAGCACACATGAAAGAAATGTATGAGAATATGGAACTGTTGCTGAAGCACGTCCAGTATAGCAGGTACAACTGGAATATCTGTGGAGATCTTAAAGTTGTTGCTATGTTATTAGGACTGCAGCTCGGCTATACAAAATACTGTTGTTTCATCTGTGAATGGGGCAGCCATGCCAAAGAGTTGCATTATTCTCAACAGAAATAGCCACTCCATAAAAAGTTAGTTCCAGGACAGAAAAATGTGACACATGAATCGCTTGTCGACCTGCCAAAGATATTTTTGCCTCCTCTTCACATAAAACTGGGACTCATGAAGAATTTTGTGAAAGCACTGAACAAGGAAGGCAAAGGTTTTTGTTATTTAAGACGGATGTTCCCTAGAATAACTGACGCCAAGATCAAAGATGGCATTTTTGTTGGCCCCCAGATCAGACATGTTATGAGTGACAAGCAGTTTGAAGATTTGTTAGTTGGGCCGGAAAAAAACTGCCTGGAAAGCCTTCAAAGACGTTGTTTACAATTTTCTGGGAAATTACAGAGCCCCAAACTACATTCAGCTGATAGACAAACTTCTAAAAGCATACAAGACAATGAAGTGCAACATGTCACTCAAGATTCATTTCCTGCACTCATACTTGGACTTCTTCTCCGCAAATCTCGGTGCTATCAGTGATGAACACGGCTACGATGGAAAAACGATACAAGGGCAACTGGAATCCGTCAATGCTTGCTGAATACTGTTGGACACTGCCACGTGATGCACCAGATATTGAATACAAAAGATAATCGGGAGCAAAACACTTTTAATTCTGTTGAATTGAATATCTTACGTGAAACATAAACGTGACTAAATACGTTATTGTCAGTAAACATATAAATGCCTATTTCTCAGAGTTCCTACGTGATGTAGTAAAACCAAAACTACAGTATATTTGTGCGTACCAAGTAGGTACCTGTCAAAATCAGGAAGCAAGACTTTTCTAAAAAATTGTGCAGTGAAACTATTTATGAAACCACAGCAAACCAAGAAATACAAAGAAGTAGTGTTCATTGTTCTAACCCACCAAGGAGTTACCATAAATATGTAATCCATTCATACACAAAAAGAACAAATTCTCGACTTGTGAAAGCAGAGAAAGTGGTAAAGACATTAGTGTAGATGACGGGGGACACTTACATCTCAGCCAGCAATTACAAAAGGATCAACTTTTAAAAAACATAGATTTTTCATTTGTTGTCTTGACACATTATGCAAATATACCTGGACAACTTCAGTTATTTTGGCTAGTAAAGCATAAAGATGTGCTTTAAATAAAGAAACTTAACATAATGTGCCAGACTTGTACCAAGAATTAGAAAGATATTGCAGAAAGTACATACAATATAATTAATTACATTTCGTTTAAAGGCTGAGTGAGTAAAAGTAAGATGAATGCTAAAAAATTTGAATAACGAACATTCCTGTTATGAGACAAAAGATAAAGGCAGATTCTCTCTTACAGTGTTAAGAGCCCGGAAAATGTAATACTGTACTCATTTTATTATTTATGTTTTCTATTATGAGAGTATAGCCATCCGTCCATTTTTAAACCAACTCAGTGTTTGTTTCTGGTCAGATGCTTAGTTTGGCAAGATCAGCATAAAGGATTTTATTGAAAACAAGCAAGGCTCAACGTATGACTGACAGTGGCCCACTGTCACTGGTTACCTTATCCAGAAGCCTTGATTTGAGAAATGCGCTTTAAGAGTTGTTGCCAAAGCAGCAAGGTCTGCTCAAGTGCTTTTTCCACTTGAACTCTGCATAAAGGTTATGATACAGAAATTGATGCCTCAAAATTGAAGTTTATCCTTATATTGTGTCTGATGGATTACCCATTGAAATTAAATGATAAATCTTAATTCTCCACTGTCAATTCCTCCAGTCAGAGCTCACTATTCTGCTGTCAATGAGTCCTTGTCTTTCCAGTGATAAATTGAACTGTTTATTTATTGTATATGATAAACTATTCTAGGGAAAGGGAATAAAACTGTTAGTTATAGTACATAGTCTCTTGGGGACATAATCATATCTGTTGAATGATTTTTTCATTTTGTTGCCTTTGAGCTTTGTGATCTATCAGGATTCATTAATATAGTAAATATTATTTGTGGTCTACACAAATTAAGAAAAGCAATATTTTTAAGAAATTCTTTACAGCTCGACTCATTTGTTAAATCCATAAGAAAACACTCAAAGTAAAAGGTGTTCTACACAGAATAACTGGCCATCTATAGTAGATAAGTGAAGCATATTTCACATGGTTACACATACATAATAAAATGCAAGTCTATATTCATATAAAGCATGTGCATATTATACCTGTTAATAAAGACATAACGGTACCCAAAATAGTTTTCTGTGAATATCTATTATCTGGTTTTTTTTCATAACTACAAGATGTGTGCATGTTAGCTGAGGCAAATAATCACATTTAGATAATCCAGATGAAGAGCTGATGTTGAACATCAATAAAATGTGCTTCTGTAATAACACAAGATCAAACAGGATTTAATGAAGGCAGACACTTAACATCTAGCCTTAAACATTTGTTTAATATAATATATTCACCCATTGCACCCACATTGCACAAATTTGGGTTCAGCCCAAACATACAGTATGTGCATGGATCAAACTACTTTATACTAATCCAGAAGCCTCAGTTCACATTAACAATATTATTTCAGATAACTTCAAACTAGAACGTGGTACTCTTGCAATCACCATTGAACTGTTGGCTATATATTATCAGAGTTAAAAGGGATTATCAAAGAAGGACTTGAACAGAAAATATTACTATATGCAGAAGATATGGTACTGTATATATCGGACCCACTAAATTCTGTGCCAGCAGTCCTAAAAGCATTGGTAGATTTTCAAAAGAAATTTGGACTTAAAATGAATTTGAATAAAAGTGTATTTTCTCCAGTGAATTCTCTAGCACAGAATATCGGTCTGGACATCTTCCCATTTATTTTAGCAGTTCAGTTTAAATAGGAGTAAATATTACAAGTAAATATAAAGCTCTTTTTCAAAAATTTTGCTGTCTGCATGGGAAAAATTAAACAAGACTTGACTAGGTGGTCTACATTCCACCTTATGTTAGCAGGAAGAATCAACATTGTGAAGATAACCATCTTTCCCAGGCTGCTCAAAACATCCCCATATACATTAACAAATCATTTATTAAGAAATTAGACATCAAAACATCCATGCGTCCAAAGGATGACTTTACAACAACCTAAAGCAGAAGGGGACATGGCACTACCCAGCTTTTAATTTAATATACAAGATATAAAGACCTTGACATCAACATAATATGAGAATATTATAAAACAGAATATCCACAAGCCTGGTCTGCAATAGAATAGTAGAATATTACTTCTTTACATTCCCTGCTCTGTGCCTCAGTTAATACAAACTACTGTCATTACACTAAAAATCCAATTACCCTTCATTCTCTCAGAATATGGAACCAATGTAGGAAGCACATAAAGACAGAAAAGCTTTTATCTGTTGCACCTCTACATAGCAACCAACTTTTTCCACCCTCTCAAACATACATACTATTCAATGTCTGGAAAATGTCCAGGATTAAAACACTTAGAGACTTGTACATATATAATGTCTTTGCATCCTATAAACAATTACGCTTCAAATACAACACAAATCAACACAATTCCTCCATTACTTTCAAGCTAGAAACTCTGCTATACAGTACCTGTCCAACTTTCCTCACTTTCCAACTTGTCCTGTTCCAGAATAATTATTGATCAGTCTTGAAGACTCAGATAACATCTCTACAATTTATAAAAACATTTTAAGTCTCTTCCTTTCAAAGACTTCAGAGTACATTGGGGAAAGGATCTGTCACTCAATATTTCCAAAAAGGAGTGTAAGGCAGTCATTCACAGACACACTCAAGCTCTATATGTATAAAGTATTTACTCATTTAACTTAAAATCTTTTATCGTGCACATTTATCTCATTTAAAATTGTCCAAAATGTTTCCAGGGCAAGATTCAACCTATGAACATTGCAATCTAGCTCTAGCCTTACTGGGCCACATATTCTGGGTTTGCACCAAATTAACAACACTTTGTACAAAAATATTTGCATGGCTATCAGACAACCATGGAGTCACAATCACTCATAACCCATTAACAGCTGTGTTTGGTGTACTCCCACATGTAGATTTATTTTGCTCAACTGGAAGAATCCCGCGCACCACTCTTAAGTCAGTGGGTAACCAATGTTCTATACTACTTGAAACTGGAAAAAATTAAATTCTTACTTAGATGATATGTTCAAAGCATTTTAAAAATATCACAGAATCTAATCAATAACATTTTAGAATAAGCTTCCATTTCAGGGAAAAGGATACCCTTCTTTTCTTGCTCCTTTTATAGAGAAGCTGTGGTTTGCTGGTTCCACTCTCTTTTTCTTGGGTGAGGGACGAATTTTGCTTTCATTTGTTAAATTTGTCTTGACTATATAGAATTCTAACTGTTTCTAATTAAAATCAATAAAATAAAGTAAACACTGCACGATGTTTCTCCATTCTTGTTCCAAATCTGTGGAATGATCTCACTTTGTCTATCTAAAATGCATCCAATTTACTTGTATTTAGGCATCTTTTGAAAACAAATCTTTTTGCTAAATATTTTAGATCTGCTCAGCTTCTCTCCTACAGAATAGACACTGTTGTATTGACAAAGAGTTTAGTATATGGATTTTTGTCAGTCTTGTTGTAGCTATAATTATGTAGTAGTTCTACACCCTTGTGCTCACCTTGTTCTTCATTGCTTTGATGCTTACACCTTCATTCTTGTATTATTATACTTTGCTTTATAAGTCACCTCAGATAAAGACATCAGCTAAATAAATAATAATAATACTAATGCCAAGCAAATATTCAGTTGTGAAGGCCAAGAAGGTTTTAAGAAAATAATATAAAGCAGTTTTTAACATGTCAGAGATGTATCCTGTCATGTAATACAATGTATACTATTATTCTAAGTTGAATAATTGGGAAAAAGATCTAATCCATGATGACAATGTACAGAGTCAAGAATTCAATGATTGTGATAACAGCCAGTTCCTTAAATGTCTCATCATATTTTTTAGTTAGTACAGAGAAATTTGGAATTTGCGATTTAAATGCGTAATTCTTTATTTGGCAAAAAACAGTCACTTCATTATCATTAATCCTTAAATCAGGTAAGCTCAGAGCCATCCTTGTTTTTGTTTATAATTTGTCTCATTCAGTTTGGAAGAAAAATGTGTTTTCAGCATTAGGGCAGATACATTGATTCCTTAGTCCATGTGACTAATTTTCAAACAAATCCATTCATTCATCTATTTTCTGAGCTGCTTTTGTCAATTAAAAGACACCAGACCATCAGAGGGGTCACTCACATACGTATATATATATATATATATATTTACCCTAACAAGAAAGTGTACAGAAAGAAAATCAATTACTTAATTATTTTTTGCCTGGTGCTCTGTTTTGAAAGGATTTCTTGGTCTCGGCAGTGCACCAGTGGTATCATACTTCCTAAAGGCAGTTTTCACAGTGTCCCTTGATAAATGTAACGCCTTTGACTTTCTTTTATATTCTTGTCCTAATGTGAACCTTTTTTGCAATAAGATCATATAGATCTTCTGATAGCTTTTTATAAGCCATGGTTATCTTTGCACTATGAAACCAAGAAACCCTTGGGGAAACCGTGGAGGATTAGCTTATCCACTGAATCACTTCAGTTGATGTCATAAGAAGAAGAATATTTTGTATATAATTCTGAATTCGATTGGTTAAATCGTGATACAGTTAGAACTCCCACTTATTCAATCCAATCCATTGACAGTTTTTTTGTGAAAAACTTTAATTTATAATAATAATCTCCACAGATTTTGAGTTTCTGGTAGTAAAATATTTCACTGTCAGTTTCAGAGTCACAGTTTGGGTTATATAGTTTTCTAAAGTTAATTTTAAATTCAGCAAGCTGTTTACTAGCTTTATTAATTAATATAAAGTACATATTTTCTCATAATCTGAGATTTCTTCCTAAGAGTTCTGGTCAAAGTAGCTGCTTCATTTGTGGCTTGTGCTATTTTATTCTCCTGCTTCTTATAGCACCTCATAACTAAAGTGGTACCTCGGTTTTGTATTCTATTTACACAGAAAGATAAGATGACCATCTAGCCTTTATGATTTTCTACTCCAAACTATGTGTCTTTGTGACGTGCATTAATCAGTTTAGCTGTGGCAGATGATCAGAATAACTGATGCTGTTTATTTTACACCTGCTTCCATCCCAAATTTTCTGGCCAGTCCCAACATTATAGGAAGAAAATCAGTGTAATTTTTTTGCATAGTGGTTAAGGCTTTGGACTTCATACCCTGAGGTTGTGAGTTCAAATCTCGCTACTGACACAATGTGACCCTGAGCAAGTCACTTGACCTGCCTGTGCTCCAATTGGAAAAACAAAAGAAATGTAACCAATTGTATCTCAGATATTGTAAATCACCTTGGATAAAGATATCAGCCAAATAAGTAATAATAATGAGTAAAAATTCTCCAATGACAGTAGAAGCCGATTCTCCTTACCAAGAAACTGCCATTTCATTACCTAAACATTTACAGGTTAAACTAGACTAGTATCTTGCCTTGTAAAAAAAGAGCACAATAGCCATTTTACTAGATATTTAATTCCTTTTAGCAGTAGAATTCTGTAGCCAAGCTGCAACATTATTTTAACTATTTAAATGCTCCCAGCAAAACAGGCCTATAATTCATTCTGTGCTTTAATGTTATTATTTTTGACAACCTGCACCATTCTACCAGCAATATTTAGAAAAAGAAAGTCAAAGAGGATATTCCAGCAGATACTGAACTGGTGTCCAAGCATTGTGAAGAAAGAATATTGCCCACTGTGCTGTCTCTTCTTACAAGCGTAGATTACAAGAATACTGTTGGGGCTGCTGATAATTTTGATTTGTGTCTGCTGAAGCAAATAAATGTACTATCCCTGATTCATATTTCAATTTGACATTTGTAGCCAGCACCATTTCTCCTGTACGGAAATTACTTTAGGTACGCTTCCTCTTGAAAGGAATTGATTCTCCTGTTCTAAATAATTACACTGTGATTATGGTCACAAGCTAATGCTCAGTTAAAACACTTCCAGGCAAATGATAATATCATAATAGAACAGATTTTCCTGCAGAATGTCTCAGTACTATGCTGCATCTATTTTCCTTCTGTCTCCACAATTCTTCCAAGATGTGATACAGTGTGAATGAATCCCTATGGCAAAATACTGCCATCACTTTTCTTCGCAATAGCATGTCATCTTTCGGATGATATTCTTGGGACAATATGCAGTGCAACACTTGTGTCAAACATAACACTTAGCAAAAAAGATCAATTGTGGCCTCCTCAGACAATTGAATTGTCAGGTTCTTTACCAAGCTTATAGTATGTTAAATCCAGTATGCTGCTGTAGGAGTAACCGCTCATTGACATCACACAATACACAAACACCTCATGTAGAACACTTTTCTGTAAGACCAAGGTTTAGATTCTGACTGGGTCATTCCAAGACAGTCATCTTTCTTTCACTAAGCTACTGCTTATTTGAGCTGGATGTGTGTTTCAGATCATTTCCAGAAGGAATCATAAAAGTCTTTCTCTTCTACCTTTCTGGAAGAGGGCAGCAGGTTTTGCACCCAAACTGTGCTAAAGAAAAGCGCCCTGATAGCATGGCAGTGTATCTGCCCTCCTAACAATATGCTCTGTGCTCTTTGAATCATGAGCAGTGTTCATTTTGTGCTAAAATGTTCCTCCCTGGTTTTCACCAAACCATAAAACATTTTTCCCACATACTTCTGGGAGACAAAATGTGTCTTTTAGTAAACTTTATATGGACTTAGATGTTGTTTTTATGACTTTAATTTTTTTCTCCTAACCTAAACTTCACACTTTTGGAAGGTGTGTAACAATTTTGTTAAAGTTTCATTGGTCTCCATCATGACTTTCCTCCTTGCTTGGTGTTCAGTTTTGAAAGGATCCCCTGATCTTTGCAATGTACCATGGTGTCGTACTTCCTTCTCTTCTTAATAACAATTTTCACATTGTTCCATGATAAATGTAATGACTCTGACATTCTGTTATATTTAATGCGAATCTGTTTATAATAAAATTACACGCGTCTTCTGGTAGCTCTTTATAAGGCATCATTCACTGTTAGTCCTTTAAGTGTGCTTCTCATTTTAGTTTATATAGTTGTGCAGTTTATCTGTGAGCATGTGTCCATTATAGAATATGTGAAGACTGTTTTGTGTTTTTGTAAAGGACTCTTTAATTTTTCATAATAGCAATAATAATTTTAAAAAAAGTATCAGAGTGACTATTTTTGCTAGATACTTTTCTAAAGTGAATTCTAAATTTAGCAAACTGTTTACTAGCTTTCTGAAAGGTGCTGCAATGGAATGCAAGAACTCAGAATGTATCTCTGTACTGTATTCAGCAAAAAAAATTACTCTCAGCTATTAAAACACATACTGACAAAGGGGTATTTGGTTTTCTTTAACAGAACGTTTTTACTTTTTAGTATGAAGATTGATCTCCCTGTAAACGTGATAACTGACCCACAAACGTTCAAACTATATACTGTCAAATTTCATCTAATTAAGTAAGACATGCTGTATTTAATTTCTTATACAAACATATTATAAATGTGAATCATGGTCATATCCATTAAGGGCAAGTGAAGCATTGTCTCCATCTTCCAGCAGATTGTGCTGTTTTCATGCATTCATTCATTCATTTTCCACTGCTTTTACAAAACCAGGCGACAAGGTAATAGTCTTAGCTGTGAGACCAATATGTCCCTTTTCGCAGCCACACTTGCGAACTCATACTGTGAGATCCCAAGGTGTTTACAGGCCTTTTGGGAGGTATAATACTCCCATGGAGCTCTGGGTCTTCCCTAGGATCAACTTCCAGCTGGTCATTCTCCTAAAAAGCTCCACAGGGAGGTGTCCGGAAGGCCATTTTAATTGGCTCCTCTCATTGAGGAGTGTCAGTGGCTGTACTGAGAAAAAATCCCAGGTATCTGTGGTTCTCACCCTATCTATAAGGGAGAGCCCAGACATCCTGCACAGAAAGCTCATTTCAGCCATTTCTACTCAGAATGATCTCATTCTTTCAGTTATTACTGAAGGTGAGGATAGGGAGGTAGATTGACCCCTATCCATCTGTCAATCTTAAAATCTCTTTTCTCCTCACTCATGGACAAGACCCCAAGGTACTTAAACTCCTCCACATGAGGCAGTAACTCACATCCCACTCAGAGAAGACAGTCCACCTTTTTTCCTACTGAGGACCATGTCCTCAGATTTAAAGGTGCTGATCCTCATCCATGCTGCTTCACACTTGGTCGCCAACCATCCCAATGCATACTGGAGTTCACAGTCTGATGAAGTCAATAGGACCACATTGTCTGTTAAAAGACATCTTAAACCCTATTGTTTGTTAAAAGACATCTTACAAAAAAAGATGGTTCTGTTTTGCAAAAACTAAATAAGTAGTACTCTCGCATCAATAATTTAACATACTAGAACATCAGAAACATTTTGACTAAAACAGATCATCCAGCCCAACAAAAGTCACCATGCATTTCCAGCGCCACAGCGAGTGGCAGCCATTCCAGCAGCTCCGTGCATGACTTTATCTTTTTACCTTTTTTTTTTTTTTCTATTTTCTCTATTTCACTGATCAATTCTACCACTTTCTTTTATGTGGAATCGCTCCCTGGACACTTTTTACTATTTTTACTACTTGACATGGATTTTTACACTCTGAGACTCGCCTATTCAAGTAGTCAACTTAAAGCACTGAGAAGAAATGCCCACGCCGGTGTGGTTCCCTATTTACCTGACGAGGTAAGAAGACGATATCGGGGCAGCTAAGCTGGCGCAAAGATAAAAGATAAGATAGAAGCCAAGCAGCTTGCAAGGAAATAGCGTTATAAACCGTTGATCCCTTCTGTAAATCTTCTGTAAATGTGAACTCACTACCAAAAAAGATCGACGAACTGGCTGTGCTGGTGAAAAATGTCAGAACCTACAGAGAATGCAGCTTGCTGTGTTTTAGTGAAACGTGGCTAACAACTACCATCCCAGATGCTAACGTGGAGCTACCCGGGTTTAGCACAGTTAGAGCGGACAGAGACGCAAATACCAGTGGGAAGCGGAAAGGAGGAGGACTCGCTCTCTATGTGAACACAAGGTGGTGCAACTCTGGACATATAAACGTTAAAATCTCCAATTGCTCCAGGGGCATCGAACTGTTGGCCGTAAGTCTGCGTCCCTATTACTTGCCAAGAGAGTTTGGACACGTGATTGTTGTTATTGTTTACATCCCCCCTCGAGCGAACGCGGAGATAGCGAGTGACATCATCCGACATGACATCCATTCCGCAGTTGCTAAGTTAAAAACACAGCACCCTGAGGCTCTTGTGATATTTGCTGGAGACTTTAACCATGTAACGCTGGATAAAACATTACCTGCCTTCTCCCAGTATGTGGACTGTAATACCCGGGGAAATAGGACTATTGACCTACTGTATGCAAACGTTAAAGACACATACAGCGCCACCCCTTCTGCCTGCGCTTGGGAAAGCAGATCATAACCTGCTTCAGCCTCACTACAAACCAAGACTGAAGGCACTACCTACAACCACACGATCATTCAGGAAGTGGTCCCCTGAGGCAGAGCAGGCTCTGAGAGACTGCTTTGGAACTACAGACTGGGATATACTGCTGGGGTCACATAGTGAGAACACTGAAGAGGCTGTTGACTGCACAACTGATTGCATCAACTTCTTTATGGGCATTGTAGTTCCACTAAGAACAGTACGCTGCTATGCTAACAACAAGCCATGGATTACAAATGACATCAAGGGTCTTTTGAACCAAAAGAAAAGGGCTTTTAAAGGCGGTGATCAGCATGAGCTCAAGCACGTGCAGAAGGAAGTCCGAGTCCAGCTCAGGGCGGCGAAGGAGCAGTACAGGAGAAAGCTGGAACAGAAATTGCAGAATAACAGCATGAAGCAAGTTTGGGATGGGATGAAGATTATCACTGGCTGCAGCTCGAACCAGGGTGCCACCATCGAGAGAGACGGGGATAGAGCAAACTAAATGAACAACTTCTTTAACAGGTTTGACCACCCTAACCCACTCTCACCTCGGAGTACTTCATCCTCCAACCATCCTTCTGCTGATACCAGCATAGGTGAGACATCCCCACTCACAATTACAACAACACAGGTGAGCAGAGAGCTGAGGAGATTTCGTGCCAGCAAAGCAGCGGGTCCAGATGGTGTATCGCCATGATTGCTGAAGGCCTGTGCGTTGGAACTGCGGAGTCCTCTACAGCGCATCTTCAACCTGAGCCTGGAACAGGGGAGAGTCCCGAGGCTTTGGAAAACATCTTGTATCACCCCAGTCCCAAAGGTATCACGTCCTAGTGAGCTGAATGACTTTTGGCCTGTTGCTCTGACATCACATGTGATCAAGACCATGGAGCGGCTGCTGCTTCACCACCTGAGGCCACAGGTCCGCCATGCCCTCGACCCTCTGCAGCTTCCATACCAGGAAAAGGTGAGAGCGGAGGATGCCATCATCTATATGCTACACCGATCCCTCTCCCACCTGGACAGAGGCAGTGGTGCTGTAAGAATTATGTTTTTGGACTTCTCTAGCGCCTTCAACACCATCCAACCTGTGCTCCTTAGGGACAAGCTGACTGAGATGGAAGTAGACTCACACCTTGTTGCATGGATCGTGGACTATCTTACAGACAGACCTCAGTATGTGTGTCTTTGGAACTGTAGGTCTGACATTGTGGTCAGCAACACAGGAGCGCCGCTGGGGACTGTACTTTTTCCGGTCCTGTTCAGCCTATATATATCAGACTTCCAATACGATTCAGAGTCCTGCCACGTGTAAAAGTTCGCTGATGACACTGCTATTGTGGGCTGCATCAGGAGTGGGCAGGAGGAGGAGTACAGGAAGCTAATCAAAGACTTTGTAAAATGGTGCGTCTCAAACCACTTACACCTGAACACCAGCAAGACCAAGGAACTGGTGGTGGATTTTAGGAGGCCCAGGCCCCTCATGGACCCAGTGATCATCAGAGGAGACTGTGTGCAGAGGGTACATACCTATAAATACCTGGGAGTGCAGCTGGATGACAAATTGGACTGGACTGCCAATACTGAGGCTCTGTGTAAGAAAGGTCAGAGCCGACTATACTTTCTTAGAAGGTTGGCCTCCTTAAACATCTGCAATAAAATGGTGCAGATGTTCTACCAGACGGTTGTGGCGAGTGCCCTCTTCTACGCAGTGGTGTGCTGGGGAGGCAGCATAAAGAAGAAGGACGTCTCACGCCTGGACAAACTTGTTAAGAAGGCATGTGCTATTGTAGGAATAAAGCTAGACAGTTTAACATCTGTGGCAGAGCGACGGGAACTAAGCAAACTCCTGTCAATCATGAAGAATCCACTGCATGCACTTAACAGTGTCATCTCCAGGCAGAGGAGTAGCTTCAGTGACAGACTTTTGTCACTGTCTTGCTCCCCTGACAGTCTGAGGAGATCGTTCCTCTCCCACACTATGCGACTCTTCAATTCCACCCTGGGGAGTAAATGCTAACATTATTCAAAGTTATTGTCTGCTTTTACATGCATTTTTATTACTCTTTAATATTGTTTTTTGTATCAGTATACTGCTGCTGGATTATGTGAATTTCCCCTTGGTATTAATAAAGTATCTATCTATCTATCTATCTATCTATCTATCTATCTATCTATCTATCTATCTATCTATCTATCTATCTATCTATCTATCAATCGTACCCACTTAATTTCTGTAAAATAACATCAAGTCTACATTTGAAAGTCTCTATCCCTAAAGTCCTACTGTATACCACACTATTTGGTAAATTGTTTGATGTGTCTATGGTTCTACAAATTTTTAAAAAATATTTATAGTAAATTCAGCTTAATAATCAATCAATTTGTCCAATTTTCCATAATAAGCTTAATGCAATCTATGTGAAATATTCTTTTCACATGACACCCTTATCCTGTTTCCATTTGAGCTGGTCATACCCAAAGATCCTGGAGTACTGAAGCCAGACCTTTTCACTTCTACCTTGGGGCTTGCAGACTATAGCTCTCTTAAGTGACCCATTGATTTAGTTTTTGTGACACAATTTAATGGGTGCATGACTTGTGCATTTTGTTATTTTGGAGTAATAATCATCATTATCATGAATTGCATTGATTACTTGTGTGCAATATAATTTTTATATAATTTTTTTTATAATTGGGCCACTAATAAAAACCCGAAATTTATGAATATTCATTTGTTTTTCTTGCTTTTGGTGTTGAGCATTTGTTTTAATACTGTCCTTTGGTGGTTGCATTATGTTATAATATTTAAATAGACTTTCATTTTGTGTGATTTTTTGGCATTATTTGGTGGACATTTTATCATCACTAATGCTGGTAGCCAAATTCATTGTAAAATACAATCAGTGTCTCATTGTCACATGCTGTTTTCTCAAGGCTCTCTCCTATTTGTGCCTCCCTCTAATAATTGGCTGCCACCGCACTGATCTTCCATGGCTTCCTCTATGTTGCACCAGTGATCTTTTTTCTGCCATGTCCCCTGCCTGCACATTCATAACACTGGCTCTGCCTCACACCACTCTTTTGATATCAGAGGCACGCAATCTGCACTCACTTTCTCTAGGCAAGGATCCTTCTCAAGATCACCAGCAACCACATACCCAAGAAAACAGGTTTAAACAGGGAAATGTGGCTCGTAAGTTCCACTCTTTAAGTGCTTGATTATCTGTTTCACTCTTTTCTCTCTGTCTCTGGCAATCATGTGTTAACTATACACATACTTACACACCCTCTGCACAATCTCTCTCCCAGGTCTGTATAGGCCTACCAGTTTTTTCAAAGCAAAACTACCACTGTTTTTGGTCACAAAACATTGTGAAAATTCAAGAAAATGAATGTGAATATTGCTAAGCAGTGCAAACTGCAGTTAAAAGATATTTGAAATTTTCAAAATGAAAATATTTCATACACTTTTGTAAAGGCAATACATACTGTAAATTAGGCAATCGATTATATTTGGAAGTATTGCTTTTGCAATGTAAAAACGTTTCTCTTGTATGAAAAATACCACCTTGACAAAAGTATTGACTTAGACAGAGGCAGTTTGCAATACGGGGCCCAATTGCACCACCCATCCCAGATATCTACTTAAATTGATTAGGTAATGTGAAATAATCAGGAAATGACTTTGTTCATTTGGACAACATACCTGGCATCGGAGTATGTCAACATCAATTAAAAATTGGTTCCGACTTGTATTTGTTTAATTTCTGTGTGAATAAAAAAAACAATCTGTGGGAATACCTGTATTTCCAGAGTAAAAGATGACTGCCAAATGAGAGTCTATGTAAGTCCTGAAGATGCCCTTTAATTGGTTGCTGTAAGATTTTCTTGGGGACGCAGCTCCCTGCCCTCCAGGCACTCCCACATTTATCTCACGTGTTTAACGGGTTTGCCCGACTGGGTCCCCAACTATTCCCAGCGTCTTTATCAAATCACTCTGGCAAGTACACCAGATATAGAATTTTGTGAAATATTTGTGGTTATTCTGTGAAACATTCCATGATATACAGTACATTTACTGTTTACAGTTTTGTTAATTCACCACAGGATATAATTTACTGATCCATGCTGAACTTTATGTTGTTTCTTTTTCCCATTTTGTTAAAGGTATTATATGTGTGGCTTTATAAAGAAACTCAAGGTATCTCAACATGGCCTCTCGTGTCTTCCCTACTGAAAACGCACCAAAAGAAACACTCTTTTACATGCCTCTTGTTATTATTGTCAAACTCATAATCAATCATAACCACACATTAGATTTAATTATAACTTACAAAGTTGAAATTCAAAATTTAAATATTACTCCATTAAATGAAATTATTTCCAATCACTACTTAATTACATTTGATTTAGTCCTGCCTTTGCCAACGCACTCACAGATTAAAACAAAGACAGTGCGACATCTAGATTGTAATTCTGCTTCAAAATTTATATATACCTTGAGTAAGTCGAGTGTAATTGTGAAAAACCATTTAGATCAGTTAGCATCAAATATAAACGTGGAATACAATTTAGATCAGCTAACATCACATTATAATGTGACCTTGAGAGATGCTCTGGACACAGTGGCTCCCCTTAAAACAAAAGTGATCAAAGCACATAGAAACTCTCCCTGGTTTAATGAAAACACTCGCGCTCTTAAATTAGAGTGTCGAAAACTGGAGTGCAGATGGAGAACAACAAAGCTATATGTCTTTCAAATTGCATGGACAGAGGGTTTTTCTTTTGATACCCACTGCACGCCCAACCTACCTGGAAAGGGGTCTCTCTTTGAACTGCCTTTCCCAAGATTTCTTCCATTTTTCCCTACAAGGTTTTTTTGGGAGTTTTTCCTTGTCTTCTCAGAGAGTCAAGGCTGGGGGGCTGTCAAGAGGCAGGGCCTGTTAAAGCCCATTGCGGCACTTCCTGTGTGATTTTGGGCTATACAAAAATAAGCTGTATTGTATTGTATTATTACATTCTTCCCCTTATTAACAGTTTACCCATCAGACAACATTTTCTGTGTATGCAGACTTTGTTCAGATGCTAAGGATTTCATTTGTAAATCAGCTGTTTTTCTTAATACTGTAAGTATTCACAAAAGAACACTGCTGTATATACAAGCAGAGCCATACTAATTTCCTTCTTTCCTAAGACCACATCCTGTCTGTAATTTAACCAGTTTCCAATCTGATAATGAGATCAAATGTAGTATTTTAAGCTGATTGGTATATAAACAAATGTCTCTTTTAAAGAACTACCTCTTTTTGCCTTTGTTAACAATATAAGTGTACAGGAATGAATTGTGATGTCTTTGATTGTTTTTAAAATCTGTCTGCCTGAGTTAAAATGAGTAACTACCCATTTCTAAGATATAGCTCTTATAGGGATGTCAACAATGACAACATTTTTAATATTAATGTTACAGTTAACACATGCCTCCAACTCAAAGGGCATGGTTTATGTATTATCCTGTTCTTGACTCTAACCTTAAATTAGAAAAACAAATTGTAAGGTGTAAAGTAGAATTATTAAATATAGACATCCACAAAACACCTTTTGGAGATTTCTAGTCGGCAAATGAAATTGTTATACCATACCCCAGAGTTGGAGACTATGACAATGACAAGTCTACACTATACACCATGTCAATGAGATTAACAAATTGACTGGACTGATTGGTTTGAATTTTAAGAAATATTATTTAGGGTTGGTATTTTCATAAGGTCTTTGAGGCTCAAGTAAGCCTTTCTCTTTTACTTTATGTTTATTTTTGTTTTATTTATATTTGGGTAGCAGAATACCCGCGCTTCGCAGCGGAGAAGTAGTGTGTTAAAGAAGTTATGAAAAAGAAAAGGAAATATTTTAAAAATAACGTAACATGATTGTTAATGTAATTGTTTTGTCATTGATATGAGTGTTGTTGTCATATCTATCTATATATATCTATATATTGTGGAAATCGTACCCCCAAACACAGACAGACCAACACCAGGATGTACAAAACACACTCCTTTATTTATTTTCTGCACTGCACCACAATGCCTTCTCTCACCAACTCTTTCCTTTCTTCTTTTCTCACCAACTCTCTTTCTTTTCTTCTTCTTCTTTCTCTTCTCTCTCTCTCGACCTCCTTCCTCCTC
>JANRMT010062792.1:100427916-100467385 GCA_026402145.1 Polypterus bichir lapradei
GTGCCCATGGCTATTACTCATAGGACAGAGAAATGCCCTTTTTCCTATACTAATTAATAAATGTCAGGGGCCAGTAGTCCAGTCCACTATTTAACTTAGTCGGGGGAGGGGGGGGAGAGAAGAAGAAAACCAAGACGAAGAACTGGTAGCGGCCAGGGAAAATCTAAAGCCCAACTTAGATATTGAACCCGATCTCTCCAGTGAGACGGAGGGCACCCCCGACAATTTTCCAGAATGCGCTGGTCCTTCTATGTCTTCCCAGATTGCAAACGCCTCCGAACACAAACCGAGCATTAAGGAACAATCAGATTTTGTGCATTTACAGCATACTGATAGCTCATTAGAATATGCATTTAAACAGGCTCGCTCCACTAATGACTCTTATTACCAAGCACATGATTCCGGGGGTGTGAAAACCCCGCACTTTATAGAAAAGGACGGTTGCCTTTTCAGGGTGATCTCAGACCATTTGGAGGGGCAATTTATTGAACAACTGGTTGTACCTGAAGTACATAGGGAAACTGTTTTGCATCTGGCACATTCTCACATCTTGGGAGGGCACCTCGGTGCTGACAAAACCAGAGAGCGGTTATCAAAACGATTTTATTGGCTGAATATGGGAAAAGATGTTGAACGGTTTTGTACTTCATGTCCAGACTGCCAGATCGTCTCCGCTTATAAGCCTCCTCGGGCTCCCCTTTGTCCTATGCCCATTTTAGAAGTTCCCTTTCAGCGGGTGGGATTAGATATTGTAGGCCCTTTACCTAAGACTAAGAATGGGTTCCAATATTTGCTGGTGTTGGTTGACTATGCAACACGATATCCAGAAGTGATTACCCTGAAAAATCCCTAGAGAAATCTTAACTGATCAAGGCACACCTTTTACTTCTCGCGTGATGACACAATTGTGTGATAGCTTTGCTATTAAGAAATTGAGAACCACTGTTTACCATCCACAAACGAATGGTTTGACCGAGCGATTTAACAAAACCTTGAAACAGATGATCAGGCAAGTCGCTCATAATGATCCCACAACCTGGGACACTGTCCTACCTTTTGTTTTGTACGCGGTGCGAGAATTACCACAGGCGTCCACTGGCTTGAGTCCATTCGAGTTGTTATTCGGCAGGCGGCCGCGAGGCATCCTGGATGTGGTATGAGAGGAATGGATAGGGAACGAGAGAGCAGCTCAAGGACCAAGCTTAGCTGATTGGCTAATTTTGTTGCAAGACAGAATTTCCATACTTTCCTCTATTGCTGTGGAGCATCAACAACGAGAACAGGAAACTCAGAAGCATCTTTATGATAGGCGCAGTAAGCTCTGTGAATTCAAACCTGGTGATCGTGTTTTGGTATTGGTTCCGTCCGACCCACACAAATTCTTAGCTAAATGGCAGGGCCCCGCCATTATTGAGGAGCGTATAAGTCCAGTAAATTACAAGGTTAGAATACCAGGCCGGCGCAATCCATTCCAGATTCTAGACATTAACCTCTTGAAGGAATGGCACGACTGACAAGAGGTTAACACTTCCTTGGCTGCTGTTTCTCAGACCGATGTTGCCATTGGTAATGATCTTACTGACACGCAAAAGACAACTGTTATCTTTGATAGAACGGAACACTGATGTCTTTTCAGACTTACCAGGCAAGACTAACATCACAAAACATAAAATTACCACTGAACCTGGTGTTCGTGTACAGATGTGGCCATTCTGGATTCCGGAAGCGCGACGAAATATTGTACGCAAGGAGGTAAAAAAGATGCTGACATTGGGTGTAATTCGTGAAAGTAAAAGTGACTGGTGCAGCCCAGTCGTATTAGTCCCAAAGCAAGACGGTTTGGTTCGCTTCTGTATCGATTTCAGACACTTGAATAAGGTCTCTAAATTCAATGCTTATCCGATGACCCGTGTCGATGAACTGTTGGAAAAACTGGGTCAAGCGAGCTATATCTCTACGCTAGATCTCACAAAAGGCTATTGGCAGGTGCCTTTAGAGGCTAGCAGTTGTGAGAAAACAGCATTCGCGACTCCTGACGGACTTTATGAATTTACAAGACTCCCGTTTGGTCTTCACGGGGCACCTCTGACTTTTCAGCGTATGATGGATCAGATCCTGCATCCTCATTCTGAATATTCCGGTGCATACCTTGACGATGTCGTGATTTTCAGCAATGATTGGCAAACACACTTAGAGTGGCTTCAAGCCATTCTTGAAAGCTTGAGATAGGCTGGCCTTACTGCTAGCCCTAAGAAATGTAAACTGGGCATGTCCAAGAATCATTACTTAGGTTATTCTATGGGCAAGGGTTTACTTAGGCCACAGTTAAGGAAAATAGAAGAAATGTTTGCTTACCCGAGACCAAAAACACAGAAACAGGTACGCGCTTTTCTGGGGCTTGCTGGTTATTACAGAAGGTTCATTCCAAATTTTGCACATAGAGCTGCTCCTCTTACAGAACTTACTAGAGGCAGGAAAAACCAACCTATCTTATGGACAGAAAATTGTAAACGTTCTTTCAGCTATTTAAAAAAAGCATTGTCTTCCTACCCGGTTCTAAGGAACCCGGATTTCACAAAGGATTTTGTCATGCAAACAGACGCAAGTGCATTTGGTGTAGGTGCAGTCCTGTCACAGATTTTTAATGGAGAAGAACATCCAATCACATATTTTAGTAGGAAATTACTTCCTAGGAAACGTAATTATTCTACAATTGAGAAAGAATGCTTGGCAATTAGGTGGGCTGTGAAAGCGCTTCGCTGTTACTTGTGGGGACGAAACTTTACTTTGGTAACTGATCATGCTCCACTTCAATGGTTATATCAACAGAAAGATACAAACTCTCGCCTAATGAGATGCTTTCTGGGTTTACAACCTTACAATTTCACAGTAAAACATCGACCAGGTTCTGAACACGTGAACGCAGACGCATTATTACGACTACATGAACCTGAACCTGGTAAAGAGAGTCGCTTGATTCACGAGAATGTGAATAAAGCTAAGGGGGAGGGTGTGAGCTGGAGCGCTGATCGCACCCCAAGAGGATACAGACGCCCCTGAGAAATCCCTAACCCCTGAAACACAGACTACCCTCACATTGCTCCTTACCCTTCTCACTTGCGCTATAACGCGAAACTCGCACGGTACTCCGCTTATTTAAAAAGCATAGTGCAGCGCCTGTCAGTTTTGGTATTGATTTGTTTTGCTTTCTCTCTCTCTCAGACTGCTCCTGACGCATATTCCTTTGAAGAAGAAGATATGCACGCTACCCTTTAATTGATAGATGAAACTGTCATCTCTGTCAAGGAGCAAGTTTGAAGAGACAAATGTTTGTTTGCAGTGTTTGAATAAAAATCCTTCTTGTTTCTACGACCTCCTGTGTCTCTGTGCAAATCTGTGATTCAAGCGTAACAATATATATATATACTGTATATATATTGATATTAATATATATTTATATAGATATATATATATAGTGGTCTGCAGGGGGCACACCAGCTGCCCAAACCCGGCACAGACAGAAGCAGACACAAGTGTAGAAGCACAACACAGCTTTTTTTCTGCTGTGGGAAACATTTCCCAATCTTTTCCCACCTTTCCAACACAGTAGTAAAGCAGTCAGCACTTTCTTTTCTTCTTCACTCCTTCTCTGTCTCTATCCTTTCCCCTCCAATTCACACTGAATGAAGTGAGACAGTCCCTTTTATTCTGCAATCAGGAGCACTCCAGATGGCCCATTAGCATGACCCAGAGGTACTCCCAGGTGTGGCTTGCCATTTCCTGCAGCACCACCTGGCGGCACCTCTGTAACCTAATAGTGCTGAGCCCAAAAACTCCAACTCCCAGTGTTCCCTGTGGGAATCTGGAGTGCTGTAGCAGCCCAGTGGTTCTGCCACCTAGTGCTCCAGGGGAGTTAACACCCTTTGCCCATTTAGTATGAATGCTTAAATCACACATCAGATCTCAATGAATGAAATATTCAAGCAAAAAATCTTTACTGAGTAATACAGTGTAATTATTGAGGGCTGGATTCAACATCACACCAAAAGTCAAAGTCAAAAATTGAAATCACAGGCTGGTCTGACTTGCATGAATATCATAATGGCAAATAATGTGACTCAGTAGTATGTATGGCCCTTATGTGCCTGTATGCACTCCTGACAATGTCTGGGCATGCTCCTGATGAGATGCTGGATGGTGTCCTGAGGGATCTACTCCTAGTCCTGGATTAGGGCATCAGTTAGCTCCTGGACATTTTTGTGGCTTTACTTGGCACCGATGCATAACATCCCAGAGATTCTCAATTGGATTCAGGTCTGAGGAACATGTGGGCCAGTCACTGGCATCAATGCCTTTGGCGTCCAGGAACTACCTACACACTCTGGCCGCATGAGGCCAGGCATTGTCCTGCACCAGGAGGAACCCAGAGCCCACTGCACCAGTGTAAGGTGTGACAATGGCTCTGAGAATTTCATCCCAGTACTTAACAGCAGCCAGGGTACCATTGCCTAGCACATGGAGGTCTGAGTAACATTACACTGAGGCACATTACCTGCATTGTGAGGGAGCATCAGTTACGGCACTACGGCCATGTGGCGCAATTCTCCGAGGGTGATCCGGCTTGCAGGATCCTCAATATTGAGGACCCAAGCAGCTGGACCAGTCCAAGGGGACATCCACGCAACACCTGGCTGTTGCAGATACATTGTCATTTCCGGAGGGTTGGACTGAACTGCTTGTCTGCCTGGGGAGTTACCAACCAGGATCTGGAGTTGTTGTGTCATGTGGTGGATGCGGCAATGCACTATATCAGTGCATGCTCCCCAACCTCACCTGACCTGACGTTCCAGATCATAGAGAAGCCTCCCTAACCAGGGAGGTGTATTCCTAAACAGTACCCCAACAGCATCGGCATTTGTAACTACAAGTCCCACACTTTGGGAGTTCAGACTTGGGCCAAACCAGAGGAGCACTCCTCATGCTGAGGAATGAACTGTTTATAATCACCAGCCACTCACAGTCCATCCATTATTCTTTTATGCCAGCTGGGATAATAATCAAAAATCATCCTGGCCATGTTGCGCCTCCTCAAAGGTTTCCTTCCATTATGGACTCCTCCATTCCATAGAACTTACAATACACGTGTGCATACATACATACATACATACACAGTACACAGTATATGTAACATTTTTGTAGGACTCTATGTCTTTTTAAATTTCTTTTTTCATTTAGGATTTCACCTTCTTTTAAATAAGTTTGCTCACTAAACTGCTACTGAACAGTTTCCATTAAAAATGGAAATTAACAAACAGCAGGCACCAGGGCAAAACATTCTGCATCCTAAATACTGTAGGAGCTGATAAGTCAGTTGCATTTTAACCTGTGTAGGCATCATTAAGGGATTGCTTTAATAACACACATTTTTGAAAGAAAATCTGAATCTTCAATAGTAAATTTAAGAAAGTGAATACTTTTCCAGGTGTAAAAATATTCCCCAAATTTCTTACAAATTTAGATGGGTATTTACAGGTTGAAACAATACTTCCATTTTAGAAACAATAAATAAAAAGCAACTTAGCTAAATCTCTAAAAAATGAACAGGCAGGAACTGTTAATGTAATGTAATGTAACGGCCCAGATTGCAATAAACCCCAGCGGCTGCTGTAGACCAATTAAAGATAACTGGTATACCATTTTTTACATTGTTTTCTATATACTGTATACATTGAGGAGTAAACAATAACATACTCTCTATCACTCTGTCTCTCTTTATGAAATAAAAATACATTTACATAATTAAATCACAGTCCATAACAAAATCTAAAATAAAATTTAAAAAAAACTGATGTAAATATTTGCTATTGTTGAAACAGAAAATGTGTTATTAGTTTGCTAACTCATCATTGTAGCACAATTACTTGGCAGTGTTACTGTGTTTATACTGCTTTTAGTCACACTTTCTAGAAGAAAAGAATGAACAATAAGAATGTGCAGGCAAGTTTATAAGTTGTATACTTTGCGAATTATACAGTATATGCTGATTTTTCATTTAGATCTCTATATTGTAGAACTTATATATCATAGATCCAGTTTTCTGGGTTCAAGTCTTACTCCTGGTCACTGTCTACAAGGGATTTGCAAGTTCTCCCCATGTATGGGTACTCAGATTTTCTTCTTAAATCAATAAGACGTTCGGGTTAGTTAGTTAGTGCCTGGCAATTCAAAAATTTCCCCTGTGAATATGAGTGTGAGTGGTTCCTGCCCAATGTTGCAAGATTTGTGCTGTCTCTTTTGGATTAAAGGGGTTAAAGAATGCTTTGTTATTCACATTTAAATAGTGTATGTACAAAGGTTATCGCATTAATGAGTTCACAACACATGGTCATGTAAGCTTTTAACATTACATACTGTCACACATGTGCGATTAGGAGGCAGTCAAAGAGCCTAAAGGTGAGTAAAACATCACGAGATAAGGGGTTGTCACATGGTGCTTACCTGAACTCTCTTTCATCAACAGAAAACAAGAAGAAAAATAATCCAGCAACTTCCGGGTTCCAAAATGGCCGCAATGACATCACTTCCGGCCAACCTTTATGACGTCACTTCCGGCACCCACAAACCACCTCACTTCCGGCTCATCAGAATGACATTGTTTCCGGTTCTTGCTGCAATGCCAACCATTTCCTGTCATGTTTTGTTCTGCTATATAACCACCATTTTGTATCAGTAAATTCATTCATTGTACTTTCAAGACTTTGAATCACTGCATTTTTCTCATATTGTCTGGACGACACTATACGGGGACGGTCCCCAAAACTTTATTTTTGTATTTGTGATGTTTATTCTACCACAATACGCACTTCCATTTTGAGGAGATCAAGTGAGTACCAGCTGCTGTTGTAATGGCAGGAGTGTGGTATGTTCCTCTAAGTAGATATGTGCTTTGGTGTATAGAAAAAGTAAACAGAATTTGAAAAATGCATAAAGGGAATCGATTTCAAATATTGAGCAACAACACATTCACTTATTCATGTGTTTTATTCATTTTCTAAGCTTTATTATTTAGATATTCTGTGTCAGGGGACTTGATTCAATCCTGACTCCATTAAGCACAATGTTAAAATAGATAATAATGTTTATTACTGTTTAATTTGTACTGTTTTGGATGTTTTATGTAATGATTTAACATTGATCACAACAAGGAACCCAAGCTGGCACATAAAATGGTTCAGTTCAGTTTTCAAAATATATTCTGAGTAGACTAGATTAGTACAGTATGCAAGGCAACATAAGTCAGTTCCAATGTTGGAGGTGGATAGTACAGGAATGATCAGTAATGCCGTTCTGTCACTTCTAATTAAACATTCCTTTGGTTCTCATGCCATCCCTTTAGTTTTTACCTCCTGATGGTTCATAAAATTGTCAAATGAATGGAGTGAGTGTCTATTCTCCTGTAGTGATGCATACAGAATTAGCCAGAAAAGTATACTTAGAATGAAGAAAATTGAAGAAAATCCATCTTATATGAGTTATAATTATGTTCTGTATGCTTTTTGTGTACTTTTGACTGAGGGGAAGATTGTGTGAATATATTGCAGCATCCCGTTTTATTTATTCCACTTAAAACACTGGTCAATTGTACGAGCAGTGAGAATAGAAGAAGTTTCAAATGTTTTAATTGAAGGAATGAGAAATAAATACCAAAAAAAATCAAATGGGTGAGTCATGAGTCTCGATCTGACTGTGATGTGCCCCAGAAAGACTTTAGGTGAGATATTCATTATTGTATAATCCATAAAGCTGAATGAGCAAGAGTTCTTGTACGGCAGTCTAGGAGTTTAGTATAGTAGCTGTCATTTATCATTTATGTTTATCGAATTTGTTCTTCTATTTAAGATATCCTGGTTAAAATTAAACTTCATTTACAATATAACTGCTCACCCTGAATTGTGTGTAGGTGTATCTGTAGGAATTTGCTGATATACATAATTCAGTGTCGTCAGCAAATTTAAGTCAGTTGTTTACAACCATTTAAAGAGTGTAGCAGCCCAAGTAGTTGCCATCCACATTTAATACATCATAATTTTCAAAAATGAATCTCTCTTCTAAGCTGTTGTTTTCTATGAATATCACAATTCTATACCCAGCAGAATGCAGAACTTTAAGTCTTTGTCACCCACAGTCATTTATGGTATCTTGTGATAAATTCAAATTAGATGTTAGAAGAATATGTCTTTTTGTTATTAAATACCAGTGAAACTTTAAAATCGCTTAATTGGTTTCATATATTGTGACAGATAGGAGGCGCTATCTCTCCCTTGAACCCTTGACCAAGACGAGGTAAAAGTCCAAATAGTTGACTTTTTATTATTAAACAGTGCACAAAGCACCCTCCTCTCCACAATACTCATAAATAAACCAACAATCACAATAATAAACTCTCTACCACTCCCAGACGCGTTGCCACCCTTCCACCCAGCTCAGCTCGTCGTCTGGGAGTTCCCAGAGTCCTTTTATAGTTCCTGACCCGGAAGTGTTTCCCATCCTTCAGTCCGTGATTCCTTATCACTTCCGGGTCAGATACAAAGTCCTTTTCTTCACCCCGGAAGTACGTCATTCCTCCTGTCCATGTGACTCGGACGTACTTCCAGGGTGTAGGGCAAATAGTAGTCCCTGGTTCTCCCTGGAGCGGCCCCTAGTGGCCCCGACGTTATCCAGCAGGGCTTTACAGGAAAACTCCATAGTCCATGATGCCCTGCTGGAATTTGGGGCATCTCCATGTCGCAGGGAGAGCTCCCTCTGGTGGCCTGGGGGTATTGCCCGGGATAAATGGCCGGCCATGGACCACTATATATATATGTATATCCTGGTATTGGGGTTACACATATGTCACTGTGAACAAAATGTGCCTCTGTCTAAAAATATCTAAATAAATAATTTTTATTATATACACAATGATATACAGTATACAGGAAGAGATACTGTTACTGAGACCACAATCTATAAGACAAACAGAAAGCAAATCCTAGCTGCCCAATGAGCCTACTATAAAGGTACTGTTCTGGTGTCTTCCTTGCCAATAGAGTGACTCTTCAAACTTATTCACCTTCTAAAACAGTCTAGCCATGCACCAGGATCATGTTCTCTCAATCACCTATTTATCAAACTTCCTTTTTTTCCATAGTCTGGTTTCATTACAGCTTTGCAAGCTGATGCATTGGCCAAGTCTCCTTCTTGTTATTAGCAATTTGCAGGGTGCAACCTTAAAAACCCACTCAGTCCTTCCCTCTGGATCAACATGCAGAAGAATCAAGACTCACTGAAAATCATACCAGGTCATTCTCTTGTTGTCATAGCTACACTTGAAAATCTGTGCATCTTTTTTATAAACAAAAAGACACCCAGGGTGACTCCCGGCTTCCTGACAATCAGCGTTAGCAGCGGGGTCCCTTCTTTTCATTGCAAGATATTTTTGCTGCCTTGAGAGTGTACCATCATGGTCTTTGTCCTATTCTTATAGCAAATCTCTCACGCCAAGGACCCCTATGTAATTAAAAAACACCACATCACTTGAAGAGCTCTTTTTTATTATGGGGTTTTTATCTCCAGGCATTAGTGGTGAATTACTTTTGGGTTGTTGCATTTTTTTGCCCTGGTCGCCCTGGAAGTATATTAAAATACACCTGTATATTTTCTACAGTGTTTTGTATGGTGTATAACACTCTGAACCTGATCAGAAAGAAGAATATACTCCCAAAAAGGGACATATACACTTATTAAACTAAAAATTATGTCACCTTAAACGATAGCTTTTAAACTGTTTTACTTCAGTAGCCTAGTCTTGGTGGATAATTAATAAAGACAAGTTAAAAAAATGCAGGTCCAAGAAGATATAATCTCAGTTAGACATTATAAATGTTATGAAAAATGATATATATTTTTATCTTAGATCCTACCGCTGTAATTGTTCATGTAATTTTTCAAATCTTCACGCAAGCAATCTTAGATGAAATTAAACATTTTTAGCATTAATTACCGAAAGGATCAACCCCTTATTCATTTTGTAAATTTGTTACATAATTAGTAATATTATTCTGCTCTTTTTTACCATGCAATCATTTCTAATTACATCAAAATGAAAATTGATATCTAGTACTTTTTGAACAAATCATCAGACATTGTGAAATTGTTTAGGTCAGACCATTATTTTTCTTCCTGCCTCCAGAATGACATTATTTGCCTAAGCAGAAATTGTTGTAACCTCCATAGTTACAGTGCCAGCTCTCTAAAATATCAAGGACAATGCATGAAAAGAGTAATGTCTTTGAATAAAAGAAAGGTTAAGACTATCATTTTTCTCTTTCATGTCTTGTAAATATTTTGCCGGTATTCTCAAAAGACTGTAGATGCACTTGTGTATTGTGGGTTTAGTTAAATGCTATTGATTAACATTTTATTTTTCAAACATTTACATGAAAAAGCTTTAAGTTATTGTAGCCAAAAGAGTCCCGTATAAAATAATCTGTAATGAGTAATAATTGTAGAGAGGAGTCATCTATAAACATGCAGTGTGTGCAACTGTACTTATACAGAGGGAAATTGCCCTAAAACCAAATACAATAGTATCCGGGTCTCGTCGTCTACAAAAAGAAATATTTTTAGCCAGAGAGAGTAAATGACAAACTGCAAACTGCACTTCTAGAATAGACAGAGAATATTGCAGGAATCCCTTTTAATCCAGTGGTGTGTAATATCCACCTGATCATCTCTGCTGTTGCTGCTCAATTTAATAAGACTACTTTTTAAACATACATATGGGGAACCTTAAAGTGTCTACTAGAATCACTTCTGGAGTGACCCTACAAAGTATTATTTCCTTTGCCTCTTGTTCCTGCACTTCTGATCACATCTGTAGTTGAAGGGTTATGAGCACATGTTGGCTTTTGAACAGCTTGCCTTTTAAAATGGTTGCAAGTACAGACAACTTCCCATTAGCATTTTGCAGCTCATAGAGTATACACAGACCATATGGGTATACAGTGTAGCTTTTATTTATTTTAAAACAAATATGTTACATATATGCTATGAATGCAAGCATGGATATACTCTACACACATGAATCAAACAGAATATTCCCATGCAGAGATATCCCTCCTCAGTCCCAACCATGTACCAAAATAACAGTCCTGGAGATGATTGAATGGACCAACCTATTATTCAGGCTTTCTTCAGCTGTTGGCAAGTTAGGCCGAATTTTGATCCACTCTAAAAAACTTTTTAATCACGTTAATTTGCAAATACGATTGCATAATTTTTCAGTTCTCTACTATGTAATACTTTTTCTTAGTGACAGGTAAAAAGAGATTTAGTGATAGAATTATAAATAAGTGCCTGAGGATAGTTTGTAAAACGTAATTATGTTGAAGCTTTGTAATGCACTAGTGAGGCCTCATCTAGAATACTGTGTATAGTTTTTGGACTCCAGGATACAAAAAGAACATAGAAGCTCAGGGAAAAAGCCCAGTGAAGAGTGACTAGGTGGATTCCAGGGCTATAGGGGGTCAGCTATGAGGAAAGATTAAAAAGAGCTGAGCCTTTTCAGTTTAAGCAAAAGAAGATTACGAGGAGACATGACTGAAATGTTTGCAATTATGAAGGAAATTAGTACACTGGATCAAGACTGTTATTTTAAAATGTTGTTCATCAAGAGCACGGGGACACAGTTGGAAACTTGCAAGGGTAAGTTTTTCATAAACATTAGGAAGTTTTTTTTCTTCACATAGAGAACCACATGGAATAAGCTACCGAGTAGTGTGGTAGACAGTAGAACTTTAGGGGCATTCAGAACTCGACATTTGTTTGGAAGAATTAAGTGAACAGGACTGGCGAGCTTTGTTGGGCTGGATGGCCTGTTATCATCTTGAGTGATTAATGACACCTTTCCAGTACTCAGTCATGTAACAGGTAATCATCCATGGTTATTTGTTTCTAATAAACAGAACATATTTATAGCTGTATAATTATGTATGTGTTAAAGCCATAAAACATTTTTTTACATTCTAAAGCATTTCTAAAGAAATGCAGCAATCTGAAATAAACTAACATGTCTTGTAGTCCTTTGGGAAAAGATATCTGGATGATATGCTGGGAAACATTAGCTCTTAGCTAACTAAAAAGGTTGATGGACTGAATGGTCTATTCTTATTTTCCTAACTTCTTATGTTCCTATGTATTGTATGTCCTGTACTTGCAATATATTAAATAAATGCAAGAACACACTGTTTTACCCCATTGTGGGAAATTGAAAAACATGTGATCTCATCCTCAACATCCCGGCATCCTGGGTTTGAATCCTGCACCTAGCTGATGTGTGTGATGAGTATTCTCCCCATCTCTCTGGTCAGTTTTCTAGCAGGTATTCCAGTTTTTCTTGCACATAAATGGTTAATTTTTGAGTGCAAGTGTGGCTGTTTGCATGAGTGGGCTGTTAAATGGTCTGGCACCATGTTCATGGTTGGTTTGTGCTTTGTGCCCAAAGCTGTCGTATTTGACCCCCAATACCCTAAATTTGATTATGTGAGTTTCAGAAAGTAATTCTATGTTATGTGAATTTCAAATGAACTGAAAGGAAAACTGATAATTAATTTCATACTTATTTTAAGCAATGTTTATAGCAGTGGTTCCCAACCTTTCCTTTGCCCCACACTCCTAGAAAATGTTTGGAAATTCAACTCAAAGAAACAATCTTTTAACTTAGTGCATAAAATTTAAGTATAAATTGAGCAATATACCTTTATATATCTCAATAATCTTTTAAATGTGTCCCTGGTGAAGTTTATATATCCATCATGTTGCATCCAATTCAGTCTCCCTTGTCACAGGGCGAAAAGGTCAATCAAAAGTCGAAATCAGTGTCGTTTCACAATCAGGGTCTACATAGAAATCAATACTAGGTCACCCTTTTCTATAGGTCTTTGCAGGGTCCAAATTAAATTTTATTAAAGAAGGAGTTTGCCTTTAGAAACGCTCTGCCTGAAGCAAGGAATCCATAACAACGCACATTTCTGCAGTTCATTCACAGATGACAATTATGCATGCAATGCTTTATTCTCTTCATATCATAGAACAGGAGCAATAACTAATAAATTACCTACAAATGACAGCACACTGCAAGACACCAATTGCACAACAATAAAGTCGGGCAACAGACCTCACTCAAGTTTGGCAAATTATGATACAGCTTTCCTCTTTGTCACACACCCTGAAATTCCATCTCACACCCCCTGGTGTGTACGGGCACACCAGGTTGGGAAACCCTGGCATAAAGTAAATGCTTATCATGCTGAAACAAGTTAGAAAATGTACTCTTAATCACATCCTAGATGAGTTTGGGGACTTAGTTAACTTGTCTCTTAGTTAACTATTTTCAAACTGAGTATTTTTTGTTTATATACTTCGTCAGTTAGAAATAATCTCTCTCAAGGTAAATTTAAAACATTAAATGATTCAATATTTGAGCTGGACAGATTATTTCTTTATTTTAAGACTGATGATTGTGAAAATTCTTTAATGTTATTTAAATGGTAGTCTTCACATTTTCAAAAATTTGTACAGCAGGATCAATGAAAATCCCCCCCATAGTAAACTTCCTTCATGAATAAGAGTAACAAATTTCAAGTAAATTGAACCAAAGGGATCGGAGTTGTTTCATAAGGATAGACAGTTGGGCAGACAGATATACAAATTGGCAACAACAAGTGCTTTGCATTTTATGTGATAACACTTAAAAAGTGTTACCAAGAACCAAAGACACACCAAATTAGGCCATAACCTAGATTCTAACTAACAGGACCCATATGAGAAAACACACTAAACTAGTGAGTGGAGAGCCCATCTAATAAGCAGCATCCCATTTTTCTGCAACACGTTCCTGGGAATACCCTCTACAGGAACACAATACTGAAAGAGCTGCCATAATAATAATAATCTTTGAATTTCGGCTACTCCCGTTAGGGGTTGCCACAGCGGATCATCTTTTTCCATATCTTTATCTCCTCTGCATCTTGTTCTGTTACACCAATCACCTGCATGTCTTCACTCACCACATCCATAAACCTTCTCTTAGGCGTTCCTCTTTTACACTTCCCTGGCAGCTCTATCCATAGCATCCTTCTCCCAATATACTCAGCATGTCTCCTCTGCACATCACCAAACCAACGCAATATCGCCTCTCTGACTTTGTCTCCCAACCGTCCAACTTCAGCTGACCCTCTAATGTACTCATTTCTAATCCTATCCATCCTTGTCACACACTGTGCAAATCTTAGCATCTTTAACTCTGCCACCTCCAGCTCTGTCTCTTGCTTTCTGGTCAGTGCCACCGTCTCTAACCCATATAACATAACTGGTCTCACTACCGCCCTGTAGACCTTCCCTTTCACTCTTGCTGATACCTGTCTGTCACAAATTACTCCTGACACTCTTCTCCACCCATTCTACTCTGCCTGCACTCTCTTTTTCACCTCTCTTCCACAATCTCTGTTACTCTGTACTGTTGATCCTAAGTATTTAAACTCATCCACCTTCAACAACTCTACTCCTTGCATCCTCACCATTCCACTGACCTTCCTCTCATTCACACACGTATTCTGTCTTGTTCCTACTGACCTTAATTCCTCTCCTCTCCAGAGCATATCTCCACTTTTTCAGGGTCTCCTCAATCTGCAACCTACTATCGCTACAGATCAAAATGTCATCAGCAAACATCATAGTCCACAGGGTCTCCTGTCTAATCTCGTCTGTCAACCTGTCCATCAACATTCCAAGTAAGAAAGGGCTCAGAGAAGATCCCAGATGTAATCCCACCTCAATACATCCTTCACTCCTACTGCAGACCTCACCACTGTCACACTTCCCTCATACATACCCTGTACCACTCTTACATGCTTCTCTGCCACTCCTGACTTTTTCTGACAATGCCACAGCTCCTCTCGAGGCACCCTGTCATATGCTTTCTCCAGGTCCACAAAGAATGCAACTCCTTCTGAAACCATACTGCTGCTCACTAATTATCACCTCACTTCTTAACATAGCTTCCACTACTCTTTCCCATAACTTCATGCTGTGGCTCATCACTTGTATCCCTCTGTAGTTACTACAGCTCTGCACATCCCCCTTATTCTTAAATATCGGCACCAGTACACTTCTCCACTCGTCATGCATCCTCTCACTTTCCAAGATTCCATTACCCAATCTGTCATCTCTCCTAAACACTGCCATGCTTCCACAGGTATGTCATTTGGACCAACGGCCTTTCCATTTTTCGTCCTCTTCATAGCTGTCTTTGCTAATCCATTGTACTTCCTGATTCACTTTCTCCACATCATCTAACCTTCTCTCTTTCTCGTTCTCTTTATTCATCAGTCTCTCAAAGTACTCTTTCTATCTGCTCAACACAATTTCCTTGCTTGTGAGTACGTTTCCATCTTTATCCGTTATCACCCTAACCTGCTGCACATCTTTCCCAGCTCGGTCTCTCTGTCTAGCCAATCGGTACAGGTCTTTTTCTCCCTCCTTAGTGTCCAACCTCTTATACAACTCATCATAAACCTTTTCTTTAGCCTTCGCCACCTCTCTCTTTACTTTGTGCCTTATCTTCTTGTACTCCTGTCTACTTTCTGCATCTCTCTGACTATCCCACTTCTTCTTCGCCATCCTCTTCCTCTGTATACTCTTCTGTACTTCTCCATTCCACCATCAGGTTTCCTTTTCCTCCAACCTCTGTCCAGATGTCACGCCAAGCACCCTTCTTGCTGTCACCCTTACTATATCTGCAGTAGTTGCCCGACTGTCTGGTAACTCTTCACTGCTGCCTAGTGCCTGTCTTACCTCCTCCTTAAACTCATTTTGCAATCTTCCTTTTTCAACTTCCACCATTTGATCCTTGGCTCTGCCTTCACTCTCCTCCTCTTCATGATCTCCAGCGTCACCCTACAGACCACCATCCTATGATGCTACACTTTCCCCTACCACCAATCTCTTTCATATTGATTCTTCTGCATAGGATGTAATTTACCTGTGTGCATCTTCCTCCACTCTTGTACATTACCCTATGTTCCTCCCTCTTCTTAAAATACGTATTCACCACAGCCATGCCCATCCTTTTGACAAAATCCACTATCATCTGACCTTCTTTATTCCTCTCCTTGACAGCATACCTACCCATCACCTCCTTGTCTCCTCTGTTCCCTTCACCAACATGTCCATTGAAATCTGCTCCAATCACCACTCTCTCTCCCTTGGGTACACTGTTCATCACTTAATCCAATTCACTCCAAAAATCTTCTTTCTCATCCATCGCACACCCAACTTGCATGGCATATGATCTCAAGATGCCGGTCTGCTTATGATTCCAAGGATTAATAAAATAGCAGTGGGAGGTCGAGCTTTTAGTTACAGGGCCCCTAAACTGTGGAATGGTCTGCCTGCTACTATAAGAGATGCCCCTTCAGTCTCAGCTTTCAAATCCCTGCTGAAGACTCCCTACTTCAGTTTAGCATAGTCTGACTAGAGCTGCTGATTAACTGTACAGACTGCATCTCTGTTGTTAGTTATTAGCACTAAAACAAAGGTAACATGATAGTTATAATTTGTTACTAACCCTCACCTATTCTGTTTCACTTCTCGGTACTCAAATGTGGCACTTGATGCCATGGCCCACCTGCCAAGTTGTTTTGCCTGCCTAAGGTAAAGTCATCCCTGATGGAGGGTCACAGGAATCGTGGGGTAGAGGGGTCCTTTCATCGGATTGGCAGGCCCAGTGCTGTTTCAGCTGTGGAATGGCCAAATGGGGAGGCACATTGATGGCCGAGGTGCCCAGGACTCTAAACAAATCCAAATCATATTATGTGATTAAATCTACTGTTAAATTCTGCTCTGTACTTGTAAATTTTTTATTTTTATACTGTACTGAGGATTTCTTCTGTTCTGTGTATTGTATTATATTGTATTGTATTAACCCCCTTCTTTTTGACACCCACTGCACGCCCAACCTACCTGGAAAGGGTCTTTTTTTGAACTGCCTTTCCCAAGGTTTCTCCTATTTTTTCCCTACAAGGGTTTTTTTGGGAGTTTTTCCTTGTCTTCTTAGAGAGTCAAGGCTGGGGGGCTATCAAGAGGCAGGGCCTGTTAAAGCCTATTGCGGCACTTCTTGTATGATTTCGGGCTATACAAAAATAAATTGTATTGTATTGTATTGTATATGCACTAACGGCATTTATCATCACACCTCCAATTTCCAGCTTCATAATCATTACTCTGTCTGACACTCTTTTCACCTCCAAAACACTCTTGACATACTGTTCCTTCAGAATAACCCCTACCCCATTTCTCCTCCCATCCACACCATGATAGAACAATTTGAGTCCACCTCGGATCCACCTGGCCTTACTCCCCTTCCATTTAGTCTCTTGCACACACAAAATATCAACCTTCCTTCTCTCCATCATATCTACTAATTCTCTCCCCTTACCAGTCATACTGCCATCATTCAAAGTTCCTACCCTCACTTCCATTCTCTTTACCTTCCTCCTCTCCTCCTGCCTCCAGACACGTCTCCCCACTCTTCTTCTCCTTCTTCGGCCAACAGTAGCCCAATTTCTGCCAGCACCCTGTTGGCTAACAGTACTGGTGGTGGTCGTTGTTAATGCAGGGCTCGACTGATCTGGTATGGGAATTTGTATTGTTGTCCACATATTGATTTTGCAAAATTTTACACAGGATGCCCTTCCTGATTTAACCCTCCCCAATTATCCGGGCTTGGGACCAGCACGAAGAAATACACTGATTTGTGCATCCTCTGTGGCTGGGTTAATGATAATAATAATAAAAATAAAATAATAATAATAATGCATTTTATTTATATAGCCCATTTCCATGCTCAAGGCACTTACTTAAACTGCAGGGTATATGTAACATTGACACAAACATTTCTGCAAAATTGCATTTTAAAGAGTTCTACTCCATTGGGGTACTGGCCAGCTTGATTAACCCAATCCACTAAATGCCATACATGAGACCCAAAAAGAAAATCCTGTAGTTCTGCTATAAGGAGTATGAAAGAGAGCAGGCAGCCTAGTATCTGCTGTAGGATGACGACTTTCTAAATCTACAATAAGATTCAGGTGCTGTGCTGAAACTAGAACTTCTAGGGCTGGGCTATTCAAATTCATTTGGGCCAGATTTTCAAACCATGACATTTAGCTGGGCTAGACATTTCAGTGGCCAGTAAGCAGCAGGCTATAACAAATTTTAAGCCAACACAAATGAAAATATTGAAAAAGAAGAAATGTTTTTTCATTGTTTCCCTTTTAAATGTGGTCACATCTGACACAGGCACATCAAAAAGTGAATAAACAATAAAAAGCTATAACTGAACAGAGGTGGTAGCAATACTTTTTTCCACTTTTGAAATAAAAAGAGAAATATTTTGGTCATATCTGGCTTAGGCATATCTTAAAGTGCATAGAAACAAAGTAGTGCAAGTAGTGTTGCCAAGAACATTTGTTTCCCTGGTGTCACACATGTGCGATTAGGAGGCAGTCAAAGAGCCTAAAGGTGAGTGAAATATCACGAGATAGAGGGTCATCACATGGTACTTACCTGAACTTCTTTTCATTAACAGAAAACCTGAAGAAAAATAATTCCCGCAGCTTCCAGTTTCCAAAATGGCCGTGATGATGTCACTTCTTGCCAACCTTGATGACGTCACTTCCGGCTCCCACAAATCACCTCACTTCTGGCACATCATGATGACGTTGGTTCCGGTTCCTGCTGCAACATCACTTCCTGCCATTTGCTGTCCCATCATCCATTCTGTTATAAAACCGCCATTTTCTCTGAGTAAAATGTTCATTGTATTTTTCAGACTTTGAATCGCTTTTTTTCATTATTGACTGCACGACAATATACAGGGACGGTCCCCAAATCTTTGTTTTGTTTTGTGAAGAATTATTTTTATCAGAAATAATCACCACAATTGGCATAGCCGGCAGGATTTGTTTTATCTTTATTATCAAAATGTCGGAGGAACAGGACCTGAATACCTTTCTAAACACCATCTTGGGCGATCTGCAAACCCTGAAAATCCAAATGGGGGAGACGTGGACCCAATTAGAAGAAGCAGAGGCTTGTGCTGCTGCAGGGGCACGGACGGAGGTCGCTCGGTCACAACCCATTGCATTGACTACTCTGACAGAATCAGATGACATCGACACCTACTTTTTGATTTTTGAGCATACCGCTAAGTATGGCCGAGGTCGGAGTGGGCGTACCAACTGGCTCCCTACCTGAAGGGAACGGCGCAGAGAGCCTATTATGATTTAACTGAGGAGAAGGCTGCTGATTATGACGCTCTAAAGTTGGAGATGTTCAAGCGGTACAGCGTATCTCCGGAGCAGCAGGCGAGAGAATGGAGGGAGTGGCAGTTCGACCCTGAGAGGCCACTGAGAACCCAGGGCTAAAGGTATTGTGCCATGGTGACTAACCCTTTATCTCTTCCATATACAGGTGCAGTTATTATAAATGGCAGAACGGTAAGGGCAATGTTTGATTCTGGGAGTAACATTTCCATTGTTGCTGCCCATTTCATTTTACCGCAACAGTGGACTAAGATAAAAACTAATCTTAAATGTATTCATGGGGATATCTGGTATTATAAAACAGCTAGATGTGTGGTATCAGTAAATCATAACCTGACGAGCATGACCATGGCTGTATTACCGGATCCCCCTTTTCCAGTCATACTTGGTAGAGATTGGAATAAAATTACCAGCGGTAAAGACGCAACTGTACCTAAGAAATATTTAGGCTTAGTCATGGAGAATACAGCTCCGACTGCCTCCACGCCGTGTCCCACAGTAGCACGGACCAATACAGGTACCCAATGTGAAGAAATCGATGTCCCATCGTCCTCTGTGGGAGCTAGTACAGTTAACGTGGAGGATGTAGAGACAGAGGCCCCTCCCCTTGAGGCCACGCAGGACCCATTTCAAAGTTTATCTTCCCAATTCCTATTAACACCTTCATCTTTTAAAAGAGAACAATGGAATGATGATTCCTTAAAATTTGCTAGGAATGCTGTAGTGTCCACCGAGGGTTATGCAACCCTGAATCCCATGCCACCGATGCCGTTCTTTGTAATTAAAAATGAATTATTATATAGAGTGGCAGAACACGGGGGTGACGTGCGAGCATTGTTGTTAATTCCACACACTTTTCGGTGACAAGTGTGTGAGTTAGCACATGCTCACCTTCTAGGAGCCCATTTAGGCTCCGATAAAACTTTAGAGAGAATAAAACTCCAATTTTATTGGCCAGGAATAAATGAGGAGGTCCGGCGGTTTTGTGCTTCCTGTCCAAAGTGTCAACTTCACCAGATTCCAAGAAGGACTTAAGCTCCTCTTGTTCCTCATCCCCTTATTGATATTCCATTTGAACGAGTTGGGATCAATCTCGTAGAATCCCTAGAACCCTCATTAAAAGGATTTAAATATATTTTGGTATTAGTTGATTATGCCACTCGCTTTCCAGAAGCTGTTCCGTTGCGCTCAGCTAATACTAAAAACATCACACGGGAATTGGTAGGTATATTTGCTCGTGTTGGGATCCCCAAAGAGGTTTTAACAGACCAAGGGACTCCTTTCACTTCGGAGACGTTCAGGGAAGTAGCCAAATTACTCCGTATAAAGCATCTGAAAACGTTTGTCTATCATTCCCAAACTGATGGGTTGGTAGAACGTTTTAATCAAACTTCGAGGCAGATGTTACATAAGGTAGTTAACAAGGATGGAAGAAACTGGGATCAGTTGCTTCCTCTCGTTTTGTTTGCTTATTGGGAAGTCCCTCAGACCTCTACAGGTTTCTCTCCTTTTGAACTTTTGTATGGAAGACAACCCAGAAGACTTTTGGATATGCTAAAAGAAGGATGGGAAGAGGAGGTCCTCCGTACTTCAAATATTCTTGAATATATCGCGCAATTACGCAATAGACTAGAGAAAATTAGACCCATTCTAAAAGAGAATTTGGAAAAAGCACAAGCATTGCATTCCCTTTATTATAACAGAAACACCACCATTCGGGAATTTGTCCCAGGTGATCGTGTATTGGTGCTTGTCCCAACTTCCCATTCAAAATTATTAGCACATTGGCAAGGCCCTTATGAAATAAAAGAAAGAAAAGGACTCGTTGATTATTTGGTTAAACAACCTAATTGTCGACCGAGTGAACGAGTATATCATATTAATTTGCTGAAACTGTGGAAGGACAGGGAACTTGATCCCTCCTCCGGCCAGCCTCGTTCTCTTTTTACGTCATGTGCCCACCTTAATTTTGTCCCAATTTGACATCTGAACAACGACAAGATATCGAACTGGCTATCTTGTCTGTCCCCAAAGTTGTGCATGAAATACCTGGACGTACTGCATTGATTGTTCATGACATTATTACTAACCCTGGGGTGATTGCCAGAGAGAGACCCTAGAGGGTACCGGAGGCAAAGAAAGTGGAAGTGGAGTTGGAAATTAGACAAATGCTGGAATTAGGGGTTATTGAAGAAAGCTATAGCCCTTGCTCTAGTCCAGTTTTCTTAGTTTCTAAACCTGATGGGTCGTGAAGGTTTTGTAGCGACTTCCGACGACTTAATCAGGTCTCTAAATTTGATGCATATCCCATGCCGCGAGTGGATGATTTACTTGATCAGTTAGGGAACGCTAAATTCCTAACTACTCTTGACATGACTAAAGGGTATTGGCAAATTCCCTTAACGGACTCTGCTAAAGAGAAAACCGCTTTTAGTACACCCAGTGGACATTGGCAATACAGGGTCCTTCCTTTTGGCTTGCACGGGGCGTCAGCTACTTTTCAACGTCTGGTAGACACACAGCTACAGCCCCACAATTCATATAGTGCCACCTACCTGGATGATGTAGTCATTTATTCCGGCACATGGAAGGACCATGTATGGCAGGTTAAAACAATACTCTCCACACTAGCGTCAGCGGGGCTTCATATTAATCCGAAGAAATGTTTTTTTGGATTAAGAGAAGCCAAATATTTAGGCTACCTAGTAGGAAGGGGTGTTGTTAAGCCACAATGTAATAAAATTGATGCCATCATGAATTGGCCCCGTCCGATAAATAAGCGGCAGGTACAAGCATTTTTGGGGTTGGCGGGCAACTATCGCCGTTTTGTACCGCATTTCTCTGAAATTGCTTTGCCCTTATCTAATTTAACAAAGAAACGAGCACCTTTAAAAGTGGTATGGGATGATTCGGTTGATAAAGCATTCAGTGACTTAAAATTGGCCCTTACGTCAGCACCTGTGTTGAGATCTCCTGATGTTTCTGTTCCTTTCATTCTCCAGACCGACGCATCGGCCATAGGATTGGGTGCCGTGCTGAGCCAGTGCGTCGACGGTGCTAAACACCCCATTATGTACCTTAGCCAAAAACTGCTGGAGCGAGAGACCAAGTATGCTGTGGTGGAGCGAGAAGCCTTGGCGATCAAGTGGGCTATCACATCTTTAAGGTACTACCTATTGGGATGCGAGTTTACTCTGGTGACGGATCATGCCGCTTTACAGTGGATGTCCCTTCATCGTGAGTCTAACCCACGCATCACTTGGTAGTTCTTGGATCTTCAGCCTTATCATTTTAGTGTCATTTATCGTAAAGGTTCCTTGCAGGCCAACGCAGATGCTCTCTCTCGTGTCCACGACCTCTCAGTGCAGGTCACACAACCTGATGGGTCTGGGCTGGGGGGGGAGTCATGTCACACATGTGCGATTAGGAGGCAGTCAAAGAGCCTAAAGGTGAGTGAAATATCACGAAATAGAGGGTCATCACGTGGTACTTACCTGAACTTCTTTTCATTAACAGAAAACCTGAAGAAAAATAATTCCCGCAACTTCCGGTTTCCAAAACGGCTGTGATGACATCACGTCCGGCCAACCTTGATGATGTCACTTCTGGCTCCCGTAAATCACCTCACTTCCGGCGCATCATGATGACGTTGGTTCCGGTTCCTGCTGCAATGTCATTTCCTGCCAACCATTTCCTGTCCCATCATCCATTCTGTTATAAAACCGCCATTTTCTCTGAGTAAAATGTTCATTGTACTTTCCAGACTTTGAATCGCTTTTTTTCATTATTGTTTGCACGACAATATATGGGGATGGTCCCCAAAGCTTTGTTTTGTTTTGTGAAGAATTATTTTTAAAAGAAATAATCTCCACACTGGTCATATAATAATAATAAATCTTTAATATTTACATGGCTTTTTTCTTACTTCTTAAAATGATTTCTGCATTTGCACCCTACATGGGACTTGAATCTATGATCATTTTAATGGGATACAGCAGTGGTACGAATGCACCACTACACATATATAGTGTATTTAACATAATGAAACAGAACTATTAGTGCTACCAAAGTTATCATTACACAAACCCGTAACAACTGATAACAGTAATTAACACACATGAATTCAACATCTGCTGCACACTGAGGGAACAGAGGTTCATTTCAAATTACCACATTATGTTGATATTGTGACGTGTCTCTCTACTGTATGAGCTATGGGGGTGGAGTCTTGGGGGAAAGCACTTTGTGAGTGCTTAGGGCTTCACCCTAAAGAGAGCTGAGTGACAGGATCAGGGTGAGAGGGTAGTGAATGATAAAAGAGCAGGAAGAGATTCCCCCATGGCAGTGTCATCATAATATTATAGACTACTACCACCATGTGTAGACACACAACAACACGCTGCATAGTGGGTTGAATGTTGTTACACTACGCAGAGTATTGCTTTAATGGGCTCTACTACTGTAGAAATTTTTCAAGGCTTGTGGAATGTGTTTTTCTGGGTTTTTCTCTGTGTTTCTGGTGGGTCCACAGGCTGGGCCACTTGGAGGTTGCTTCTGGGATGCATGTGACCCATGGGCTGCCATTTCAATAGTCCGGTTCTAGGGAGTACCAAGATGTCTTTGGTTTCTGAAGGTAATTGTTCCACCCTAGAATTAAACATACATTTATTTATTTGGCTTATGCTTTTATCCAAAGCAATTACAACAACTGAGATACAATTGGTTACATTTCTGTTGTTTTTTCCAATTGGAGCCCAGGCAGTTGAAGTGACTTGCTCAGAGTCCCACAGTGTCAGTGGTGGGATTTGAACCCAAAACCTCATGTTTTGAAGTCCAAAGTCTTAACCATTGCCACCATACTGCCTGCAGAATAAATGTTAAACCTACTATTGAAGCCAGATAAAGAAAATGAAAAAAGGTCTCATCATGATTTACATCAACAAAGACAGAAATTTCAGTAGAAGCATGTGGATGTTTGATACCCACAATATAAATATAGCATTTGAGATAAAAATACTACCTACTTCATATTTTCTTGCTTTTAAATATAGAAGGTGTGGGGAAACTTCCAACATAACAGGAAGCATCACATACAAGGCAAGAGCTAGCCGTGAAGACAAGAAGCTACTCCTGCATATTGCAGAAGATTCTTGTGTGGTTTGCCATGTAACTAAAAACAGATCAGTCTTGAAATACACATGATTGAAGTCTGATAAAATTCAATACCTGCACAATTATGGCATAATATGCACTTATGAACTTAGGTGGAGTACAAAACAGAGGAAACCATTTTTATAAGGAGTCATGCATCTCAAGATAGAACATTACAGCAACCTAGACAAGAACAGGCCATTCAGCCCAAAAAAGCTTGCCAACCCTGTCTACTTAATTCTTCTAAATAAACATCAAGACTAGTTTTGAAAGTCCCTTAACTCTTACTACTTGGTAGCTTATTCCAAGTGTCTCTGTGTTAAGAAAATAACTCAAAATGTTTGTGCAAAATTTACCCTTAACAAGTTTCCAACTGTGTTCCGGTGTTCTTGATGAGCTCATTTTAAAATAACAGTTTCAATCCATTGTACCGATTCCCTTCATAATTTTAAATACTTCAACCATGTCACCTCTTAATCTTCTTTTGCTTAAACTGAAAAGGCTCAGCTCTTCTCATAATGCATTCCCTGTAGCCCTGGAATGAGCCTAGTCTCTCTTCTCTGGACCTTCTCTAGCACTGCTATGTCCTTTTTGTAGCCTGGAGACCACAACTACACACAATACTCCAAAGAAGGCTTCACCAGTGTACTTTAAAGCTTGACAATAACCTCCTTGGATTTGTACTCCACATATTGTGCTATATAACCTAACATTTTGTTTGTGTTCTTAATGGCTTCTGACCACTGTCGGGAAGTTGATAACGTTGAGTCCACTATGACTTCTAAATCCTTCTCATAATGTGTACTCTCGATTTTCAGACCTCCCATTGAGTATTCAAACCTAACATTTTTACTTCCTATGTGTAATACTTTACATTTACTGACATGAAATTTCATCTGCCACAAATCTGCCTAAGCCTGTATGCTGTCCAAGTCCTTCTATAACGATTTAACGGATTCCAAATTATCTGCCAATCCACCTATCTTGGTATCATTTGCAAACATAACCAGCTTGTTTCTTATATTCCTGTCCATATCATTTATCAATATTAAAAATAGCAGCAGCACCAGCACTGACCCCTGTGGAAGCCGATCAGCAAATTCTGATAAGGTTCCTCACACCATCATCCTCCACTTCCTCTGTCTGAGTTCTGCACCCATCTCAAAACATCACCCTGCTACAAGACCTGCTACAATCTACACTGATTTGATTATTTTGAATAATTTGAAAATCATTTTACTTACAAAAATATATTTAGGAGTTAAAGGACTAAATTAAAAGTACTTACCCTCACTCTAAGGTGGTGCTAATGAAATGAGATCAAAGACAGAAATGTACATGCGGTACAGACTTATAGTCTTAAAATTGTTCAATCAAATCCATGCCTTTAATTTTAAATGGGTGGTTTTGTCTCTAGTAAGGAACCAGTAGCAGCTGCAGGCTCCCCTGCAATTTTTTTAGAAATTTGGAATGAGCTTTAAATATTTTTTAGATGTAGTTTGGAATATAATATTTTAACATATTTAATGTTTTCACAATAGTTAGAGGTTAGGAACACACACTGATACAGCACATTGCCGCACCTACCACATGACAAACAAACTCAGGATCCCAGATTAGGGCCAGAGTGCAGCCATGCGATGGGTGACACCTCAGCACCACACTAGTTCAGATGGAGTGGAACAGTGTGAGGTTTTTTATGGTGGCTGGGGTGCTAATTCTGCCACCAACCCCCAGGTTTTATGGCCTACATGCAGGGCTGGATGCAGATTAACGTCATACCCACTGGACGGAGCAATTGCAGGTTAAGGGCTTTGCTCAAGGGCCGAACAAAGTAGAGTCACTTTTGGCATTTACAGGATTCAAACCAGCAACCTTCAGATTGCCAGTGCAAATCCCTAACCTCAGAGCCACCACTCTGTCCACAGTAATTAGACCTGAGTATAAATTATTTTAAAACAAACCATAACTTTTTATGATTGCCTTGTGGGTCATTTCTGTTTCTGAAGATGATGATTCAATGACATGCATTAGAATTAACAGCAAAATGTACGAAAACTCTAAAATTGTAGAGCCGTTGCAATCTGACTTCCTTTGGTATTGAAACAAAAATACAACTAAAAATCTGATTAAAATGCTTTCAGTTTCTGTATTCTCCAAGGTTAGCAAAGAATCTAAATAATTATTTTTCTTAAGCCCACAGCAAATTCAAGTCTGGAACTGGTAATTATAAATACTTTTTGCATCAATGCTTAGCAACAGATTGCACTATCCTTTTTTCCCACTTTATTCTATTGAAACACTTGAAAAATGACCTTGCCCCAAATGTTTATCTTTTACAATGGGGTTTATGTTGGTGAAATCTGTATGAGAGATTTCAGGCATCTATCACTGATGTTGCTGTGAAAATTGAATTAAGCTGTATCATTTTATGAAAAGAAAAAAAGAAAAGAGTTTCAAAAATATTTTAGTAGTAGCTAGCTGCATTTATAATATCGCTATGATTATTAGATATCCTGAGAAGGAAATGAAAATGCATTGAACTGATTCACCAGCCCAGCTCTCTTTAGTGCTCTGGCTCTTTTTATAAACTGAATTTGCATTTCTAACAGAAAGGATCATGGAAGAAGTTCAGAGACAGTAAAAATCCATTATAGCATGAGTAATATTTCTATCCTGAAACAGTGATTCTTCCATCCTTGTACTTTATTTAAATGTGTTTTCGAGTGCTAATTGAATGGTTGTGGCTGAGAGAAAAATGCATTATATGGCTAGCCTGAGTTTCATTTCTTTCTATAAATAGGTTATTTTTCTTTCTTTTACTAAATCTGTCATTGTATTTTACTTGAGGTATGAATCCAGAGTATGCTCACTGTTCATCACGCCTTGATTAAATAACTTCTGAACCAAGTAAAAATGTACTTTGTTGAGGTAGTTGTCATATGTGAAATTATGTAATGTGGTCATTACAGTACTGCTACCAGATGATTAGCCAGCTGAATTCCTTCAGAATACACTAAAATGATTTCCATAATATTTCTAGATAATATATTATATTATCTTAATATATTCCAGTGCCACACTGAGAGGCACCACGTCCCTGTAGTTCCTACCATAGCAAGTTAAATAGGTAGTAAAATGGTTTATATGAAGAATCACCTATCTTTTATTATAGCTAGTAAAATAGTTTACACAAGGGAGTACCTTGTTTTGTTATGACAAGCACCAGACAGTGTTAAACTTCCTATTTCTCCAGAGCTGAAGAAGCAGTACCATGGTCATCGAGCCGGTACTAAACTAATGGGCAGGAGATGGAGATACAAGCCTTTTCTTCCATCAGTTCTCATGGGGAATGTCAACTCTTTGCTTAACAAGTGTGAGGAGCTGGAGGCACTTGTGAAGGACCAGCAAGTGTTTTGTGAATGCAGTTTAATGTGTTTAACAGAGACTTGGCTGACAGATAACGTCCCTGATTCCTGTGTGGATCAACGTGGGTTTCACTACAGTACAAGCAGACAGAGACATGAGAGCAAGTGGGAAGGAAAGAGGTAGAGGACTGTTAGTATTTGTGAAGAATAGGTAGTGTAATCCCAGTCACATAACTAAACTGTGAACTCTTGGTACTGGGTATTAGACCATATTATGTATCGAGGGAATTTGCACTCATCGCTGCCATTGTTGTTTATGTTCCTCCGTAGGCAGAGCCCGGAGTGGAGTGTGACATCACTCACAAGGCTGTCGCACGATTACAGACCCAACACTCTGATGCTTTTGATGTTATTTTCAGGGGGATTTCAATCATATCAACATTTCCTCATACTTGGCTGGTTTTACACAATATGTTGACTGTCCCACAAGGGTAAATAAAATACTGGACTTATGTAATGCCAGTATCAAGTAGGCCAACAGTGCTTCTGCATTACCATCACTTAGTGGTCATTACAGTACTACAATCTGGTTTATCTGTGGCCAGTATACAAACCCTGTGTAGTTAGGCAACTATTCAATCATTTAGGAAGTGGACACTGCTGAAGCCACAGGAGAATAGTACAGACACTAACATTTACAGGGAGGCTGTCTGCACATCAGACTACATACATTTCTACAGCAAGAACTGTTTGCTCTTTTCCCAACAATAAACCTTTGATTACCAGTAATATCAAAAAAACTCCTCAACCAGAAAAAGGAGTCTTTCAAGGCTGGTGATAGGAAGATGCTTAAGCTGGTACAGCATGACAAGCAGGCAGAAATGGACTATGAAGGAAAACTGGAGATGAGGCCTCAATATAATAACATCAAAGAGGTGAGGAAGGGAATGAAGACCATACCTACTATAAAGGGAAGAGGAGCCAGGCAACAGCAGGTGACAAGGACAAGGCCAATGAGTTTAACCTGTTTTACAAAAGATTTGATATTGCATCCAGCACTGAGTCAGTGTCACCTGTTCCCGATCTCACCATTGCAGAAGCAGACTTTGCTCCTCCACCTTGCTGCACCCCTCACACCATTGTTGTCACATCTGTTACACCGGGTTGTACTCCCCTGCTCTTTACTGAAGATGAGGTGAAAGTGGAGCTGATGAGGCTATGCCCTGGAAAAGATGCTTGTCTGGATGGTGTGTGTCCCAGACAGCTTAAGAAGTGTGCAGATCAACTTGTTGGGCCTCTACAGATAGTGTTCAACCTGAGTCTTCAAGGTGGGAGGGTTCCAGCTGTGGAAAACATCATGTCTTGTGCCGGTGTTGAGGAACATGACTTCAGACTGGTGGCCCTCACATCACACATCAGGATGACACTGAAGCAGCTGCTTCTGGGTCACCTCAGACCACAACTTCAGCATGCATTGGATCCCCTACAGTTGGTGTTGAGGATGCAATTATCTACATGCTACACCAGACCCACTCCTTTTTGGGTGAACCGGTGGGGTTAGGTGAGGATTATGTTTTTTGATTTTCAAATGCATTCAATACTATCTAACCCTCCATTCTTAAAGACAAACTGGTGTGGATGGGGGTGGATTCCACCTTCACTTTCTGGATTCATAACTTCCTTACTGGACAACTGCAGTTTGTGTCTCCAGGACAGTTTTGAGGAATGTTGGGGCCCCACAAGGGAGCATTTTTGCCCCATTCCTTTTCACATTATACACAGCAGATCCTAAATACAGTATACAGAATACAGTATAGGGATCTGACTGGAGAGCTTTCAGTGACTGGAGCAATAACAACAGTCTGGTTCTAAACACAATGAAGACCAAGGAGATGACTGCAGATTTCTTTAGAAGGTAATTTGTTCTCTTGTTTTATAATGCTGTTGCCAATACAAGTGATTCATGACCCTGGTCACCACTCTACATTCCACCACTGTAATAATTGACCTATTTGCTATTTATTTATTTATTTATTTATTTTTGTTCTTCTTGCTTTTATAATACTTTTTAACAATTTTTACTTATGTGTTTAGCTACTGGACACCTGAATTTCCCTGAGGGGATGAAAAAGGTATCTATCTATCTATCTACCTACCTATCTATCTATCTATATGCATGACTATAAAAGCAACAGACATCTTTTAACTGCAAAACTTCGGCAAAATACTAATTTAAAAATGTACCTACCTTATAAACAACCAGATAACATACAGCCATCTATGGCCACAAGGTGTGAACCAGCCCCGGATGGAGTTACAATCAAGTGCAGGCTTTTCTGGGTCAATGCATAGTTCTCCTCATCGCTTAAGCATCACAACTTTGGGCTAAGGAGGAAAACTAACATCACCAGAGGAAACCCAAGCACATTCAGGAAAATTACATGGAAGGTACCCCAGTAGGAGATTAAATCAATTTCCTATCAATGTGTCATAATGCTACTCAGTTATGTTTTATTAAGTTTTCAACATATACTGTACTCATTTACTACTTCAATAGGAATACCTACAAGTGTGTTGTTTCACTATGTGCTCCTAAACAGTCAGGGCTATTTGGAACATGGATTTGGCAAGTGTTGTGTCATATTGAGGAGAAGGTTAAATATAATATTAGCGATCAAAGGACAGACATAGTCAAAAGTCAGACCAAAAATCAGTCCCATCTTTCATTTATATACCAGAAATCTTAGTTGTAAAGTCCAAGCAGAAGGAACAAAACCTGAGTATTCTTTTTATAAACCAAAAACATTAACATAGAGGATTTTCCTTTTGTCTGTTTGTTTTTATCTGCACACTTAGATAATCAGGAAGTGATCCCTGGGTAGCCAAACCATACTAACTGTGAACAAACATGGCAACACCCAAAATAAACAATAATAGTGAAATGGTAAAATTTTAACTATTTTAACATTTAATTTAATTTACACTTTAAGTAATATTATTAATAAAAGAAAGAAATTTCTTATGAATAAGAACACTCAAGAGATTCAGGATAGAGGTCATAATATATTACATTTAATCCCAGATCATAATAGCATGGAGTTTACTGTATTAAGAAGAGTTAACTATAAACCACTGCAGAACTTTTCTAGACTATTGCATTGGAGTATCATTCTGTTGGAAAAGTCCACTCGCAAATGGGTACATTGCTGCCATGAAAGGTAGCATCTCCAACAATGTTTAAATATCATACGATATTATTTTGTTGTAATTAAATTTAAATTTTTACCCAATAAAAATAAACAGTCAAAACATTTCAAATAACAAAACTCATACAACTAGGATGAAAACCTATCCCAACCAGTAAATATATGTAATCCACCAACCCTGCCACCCGCTCCCCATGAAACCCAAATTGAAAAACAAAATTAACAAATCCAACCTTCCATACCCACCCCATCCCATAGTTTCCAATAATGTGAACTAGTGAACTTTGGTTTATTCATATGATGGAAAACAATATGTGCCAAGAAATTGTGGATCTATGTATTGAAGATATAGATATTAATAATTATCTTTTCTTTAAAGTGACTATTTTAATCTACCTATATCAAATTGAATTATTGCAGTATTAGAGATACACTATAGGTTTGAAAATAGTGTAACACTTCACTTTCACTGTTGCATTCTTTTCTGAGTAAGAGTACATTATAATAGTTTTGATGGTTACAGCGACACCATGAAATTTCTTGCCACATCATTACAACACAACCGCCATCCTGTTGTAAGATTTTGATGATTAATAATCAATAAGAAACTTATCCAGGAGGATGCCATAATAATGTGGGCTTTGGTTAATTAATTATCAGTTTTTCTTTCAGCAATACCGGTAATAAATCCAATAATTCAGCAAGGCTACTACTTTATTTATCTTACCTTTCTCTGTTGTAGGAGGTGGATCTCTGGCCTTTAGACTAATATCAAAGTAACTGAAGCACACTTGTTTGAAGAAACAGAATAATACAATTTTTTGGTAAACACAGAAGTATGATAAATTCATATACCTGTATATGTTAACATATAAGATAGGGTACAGACACACTAGACAGACAAACATATAATATATAGGCTGGCTGTTTACTGGAATTTAGAGCTCAACTTCTTACCACAGGCAAAAAAATTTATGATGCAAAGCCTTTATGGATAATGTCCGATGTTGTATGGAATTGTTGCTTTGTTGTTACTGTAGGTTCAAGTGGACGATTCTCCATGCATTGGAGTGCTCTGTGTCTCGTTGCTACATGATCCTTGTCAGTGCTGGGCTGCTGCTCCCTCAGCTTGCCTTCTGCTGTCTTTTGCCACTTAGTAGAGAAAAGGCATTACTCATTCTGGCCCAAGAGTTTAGATGCTGAAGTTTTTGAACTTTTTGTCAGTTGTCAGACTACTGGAACACAGCTCTGGCTTGACAGACGGGTCTCAGCTTCAGGTTCAGAAAGAGAAGAGAATTTCACCTTTTCAGCTCCTCATGCAGAGGGCAGCTCATAACTTAGGTTTCAGGGACCAGGTTTCAGGAGGTCATTTGGCAAATTTCCCCATCACTGAAAGAATCCCTTGGGAGTTCAATGAGTGTCCAGCGAATATCCTTGAGAGTGTTTCTTCTTTCTCACTTGATGGGGGAGTGATGGGGTGCAAATGGTTTTAAAGAAAGAATTGAACTTTCTACTGATTGGATTAAAATCACTTCCAGTGACTTGGTGTACCTTCATAGGCAAGTTTCTCTTTGCATCGCAGTGGTCATTCATTGAATTATAGGTTTTTATCCTTGTTTTAGTCCATTTCACACCTTCAAGTGGTCTGCAGAGGAGCTCCTGGAGAGATCTCAGGTCACCTCTGAGTTACAGCTTTGTTATCAAATGAAGTCCAGACAGACCCTGGTACAAGCTGGAGTTCAGTCACTTAGTTTGGAATGCAAGTGGAGGAAGGTGCAGCTGGATGCCTGCATCCCTGTTAAATGTTCTTTCTTAACAGGCCTGGTGTGCCACGAGAGCCAAGCAGAATAAGCAATCCCCACTTTGTCCTACACTGTACTGCTGACAGTAAAAAAAACATTTTCAGCATTGTTCAGCATTGTTCTGCTAAAGCAGAGAAAGAATGAGAAACAGATCAAGAAATAAATAAAAGTCTAAAGCCAGAAAAAAGGGGAACAAAACCAAAGAGTCAGTTACATCCGTTATGAAAGCCTAAACGCTAATCAAAATCAAAGTCAAAAAAGGATAGCTAAATGTTTGAAACTAGGATTCACTGTAATTGCAAGCACAAAAAGTTTTAGGTTATCCACAAGCATAGATGGAAAGAGAATAATTGCACTGGTACTTAAAGCATTATATCTTTGACGCGAGGCACCGTGACGTCTGACACCAAGTCCTCCAATAACAGGGATCCACATCTAGGCAAAGGGGATAACAACATTGCAGTACACAAATGGCAAAAATAAAAAAAATTATAAAAGAAAATAATATTGTAACATCACCAATAAATCAAACATTCATGAATCCATAATCTATGAAGTTCCAGTGATAAATCAATATTAATGAAAGGTTTAGAAAAATGTGTATAATACATATAATACATTTTAAAAAACATCTTGATCAAACAAGCAGGATTCAACAGTAATCACAATTAGGTACAATGAGTAATGTTTTCCAATTTTTCCATGTTAATTTGCTTTCCTAAGCCCTCTGTAATTGGACATTCTTCTTTTTTATTTGATAAGACTGTAACTTTTTTTGGATTTTGGCTGTCATACCCCTGAAGGAATAGAATGAATTTTAACTTGCCTACCCTGAGGGATGGCAAACTAATGTATTGTGGGGTGTATAATCACTAGTTAATTAATTATCAGTTCTACCTTCAGCAATGCTAATAATTAATTAAAACAATCAACAAGACACCCCTCAAGGGACACCAAGTTAATACAGGTTGAAAGAGAGGTCTCTGTTTCACTATCCAGCCAAAACACCAGAAATGTGAGGCGATCTGTACTATTTATGAACAATCAGCAAAAGTTTTCATTAACACTTTCACTTTCTCTGTTGTGGTTCAACATGGTAATAGACTTACTTTCACAAATAACCCCAAGCACACTTGTTGAAATAAACAAAATAATGCAATTTATTCATAACATAAGGATAAGAAAAGGTGGTGTCACACATGTGCGTTTGGGAGACAACCTCAGGGCTCATTTACTGGTTGTTACACTATCCATAACAGGGTGGCACTGTTGCCTAATGCCCTTTTCTTCCTTCTGCAGAAAGGTTAACTGACGATTCTTCCAAGTCTGACATCACTTCTGATTTCTGCCCTCCAGAATCCATCTCTTCCAACCTGCACGATCATCGATCATTGTCATCAGTAAGAACAATACCCATCAGAATATGTGGTGTTCACCAAGATGCCCCAACTTTTTTAGAAGTGTTCCTTGAAGTTCTCTCTGAGTGTGTGTGTGTGTGAGTTCATGCATGTGTGAGATGCTCCTCTGCAATTTCTTACTGGTTTTAGGATGATGAAACTCATAATAGCCAGTATTCATCCTTCACAGAGGTATTATCTTTCAGTAACTGTGACCGCTGTAGCACAATATATTAGCTGGCTTTGTCTTATCTATTAAATTACAATTAATGCTTCTCGGAATCAAAGTAGTACTTATGGTTTGAGGTGAGATGTTCCTTTCCTGGTTGGCTTTCTCCAGACACAATGTACTTTCACACCTTCTGATTGTGGTTGGTGCTGCAGTTTCTCTTCAAGGGTTTTACACACATAGTGTCCTCAGTTGCTAGCAAAGTTATGTCTGCTGGGTTGGCTGGTGATCATTCAGCCCCCGTCATTAGCAAGGCGAAGGCCTGCTTTTACATACAGTTGTGCTTTCTTATTCATGCCCTTGCTATTCCTCAGCAAGGATAGACTAATGGCAACCTTGTCCATCTTTGGTACAGATAAGATTCCACCCTTCCAGCCCAGCCCAGTTGCTTTTCGGAGTAATGGGATTGCTTCAGCCTCTGTTGCAGCCTCACCCTATCAACTATGGGTTCTGACTATGGTCAAAATTACAACCAGGCTGAGCTGTAGCTTGATGTGAAGAGCAGTCAGTTATGGGCGTGGTCGATGTTTCTAAAAGAAGACTAGGGGTCTTGCCATTGGCTTTTTGGGGGCACATAAGCCCATCCTCTTGGTTGACCACTGGTGCAAAGTTCTCTTCATCAATGTTGCCCATCCTTAATTTATGGTGCTTTGTTCAGAACTATACATCCAGCTTGTGCCTTTGGAAGATGACTCCATTCATGTTACCAGGTCTTGTATCGATCATCTTATCAGGTAAGGCACAAAGCTGCATTCTGAAAAGATGCCCTGCCATGGAGATTGAAATGTTTAGCTGGAAATAACAGTTTCTGGTAAATTTCTGCTAAATTCCTAATAAGTCGGGACTTCAGTTTCACCGTGGCAAAATAGATAATGCTAGTCTGTCTTACATCCCTTTGTGACATTATATTGAGTTGTACATTCTGAAATTAGAGCTACTATTTACTTATAGAACAGTTAAACCTACTGTATCCATTTACTACTCTGCATAGTCATTTCAGTCTCCGTCAGCACCTTTCATCAATGGTATGTTCTTGACTAGGACAGCTTTTCTATGGATGTACCCTATTCTCTATTTACCTGTGGTAAAAACTACAGCGTGGTTGCTATTCTTGAGCAGCCATATCCCATCAGAATGTGTTGTTCAAAATTACTTATGTCCTAAGTTCAGGTTGAATTCAATTTATTTTTAATAAAACACATTCTTCCAGTAAGATTACACACTTTTAGCATTTCCATTGTCCTTCACCATCTACTTTCCTCTTTCTCATCCCAGTCTGTTCCTCCTAGAGGTGGCAAAAAACTTAAATCTTTATTCTTGACAATTATTCCTCTGAGGTACATACACACAATCTATTTGGATGTGTCTACTATTTCAATAGCAAAACACATAATTCCAGTTCTTACGTTCTTACACAGTCCTAGTAAGTGTAGGGCTGGTTTCAAAATCCTCCTTTTAATATGTAAAGCCTTAACACTATAATCTTTGAAGCCTATGAAAAAACTTATAATCCCAGGCCACCTTAAATTCCTTTGCGCATCTTCTCATCAGCATTTTTTGTTTTGTAAATGTGTCAATCAGCAGAAGCAGCAACCAGCAACCAGCCTGCTATCCTGAACCCCGCCCCCCCCACCCCGAGCACAGCGATGGAGCTGAAGTGCTTGGAGGTGTATAGGGTAATTAATATATCATTATTTGGAATACATACATTTCAAGTGCATTTCATGTCTTCAAAGATCTGTGTAAGTGTAGGATGACACGAAATTCAAGGCTTGGAATGCTAAACACATAAAATAGAAACAAACAAAATACAAACTTTTTCCATTTTATACTAATAATGACATGAAGTGTATAATGTGTGAAGACTTTAGTCCAAATATCATATAAACCCGTGCGCTTTTATTCAAGAATATATCCAAAGAAAAAAAAATCATTCAATTTACATATTGCTGTCAATGAGTTAAAAACCAAAGCTCAATTGTCAATCGACAAAAAGTTGATATGTATTCTTGGAAGGTGCAGAGGTAAGAACTGCTGCCTTATAATCAAAAGGTTCTGGGTTCAAGGCCGGGCGCTCTTTGTTTTGAGTAGTCAGCTGCTATTATTATTACTATAATATAATAAAAACATACATTTGATTTGAGTCTGTAACACCTGTTTTAAATTTTGGCTGCTTGTAAAAGTTAGCGTTTTTTATTATTTGGTTTTATTCTGTCAGTGACATGCACGTGGTACAATAAACTTACTTCTCCCTCTGTGAGTTGATGCCATTTATCTCCATTCTTTTCACAAGAGCAGCGATGACCACCATAACAACAGACAGCTTCTTCACATCGCTTTCGCTGGCTAATAGACTGCTGCACCGCAATACAACTCTGCTTGGCACCATAAGTAAAATGGGACTTCCACCTGCAACTAAAATCACTTTAGTACACCAGCAATTTGCCACGCTAGTGTTTAGATCTGGCAGTGCCATGCCAACGGTGTATGCACAATCCTTCCCTATCTATGTACTACTCCAAGGATGTGCAGATTAGGCTAATAGACTATTTTTAACTGTACCCTTTGTGAGTATGAGTGTATGTGAGAGAGATGGACTGGCATTCTGTCCAGGACTTTTTCCATCCTTATTCCTAATGCCGCTGGGTTAGGATCTGTCCCCTCCATGACACTAAACTTCATTAAAGAGATTTAAGAATGTTATTTCTTTATTATGAAGCAGATAGCAAAGATTTGAACAATTTAAGACTTACAACAATGGTTTAAGACTAGATTAACTACAAAGGCACAATGGTTTTCACTTTGTTCTCTGTATCATTTGTTTAGTGTTCTGTACCAAAGCAAAAAATATTAAGTTGAGAAAAGTGAAAAATAACACAGCACAACACACAGCCTCAATTATGAGACAAAATTCACATATTGTAATACTAAAATAAATCTGTTTATACTTTATGGTACTAGTCCGCCCACTCTAACCCTTCATAGATGTTTATTTATGGCACAGCATCTTGCACCCTGGTAAAGAAAAACAATAAAATAATAGCAGGCTTTCATATTTAACCTTCATCTGCTTTCTTCTTACTGCATAAGCTATCCAAAGTACTACAAAAAGAAACCTAGTTGAAGTAAAAGTGTGGCTTCAATAATAATTTCTTTCAAAATCTTATAAAACATGAAAAATCCATTTTCTTTTAACTGTTACTTGCTCTACGTGTGTTGTAAAAGGAAAAAGTAAATGTCAATAAACAAAATACTAACTCAAGTTGCAACTATAAATTAAAACAAAAATGGTAATATTTCCAGTAATGGTACAATAAAAAAGTAGAAAAGAAAATTCGAAAAGCAAAAAAAAAATAATTTTAAAGTGTGCATGCCTGGCAAGAGTTTACTAAGGGCAAGGACACCATCTGGCAATGGGAAAAGTGTGCAGAGTTAACACAGGACATTAGAGAGAAGGAAACCAAGAACTCTCTCAGCAGAGACTGAGGTCAGAAGCTTCAAGGTGTCTTGGCCAAAACAACAGCAGCTATTCATTTTATAACCCCAAATCACACAAGGAATGCCTCAATGGCCTTTAACGGGCCCTGTTTTTGACAGCCCCCCAAAAACTCCTAAAAAACTTCAAAAAAAACCCTAGCAGGGAAAAAATTTAAGAAATCTTGGAAAAGGCAATTCAACGACAAACCCCCTTCCAAATTAGTTGGGACATGAAATGCGTAATTGCAATACACAAAATACAACACAAGTAACCCACTCCACAAAGATAGCTGGCCAATCTATCATTGCCACCTCAGAAATACAATAAAACAGTATAAAGTACTTTGTTATTGCACAGCACCCATCACCAAGTGTAGACGCAGAAGGCCAAGACAGCTCTCAAAGTGAAATGCAAGAATACATTATACCACTCACTAAATATACAACTATCACATATGATGATAGAGATTTGTTCAAATACATCAAAACAAAGAAGAAAGTAATTCACATAAATTATAAACAACAATATTTGTCCATCAGCTAATTGTAGAACCAGTGGCAAATTGTAGACAAGGAGTGAAACAACATAGTCAGAGTCCTGGAGATCTCAGGCAACAAGCATTGGCCATTACCACAGCCGAGTCTGGGACAGCTTCTTTTTCTTCTTCTTTTGGCTGCTTCCATTAGGGGTCGCCACAGTGGATCATCTTTTTCCATATATTTCTGTCTTCTGCATCTTATTCTGTTACCTGCATGTCCTCTCTCACCGCATCCATAAACCTCCTCATAGGTCTTCCTCTTTTCCTCTTACCTAGCAGCTCTATCCTTAAAATCCTTTACCCAATATACTCAGTATCTCTCCTCTGCACACCAAACCAACACAATCTCACCTCTCTGACTTTGTCTCCCAACTGTCCAACTTGACCTGAGCTCAAGTGGCTTTAACCCAGCCACAGGGGATGCACAAACCAGTGTGTTTCTTTGTGTCAGTCCTAAGCCCGGATAAAGGGGGGGTTATGTCAGGAAGGGCATCCAGTGTAAAATTTTGCCAAATTAATATGATTCTGGGACGACCAGTTTGATGAAATAACCCTTCTACTCGATGATTCCAGTGTTCCTTTATTTGAAAGGTGTAAGCAGATGGATGAAACAAGTCATGTAACATGTTGTGGTTCTTTATGGCCAATCAAAGGCTTACTATTGTTGCAGGACCCTCTGGGAGTCAGAACCAGAGATGGGTCTAGTCTGGTGTATTATACAGGTATATATATACTAGCAGAATACCCACGCTTTGCAGCGGAGAAGTAGTGTGTTAAAGAAGTTATGAAAAAGAAAAGGAAAAATTTTAAAAATAACGTAACATGATTGTTAATGTAATTGTTTTGTCATTGATATGAGTGTTGTTCCCATATCTATAT
>JANRMT010062792.1:100467785-100506263 GCA_026402145.1 Polypterus bichir lapradei
AACATGATTGTCAAAGTAATTGTTTTGTGTATTTGGCGGCAGCGTCACAAAGTTGTTTTCGTCTAGCTGCATCAGAAAATGTACCACGACGTCTGACACGCCTCCTTTTTACTGTTTTCTCCCAGCTTGGATTGCTGCTGTCATAATGGGTTTGAGTCTACATATATATATACATACAGTATATATATATATATATACATACATATATACATATACACATACATATCTTCATATCTATATACATATCTACATATACACATATATATATATATATGCATACCTATCTACATCATATATACACACACATATACATACATACATACACAGACACACACATACTGTATATATAATTTGTGTGTGTGTATGTATGTATGTATGTATGTATGTATGTGTGTGTGTGTGTGTATATATATATACAATGTAGATAGGTCTGTGTGTGTGTGTATATATACAGTGGTGTGAAAAACTGTTTGCCCCCTTCCTGATTTCTTATTCTTTTGCATGTTTGTCACACAAAATGTTTATGATCATCAAACACATTTAACCATTAGTCAAATATAACACAAGTAAACACAAAATGCAGTTTTTAAATGATGGTTTTTATTATTTAGGGAGAAAAAAAAATCCAAACCTACGTTAGCCGCGGAGCTCAGCTCAGAGTGAAATGAGGTAAATGGGAGGGGAGATGATGACGTGACTCCCCCACCCGCCTTAACTGTCAATCCCCCACAAACACAGTCTCTCGGAATTTGCATAAGCACACCCCTTCACCTGCAATTTTAACTTAGTTACAAAGTGATCAAAACTCTCGTTGATATCCTGCGTCCTCTCATTAAACTTGTATCCCGCATTACCCGTGGGCATGAGAAACGCCAGCGGTAGCCTGTCTATGAACTTAATTTAAAGTTTAGGTTTACACCTTGCTTTCTTTCCGAAGTAGCAGGACTCATGAATATGATAGTATATGTCACTCGCTCGCTTCTTATTGTTTCGCTGCCTTCTCAATTATATAATGCATGTTTTCTTCAGCGCTTTTTGGAGGTCTTCCTGGTTTTCTACACACTGCGTTAACAGTCAGTTCACGTGATTACGTGGGAGGCGTGATGATGTCACACGAAACTCCGCCCCCACGGCTTTCGCGCTCAACTCCATTACAGTATATGCAGAAAAATAGCTTCCAGTTATGACCATTACGCGTAGAATTTCGAAATGAAGCCTGCCCAACTTTTGCAAGTAAGCTGTAAGGAATGAGCCTGCCAAATTTCAGCCTTCTACCTACACGGGAACTTGGAGAATTAGTGATGAGTGAGTGAGTGAGTGAGTCTGTCAGTCAGTGAGGGCTTTGCCTTTTATTAGTATAGATAAACAAAATAATCCTCCGAAGATTACTTCTGGAGTACACCTATTCTCCTGGTGGATGCAGTTTTTACACAAGGAAAATATACAGTAGGGTGAAGACCAACAGTCAAACCCAGCAATTAGTCCACATTTTACTCCATGTTACTCAAAGTATAACAGCAACACTAAAAAATTAAAATGAGAAGAATAGATTATCAAATGTCAAGAATTGTGTTAAACATGTGATAATTAAATGAGTAAATAAACAATAACTGAATTATCACACTAATATCCACATTAACAATAATACACATTTATTAACAAAGCAAACATCACCCCTTATAGACGGACACAAATTAAATACAGATATTTGGAAAAAATGGATGGCAAATAATTTTTGTAACAAAGTTTACTGTCCAGAATGTTATGGCCAGTTGTGTCCTTGTATTGGATGATCCATTAGAACCAAACAGCACCTAGTCTAACTAATTCATTGATTATTTAATGAAAACATGTAGGCCATTCAACAAACAGAGGTGTTGAAAAACGATTCCCCAGATATATAAAATGTAGTGCACATTCAACAAAAAACAAAATGTACATTTAGTGTTACAAGTTCATTCAAACAGACAGATGTATTTAAGATTTACGGAATGAAAATGAACATTATATGATGTGTAGCTTATAATGCTTCAATCAGTTTGAATAGTGGAGGAGCTGAGGTATGCCAATTCCACTAATAAATCCTAAATGAGTTTGACCTTTCAGAGTTTTCATACTTTCACATCTCCGTCAGAAATTAAAGTGTCAATTGATATGAATTGAATATCGTGAAATGGTTGGGACTATGACTACTGTATGTCTGCTGCATATCTTATAGGTCATTTAGGTAGAAAATGAACACCACAGGTCAATGGTGGTCACACACTTGCATATAAAAAACAAATTAAAATAATTCAGAAAATAGAAAATGCATTTGATATCCTTACTATCAAAGGACAGAATTAACTGGTTTTAGATACATCGAGATATACGAGGGTGAGGAACCAATCAAGTTCTACAATGTCTGTTTAAAACAGTATAACCTACATAAATTAACCGTGCTGAAAGTCTTATCATTGTTTAATGAATTAAAGAGAGGTAGCTACTGTAACTACAGTGCTGAAAGAATTCAAAATTGTTTTCAATATCTTTTTGTGCTTTAATGTCAAGCATCTAAAAATCCTAAAGCAATGAATCAATCCATTTATCCACTTTGCTAAATCTGTTTATTAAAGCACAATGTTTCAGAAAGAGACAGGCTTTTTCCGAAAGCCATGGGTTCAAGGCAATAACCAACCCTGGATTGGGAACAAGTCCATCATAAGAAAAAAGAAATGCACTATTTAAATGCAATTGTCCGTTTACAGTATATATTTATATTCTTTAACACATCAACAGCAACTATGGTCATACAGATTTTAATAAATGTTTGTACATTTTCAAAACTCTGGAATTTGCAGATATTTTGTCCAGACTTCCCTGTTTCCTCTCATATCCTAAACATGTGCAGGTTTGGTTAACACGACAAGACACGACTGCTATGGCTGCTTAGCTCTTTGTTACATTCCACATGACCCTGAAATAGAAATAAATGCGCATTTGTTCTGTTATATTTGTAACTTTTGTGAAAGTGTTTCTTTGATATTTGGACTTCAGGCTTCATACATTATATAGTTTATGTCTACATTTTGTCATTTACTACTAGAATATGAAAAACGTTTCTGTTTTAAAAATGTGTTTACACAGATTACTGTAGAAACGGAACACACATGAAATGTGTGTGTTCCAAATAAGGATCTATTATTTCCAGTCTAAAACTCCACTTCACTCCAGGAAAATCAATCAAGGCATGAGCTGGGAGAAGTTTGTGCACGTTCTAAGTCGATGGGGGGATGGAATAGCCGGCTGCTTGCAGCCTGATTTTATCAGCACATTTAGATGACAAAAGACGCTGGTGGAGAGCTGTGAACGATTTTAAGAAGCGATTTAAGGTGGGATGGATCTACGAGTTTTTTCGTAAGCTCTGATAATTCTAGTGTTAAGAAAGTACTTTAATTCTACTAATACCAGGAAACAGATCCAGGCTGGCTGTAAACTGTTTAATAGGAGTCACCTACAGGAATGTGGCTTTAAAAGTGACATCTTTTCCTTTTTATTGCTCTGTGCTTTTTTATGTATTGAAATTCCTATAAAAATCATGTTTTTTATTAAAACATCAAATGTTTTATTGTGTATAGGAAAAATCCTTTGGTAACTCAGTGGTCTGCCTTTTGAGCTTTGTAGTACTGCATACTGGTCATTTTCATGTTGGTATTGGCATAAGGAATTTACCTTTGGAACTCACAAAGTTAGTGATTGGGACCCTATACCAATGATCAGTTCTAAACAAATGGGTTTGTCTCCTATTGCTTGTCCTATTTTTTTAGGTCCTTATGTTTTAATGACACTTGATTACAAAAGGGAATTAAGCAATGGCTTAGTTCAAACATCATCCAGCTTGCTTTTAAGATGGTTTCCCACCTACATCCTGAGAATATCTTGTGAACCCTTTGTTTGTCTGGACATCTAGTTTATGAAACAGTGCAAGGCAATCAGAAAGAAAAAAGCTCATCTCCATCAACCCTTGTCTCCACAAAGAACATCCCAATAAGTCTTTCAAAAGCTCTAAACATCAGGAAGGATACAAACGTGCTGATGTTGTAAAGCTGAGCTTATTTAGTTTAGCAACATAACATAAAAGCAGAATTTCATCATGAACTAACATTGTTTTAATTAACCATGCAAAAAAAAGTTCCCAGGAGAGTTAATCATTCAGGTACTAGTAGCACTCTTGATATTTGTTGCTCTTAGCATTATTTAAATTTGGAAGCTTCAATGAAAATTGTGTCACGGCTAATAATATATTTGACATTGACAAATGCATGGTAAGGAAATGTGTCCATCTCTTCTGCAAAAGTATATTCATATCACCCTTATCCAGATGCCAAATGATAAAAAAAACATTGGAGACTACAGGCCAGTTTAAAGCAGCTCATTATTTTTGTAAAAAAGCAAGATTAATTGATCACATAACTATCTCTGTCGTGCCCTTCTTTACCTTTTAAACACATGACATACAAAACGTGAAAAAACAAGTGTAAACAGCAGAAAGGTAAAACAATCAGATTCCAACAATTTTTTTTTCTCGATTGTCAGTTCAGTTTATTGTCATTTTACCTTGTAGTACAATGAAAATCAATTTTTGGACTATCACTCAGTGACAATACATGGTAAAATGATACAGCAGCCACAAATCACTAAACAGAGGAATAGCAATTGAAAATAAATTCATAAATAATTAACAGATATAAATTTACAACAGGTAACAGACAGAACAATAATTACTCTGTACTGATAGGAATGTTCTAAACAATCTCCCTGAAATAGAACGTTAAGTTGCTTTCCACTAGCACCAGAAACTGGGCGATATCAGTCTAAAACTGGAGCCTGTTTTGTTTCCATTACTTTTCTTTTGGAGGTCTGTAGAACTAACTTAAGAAATTTTGCTAACAGAGGTTATTTTAGATGCTGTATGCTGACCCTCATAAATTTCAAGCCTTCAAGTATTATTGCTCTGCAGGTCCTTTTTGAAAAGAGTACCTCATATGATAGCCTAAAGACAAAACTGACAATGTTCAAAGTCCATAATGAAGCACATCATATACAGTAGGCAAATATGAAAGTGGTTGGCTAAAATTGATGTCATATGTAGTGTAAAGCTGTGCTAAGAAAATCATTAAGAACAATTTATGATGCAGTAATCTCTTGTCTTAAAAATAACTGTTCTAAAATGTTATTTTACTGGCTTGTGTGGTTTCTTATAGAACTATGGCTTTACAGAGAACCATTTCTTTCTGTAGAGGATTTTTTTATACATGACATTGGTCTTTTGATCCTTGAAAGGGTTTCTAATGTGTGGACACAAGAGAAATCTTTAATGTATAGTAGACCACCAGGAGGATAGTAACTGACAGAATACACTGTACCTCAGCCTGTGTTCTTGTATGCAGCAAGAAAAAGAGACAGAGAGAGAGGGGTTGCAGCATGTATTTCATAAATCTGTTGTCATCTATTCATGGTTATTTATGGGACCTTTTACGGAGCTATAAACAAAACTTCTTTCTGGAACCTGCATGTGGATAGTCCTTGTCAGAACCAAAAATACTTCTCTGATGGCATCACTGCAAAGAACCACTTTAGCATCTTTAATTTTAAAAATGTAGACACATTCCTGTTTGCATTTGTTAATGTACAAGTAATTACTACTTTAGAGTACTTCTCTTACAATGGAATAATTCATGAAAATACGCTGTTAGTATCTATGTACTCTTGTTTCCGTTTGTGTAGTACATATTACTGCTTTTAGAAAGCCCTTCCATTAAATGAAGGTCTGAGTAAAGAATTAGTTAATGTCATCTAGATGTCCTCTGGAATTCATATCAAGTAAAAACTGAACAGTTCACAGTAGTCTGTACATGGATTGTTGAAGGACTTGTGCATTCTGTAACTCCCAGCTACATGTGTCCTACGTTTTTATTTCAAACAGGATGTGTATAAAAATAGCATTCCCTTTAATAAATGAAGTTAACTTTCATAATTCATATCATTGAAGGGATCCAAATAAAACATTTATCTGCTTAGATTGGCTATAACAAATCTAGATATGCGACCTCTACACAGTTAAAGTCATAATATGTGCAGAATTATTTATATAAGGAACTGATACAGAAACACATCTGAAGACTTTCCTACAAAATATAATCTCTTACTTTTCTATAATATGCTATTCAACATTTTAAAAATGTGACTACTTCATGCTAGTGGTTATGTATTTATTTTGACAGAACACTGCAAGAAAATCTCTCCATCCATTTTCAAAACCTTCTCCTACCAGCAAGATGGAGGGTAGCCAAAGCATATTTTAGCAGCAACAACCACCAGCCATGAATCTACATGGTTGTTATGTTAGTCTTCGATAAATACCATTCTGTGCAAACCAAAATCAACCTCAACTTACTTGTGTAAAGCCTCGTTCCAAAATTCTATGAAAAATTGCAGACTGACTTATTTAACAACTTTAAATAAAAGCCCTTCCATGCCTAAGAAACAATGATGCAGATAAGAACCTAGTCTATTTGAGATACTGAGATGAAGGCAAGAAGTACGCTTTCTTGCTAGCAGTCTTTTCTGATATGACAACTATTCTACAGAAAGAAAAATATCAAATCAACTTCAAGTCTTTTAGGAGATTTACAGAATGAAGAGCCTGTCTGGGTGACACAGTATTGCCTAGTTTCCTAGCAACCGAACATACACGACCGTAGCCTCAGCAAAGACTTCTTTACAAGTACACAATGCGTATTGTCTTTTAAAGAAAGTAAAGTTCAGTTTGGAGTTTCTGTAACTCAGGGAATACTATTAATGTAATGTATTCTAATCTGTTTAAAAATAATAAGGAAAAATTAATAGTAATTTAAGCAGTTCTAGAAAGAATACTAAGTTTCTGCACCTGGTAAGAGTAATGATGCCATATACTGTAAAAGTGTTTTTCATTAAACACTTGAAATTAATATAGTACAACTGAAAGCAAGTTGGACATTCTTATATTTAAATCATAGCCTATGATCTTATTTATTCTGAGAAAGGAATGCACAATTTGTGCAACTAAACACTTTTTTGATAAATGTCTATTTGAAGAGAAGTCACAAAGTCTATATTATAAAACAATATTTTCGCTCATAAAAAGGAAAGGATGAACACAGAAAGCATACAGTGCAAATAAACACACATTATATAGCCACTAACTACCCAGATTTATCTACCTGTACATTAGGTTAATACATAAATGCGGTAATTGGAAGAAGGCTTGAACAAATACATTTACCACTGACACTGATGTATCTAACAGAGAAAGCCTTAGCTACGTCAGGTCAGTTTTCAAGACCACATTTAGGGATCAAATTTGGAATGCACTAGTGCACTCACTTTTATTAAAACCCTCATTTCTAATGCTCTCTTATACAAAAAGTAGTTGTCTGGCAACCATATTTTTTTCAAAATATTTAAATAAAACATGTCATGTTAAAGTTGAAATATGAGCTGAAGTTTTAATTAGTATAATTCATTAGATAAGTGCATTCCTTTCTATATGGTACATTTTACTGGTATGTAAAAATCGCTTCACCGCTTTTCTGTATTGTTTGTCTTTCTCAGAATTTATCTGTGGCCTGTGGGCATACAGAATATGCTGTGTTTGTGTGTGTGTGTATATTATATATATATATATATATACAGTATATATATATATATATAAACCTTAACCTTTTTTCCTGAACATTACCATACATATCAGTTTATGGATGTATATTTTAGAAAAATTGGTGGTTATATATAAGCCAATGTCACATTATATGACTTCCAATTGAAGGAACTGTCAGACTTGACAACTGCAATGAATGATCTCTTTAATGCAGGATGTCAGATTACGTGGCTAGAAATTGCAGGGCAAGTCAAATTAGATGACTTCACAACAACTTTCCAGCTAATAATGCACTGTTGTCTGTGCAAATGCTTCAAGTTTTATAGGTCCCTGTGGTGAGACAAGGAATATACTGTATGAGAGAAGTGGTGGGTAAGCAATTAGTGTATAACGGGTCTATCTAGATTTGTGTAAAAAAGCGGACAATATAACTATTGTTTAAGGGGAAAGAATATTCTGCCGCTGCCTTTTATTCTTCTCAATCATCATGACATCTATGTAGAAGAAGGAATAGACGGTGGGAGAGTTGCACCACCAAAATTCTTGGTGAACAGCTCCAAAGTAAATGCCAAACTTAGGAAAACCTACCTTATAGTCCAGTAACATAAAGATAGCAGCTTACAAATCTTAACAATTGAAAGATATCTTAAAATGATTATATGCCAAAGAAATGCTGTATAAAATTCTTCTGTCATACATATTCATGTATTTAAATGTATTTTGTACATAGTTTTTTTAATTACAATAATATCATAATTTACTACATCAGAGTTTCTTGCCTCGTATTAGTTGTAGTTGGTGCATTTGCCATTATGTGTTGTTTGGATTGTACTACTGAACTTAAACTTAATGGAGTAACTTAAATCAGTCTTTTGGCTACAAATTACAACCTATACTATTCTATATTCTATTCTATTATACTGTATATAGTATATAACCAAAATAATGAATTTTTATAGCAGCTTTTCTCTCATAAGTTTTTTTTAGTAATGTAGATTTATGGTTTGTTATACAAAGCCCATTGTACTGAAAGAGATCACCAAGTTTTAAGTGTGACATTAACTCATCCTAAGCCCTATATGACTCTTGATCAGATAGGAGGTCCTGGGCACACCATCAAAACAAGAAATCACAAGTGCCTACAGCCTCACTCACAGCACAGTTTTCCTTACAATCATTTTCACGCAGCCATGAGATAAACTGCCTAACCATTTCTTTCGCAGCCCATGCCTGCATACCTGTATCTCTCTCAAAACTTTACCTTAATTCTCCCCAGTTGTTCAGCCCAAGGATGTATGTATGCTCCCAAAAGAGGCAGAGATTCCACTAGTTTGTGTTATACAACTAGTGGAATAGATTTGGCCTGCCACTGCAGCACCTCTATTTATGTGACCAAAATGTACTGCCATTCTACGAGGTTGTAACACGTTTTCAGACATGCGTGTTTCACTCATTTGTATTACATGCTTGGGTTTCATCGCGGTACTGTCCATTCTTATACCTGACCCTTCTCTGGTCACCATGTGGACACCTACTGCTGCTTCTGACACAAGTTTACCAAACTTTGAAGGAAGCCCACAAGTCACCAGGTAAGTTTTTCATGGATGCCAGAGCACCTCACTTTATTAATGCAATGCAGTCTCTATAAAACAAGAAAGTCCTTTAGGCAGTCATTTGTTATTTGCAAGTCAAATAAAATAGCTCCAAGCTGGCTTGTGGAAACCAACTCTTTGTGGCTCATATTTACAAACATGGAAAATTTGAAATGAAAGTGCTCTGAATTTAAGACAACTCAGCAACAAGTTCAACTAAGAAACCATTTCAGAAATACCTTATATCCGGCAACAATGTTCACGAATGCAATACCACCACCAGCTGAAATGAAGATGTTCAGTGATGTGGCTATGAACTCTGAGATTTTCAAAATGGAATTTCAGGACTTTATTTTAGCCCCAGGACTGCATGAGAAACCTGTAGAGGAGCAAGCAGCCACCTTGAGACAGGTAATGGATAGCAAGTGCCAACATGTCTACCAATATAATCTGCACTTGACAGAGGAGCAATGAATGTATGCCATCGCCATCTTGGCCACTGTTGAGAGACATTTTAAACTTACAAAAATGTTTTGATCAAGCGTTTTGTTTTCTGATCCTTAAGCAAGAGGAAGGTGAGATAATAGGCACCTTTGTAACCAAATTGATTGAGAAAGCTGCTACAAGTGATTCTGGACAGTTGGTTGACAAACTGATTAGAAACAGGCTGGTGTTAGGTACTGCTGATGAGGGCATTTGTTGTTGTCTTTTAAGTGAATGGGAACTCACTTCAGCGTTCGCAATTGACATATGCTCAGCTGCTGAACAAATGAATCTATGGATGAAAGCACTAATGCAGACTAAGACCTGCACAACAAAGCATGCTCGAGCATGCCAAGCCATGACACTCAGACCACTTGGGGAGCACAGAAAAGTGTATGTATTGTGGCAGCACACACAACTGGAGAACGGCACTATGCCCAGCTTTTGGGAAGACCTGCCAATTCTGTGGAACTCTCAATCACTTTGCGATAGTGTGCCTTAAAATGAAGCAAGGTCAGCATCAGCTGCATATGGTAGACACACAAGCCAAGATGGAACTGGACGAATACAACACTATTGGACCCCAGGGACGCAGACGAAACACCAACTTACCAGAAGATACCATGACATATTTAACAGTCCTATAGAGTCCCTCCCTGGGGATGTGCACTTCGACCTAGATCAGACTGTCACACTAGTGCAATGTTCACCATGCAATGTTGTGGGCAACTGTTAAAGCTCCACTGGACAAGCACGAACAAGACGGCCATCTAGTCCCTGTGGCAGAACCCACATATTGGATAAGTAACATGGTCTTTGTTAGAAAAACTGAGAAAAATCTGAATTTGCATTGAACCAAAGGCATTGAATAAAGTACTGAAAAGGTCCCACTACATAAAGCTGACGCTCAACGATGTTCTGTAAAAACTGCCTAAAGCCCGTCTTTTCTAATTGATGGATGCCCGGGATGCCTTCCTGCAAATTAATGTAGACAAAAAAAGAAGGATCTTGGAAACCTTATGAATGTGAACATGCTGGCTCAAGCTACCCTTTGGTATATCAATAGCTGATCGTGGACAATATACTAATAGAAGGTTGCGGACACTTACATGAACAAGCTGCACTTGAAATTGAAATAGATCTGTTTTCATGGACACTTGCTTTCAGCAGAAGGCTTCAAACCAGATACTCAATGGCACTGGGTGCCGAAGCACCAGATGGTGGTGAATGAGGTTAAACTGTCACCGATTTCACAGCTATTTGTATTGTCGGGGAAGATCACTGTTGAAACTGTTCACAAACTGCTAGTTGCAATTGTTAACAAATCTTTGCTTAGCACCCCAATATAATTTCAAAGCATGCTGCTCTCACTCCAAAATTACACCCTAAAAGAAATCTTTTAGCTCGGCCCAAATATGTATGAGAGCGACACGCTTAGCAGAGCTACAACACACTCACACAAGTCGAACATGCCACATGACTGCAGCATAGACAAAGAGCAGTTCAACACTGAGGAAACTAACCAGGCTGACTACTTGAATGTCATGTGCCAGAGGCATTCAGCTGCCAAAAAAGACTCGACTTCTAAGTAGAGCATTAACACAGTTACAATTACTCTTATTCAAAATGTTCAGAGTAAAAAAAAAAATGCTGCATTTTGTGAGTTGAATAGCCTTAATGTTTCTATGTTAGTAACGCTGATTATGTGAGTTGTAATACAAAGTAAGAAAAAGGGGGATGTTAAGGGGTTATACTGCCACCTTGTGCCAGATACTACGAAACAGGCAAGTCTGGTTCCGTTTGCTACTTGTAATTAAAATAAAGTAACTCCAAGCTGGCCTGTGGAAATTGACTCTTTGTGGTTCATATACAAAACAGCTTCTCTCTCATTAGCCCAAAGTTAAGGTCCCGGGCACACCATCAAAACAAGAACATCACCAGTGAATATGACCTTGCTCACTTCTCTACCTAGTACTCTTTTCCTCCTTCTCACATTAGCCTGTCTTTGCTGTCCTCCTGAATCTCCCGTGCTCCTCAACTGCACATTCTTTTTGTTCCCCCCAGGCTCCACCCCCCCCTGTTTTCCTCTCATTTTGTCTTGTCTCTGACAAGCTGCAGTTCAGATGCTTCTTTTCCGCTCTTTCTGTAGGTACATGGGGTGGGGAAGCCCAATCAGCGTTACAATATTTTAACAAGATGTACACGTGGCTGGTATTCTCAATTTAAAGCAATGTATTGATTAGTTGTATTCCTAATAACTGGTTACTCTTACAAAAACACACGATTCCAAGTTAAACAAAATCACTGACTTGAAAATATTATCAGGTGTATTTCCTATAAATATTCTGTGAGGTGTAATTGCTGAAAGAATGTTTTGGTTTTATTGGATTGCAAGACACTGTGGTGGGGGTTTGTTTCCTGCCTTGTGCCTTGTGTTGGCTGGGATTGGCTCCAGCAGACCCCCATGACCCTGTAGTTAGGATATAGCAGGTTGGTTATTGGATGGATGGATGGATTGTAAGACAAAACAAAAACTACTTTCATGACAGCTAGCACTATGTTTGCAAATGAATTTTATACAAAGCAGACAAGTGAATCCCCATAATACAAATAGTTAACAAAATCTAGGTATCATTGTTTAAAATGTGAAGACTTGTAACACACACAGTTTTTCACTAATCTGTATTCATTTCAACATATCTTTCCACCCTTGAGATGAATAATCCAAAAGCCTTTACTGCTGTTAAGCAGTAAAGATCTGCAAGAAAAGAAAGCCTCTGGGAATCTAGTGGCAAAGTCACTAGGCACTAAAAGCAACAGATTCCTTCCACCACAGGACACAGCTGACAGGCTGAAGGTTATAAAGAAGTTATTTTTTTGATGTACTATAATTTTTATAGTAAAGTAAAAAAGCATGTTTCCCTCCTTATGTTAACACTCAGTCTTACTAATTAGAGTGATAAATTAGATACAAGTAAAATGTTATTAATGTCTACAACCAAACAACCTCACTTTACAGATGCTTAATGAAGTGAAGAATGGAGTGTTGCCATTTCTTATTTTTTATCCTCTATAGCTCTTTGTGACCCCCAATGCCTGACAAACTGACTCCACTTTAGGATTCCACCAATACACAGAATTTTCACTCAGCACATTAGCTTATTCCTGACACAATAATTGTCATTTCATTTTCTTCAGGGTCATGTAACAATGAGACTTGGTTTGGTAACATAGAAGATTTATACTGTATATTGCAAGCAACTATCTGCTCTATGTCCCAAGAACCTCTGGGCTGGGGGGGAGCTATATTGCATAATGCCTTTAGTATATCTTAGAGCTCAGACCTATACTGTGTTACGGGGCTACATAATAATAAGTATTTGTTTTTTTTTTTTGTCTGTGCTGAGTGTGTTTTTTATTTTCATTGTCCCATTTACTGTCCGTTATATGTACATCAGTAAATGATGTCCCTGTAAGTGAAGAGGGGAAGGATGATGGATGGAGACCGCAACCCAAGACGGAAATCACCTTTTAGAAACACCAGTTACATCCGGGACATTCTGCATTTAAACAAGAGGAGCAAAACAAAGAGAGAGAGAGAGAGAGAGGATAAGTAGAGGAGAGAAATTGAAAGGAGACACACTTTACCCATTCAATTACCAACTCATCACTGCCATTTATTGCATCATTCCACTGTTTGCTTTTTCAACATCCAATTCATCATCACAACAGCCAGTGCCAAGATATCCCGGGGTTTGGATTCATACCAGCCATTACCAGGACCAGGTTGTTTTGTTTTCGGGAAGGAGCACAATAACATTGCAGCCAGTATCAATACCGCTGGACTTTATTTTGGACTAATTTTTCACCACATTTCAATTGCTGTGTTTAACTAATCTGTGTTTGTATTTGTGTTCCATTTTTCTATTTATTGTTTAGAGGCAAGGGAGGGTTTTTTGTAAACATTTGTATTTTTGTGTTTTTATATAGTAATTAGTCACTGGTGTCATTGGGATAGTGGTGTTTTGCGCGCACATATCTACATTATTGAATATTTGTTTGTCTTTTCCATTTACAATATACCCATGTTTGATTTTACATTCCTGTCTAGTGTTTGCTAGTTATTTCATGTGGGAAAAAAGTACAACCTGTAAGGAGTACGGCTTGTTATTAGATCAAGAAGCCTCAGGTTATCCAAGGACTAGTCTTGGTAGTGTAGTGACCAGTCTGGTTAAGGGGTCGGCCGATACAACTGCATAATACCTTTAGCATTTCTTAGAGCTGCCCGAGTATCCTCCCAGTATACCTCTCTCTGAACATATCCCAAAGATAATGAGTTAGCCTAAAGTAGCAGCAGGTCTACTCTGAGAGTCGCCTGGATAATCAAGGTTATCCCTCTGTTGTGTAAAGCCAATGGATAAACTTCATTGAGACAGTTCTACTTACTTTCAGTGAATACTTATTGCTTGTGAACACATAGATGCAGATCCTTCATCAATTCCACTTCTTCATTATAGTTAATAGGTTAATGAACTCTAAGGTTTCTTTAAACATTCATGAATATGATCAGTGTCCTAGGAATCCTTAGAACTAGAATGGCTAGAGCCAGACAAAGAGAAATCTAAAAATTAACAATGGTTCAACAACTTCTACCAGCTCCCGAAATCCGTTGATTGCTTCTCTCCTTGAAATATACCTCAATGCAGTAAGATCGCCCTTCCAATACACTTAATCTAACTCAGAGCTGCTAGGAGCTGGATCTTTTCCCAGTTTTTGTTTGAGTTTTCTCTCACCCAGAGACATACCAATTAGGTTTATTATCAACTTTACAATGGAAATTAATAAACCATGTGTTCGTGTGTATATCTTGTTTTGAAATGGGGTCTGATCCTGATTTGATTGCTGCTTTCTGGCTAATGCCGCTAAGAGAGGTTAAGTCCCCCAACAGCCTTGTATTGCACCGAGCAAGCTTACACTATGCACAGTATATATCAAAAACTTTCTCCCATCTCTATACATAACATAGAGCACATAAAACAAACTGGGGCCATAAAATTTTAGAAAACTGGTATGAAGAAGCAGTGTACTGTATTTGAATGAAGATGGGATGACAGATTACCTGGTCACTAGCTTCATCAGTGCACATCAAGTCTTCTGAAACGTTTGCTGTGGAGAATATGTATGCACATATGCAAACATATGTAACATACAAATAATAAGGTCATGAGTACATAATGTTTTGGTTTTAATACTCACTCTTAACCTAATCATCAACAACATTTAATATGAATGCCAAGGTCTAGTGTGTTCGGAGCAAAATATTTTTGCACTTAAATTTTACTGCAAGATCAGCCACTATAAATCAAACTGAAAGCTGCCTTTTTCTTTTTATGGTAGGAGTATTACAGAATCATTCTGTTAATCCGAATTTATAAATTGGAAGTAATGACTTTACATGGGTACTGTATGGATGTGACAAAAAAAACACACACAATACTTTACTGCAATTGCAAAAAAAATGCTGGGATGGGCTCCAGCTTCCTTGGCACCCTGCTCAGAATTAGAAGAAGGATGGATGAATGGCAACTCTAAGTAAAGATGCTATTACAATTAAATTGCAAATCACAAAAATAGACACAAATCGAAACAAAAGCATAATCTCACTTGTATCTTCATAATACCACCTAAATCTGTTGTTACTTACGTGAGGAAGTCTGTTTAAACTTATATCAAATTAGAATGCACAGAAAGAATAGCACACAATGCCAGCCAATATGTCATGTACAATTCAATCTAATAAACAGAATTGATTCAGAGATATTAAGCAGAATGGCAGAGAATACATTAAGGGCAATTCAGAATACAGTTTAAAATGGTAAATCCAAGGCAGTTTAAAGGGCAGTACAAAACTCAAAGTCACTAAACCAATGCTTGAAGCAACTACAAGAAATTTGTTTTTTAGAAGTTTGTCCAAGAATTATTTTGATTTTTTTTTAAGAATCTTTCTTCTAGTTTTATAAAGTTCAGAGGATAATTAATGGGTTCTAATTGTAAAGAGCCAGTGGCAAATGATGTCACACAACATAGCACACGATTTTTGTTCCTAACAGCACACAGTGTTTTGCTAAAGAAAATCAGTAATCATAAAAAAGAGGATAAAATATGCAATAAAAAATAGTTGAACGGTAAACTATTTCTTAAACCCTGATGCAATATATATTTAACATGCACTTATAACAGTTTATGTTATACTGTTAATCGTTAAACAACCTATCAGGGTCAGGGCTAGAAATAAAGATAAAAATTTTCTGTCATTAATTTAACATTACTAAGGTAGTATAAGTACACAAAAAATAATTTTTTATATCAAAAAGTATTATATCCAAAGGCTGACTGCTCAATCAGCTTTCTTATATTTACTGCCTAAGAAATCTATTCATTCATTTCTGCTACTGAGAATTGTTCCAGAAAGCCCCAGTGTTTCACTAAAAAAACAGTAAGAAACTTATATTTTCATAATTCATTTGCAGTTGTTTTGAAGGTGGTTATTTCAGGACTTTCTTTAATATTTCTTAATACTCTTAGTCCCTACCACACAGTAAACGTGCAATTTTACACTTACAATTTTAACTTCTTTTTCTTTCGGCTGCTCCCATTAGGGGCCGCCACAGTGGATCATCTTCTTCCATATCTTTCTGTCCTCTGCATCTTGTTCTGTTACACACATCACCTGCATGTCCTTTCTCACCACATCCATAAACCTTTTCTTAGGCCTTCCACTTTTTCTCTTCCCTGGCAGCTCTATCCTTAGCATCCTTCTCCCAATATACTCAGCATCTCTCCTCTGCATATGTCCAAACCAACACAATCTCACCTCTCTGATTTTGTTTCCCAACCGTCCAATTTGAGCTGCCCCTCTAATATACTTATTTCTAATCCTATCCATCCTCGTCACACCCAGTGCAAATCTTAGCATCTTTAACTCTGCCACCTCCAGCTCTGTCTCCTGCTTTCTGGTCAGTGCCACCGTCTCCAGCCCATATACCATAGCTGATCTCACTACCGTCCTGTAGACCTTCTCTTTCACTCTTGCTGAAATCCGTCTGTCACAAATGACTCCTGACACTCTTCTCCACCCATTCCACCCTGCCTGCACTCTCTTTTTCACCTCTCTTCCACAATCCCCATTACTCTGTACTGTTGATCCCAAGTATTTAAACTCATCCACCTTCACCAACTCTACTCCTTGCATCCTCACCATTCCACTGACCTCCCTCTCATTTACACACATGTATTCTGTCTTGTTCCTACTGACCTTCATTCCTCTCCTCTCTAGAGCATATCTCCACCTATCCAGGGTCTCCTCAACCTGCTCCCTACTATCGCTATAGATCACAATGTCATCAGCAAACATCATAGTCCACGGGGACTCCTGTCTAATCTTGTCTGTCAACCTGTCCATCACAATTGCAAATGAGAAAGGGCTCAGAGCCGATCCCTGATGTAATCCCACCTCTAACTTGAATGCATCTGTCACTCCTACTGCAGACCTCACCACAGTCACACTTCCCTCGTACATATCCTGTACAACTTTTACATGCTCCTCTGCCACTCCTGACTTCCTCATACAATACCACAACTCCTCTTGAGGCACCCTGTCATATGCTGTCTCCAGGTCCACAAAAACACAATGTAACTCTTTCTGGCCTCCTCTATTCTTCTCCATCAACACCCTCAGAGCAAACATTGCATCTGTGGTGCTCTTTCTTGGCATGAAACCATACTGCTGCTCACTAATCATCACCTCACTTCTTAACCTAGCTTCCACTACTCTTTCCCATAACGTCATGCTGTGGCTCATCAATTTTATCCCCCTGTAGTTACTACAGTCCTGTACATCCCCCTTATTCTTAAATATCGGCACCAGTACACTTCTTCTCCACTCCTCAGGCATCCTCTCACTTTCCAAGATTCCATTAAACAATCTGGTTAAAAACTCCACTGTCATCTCTCCTAAACACCTCCTGCTTCCACAGGTATGTCATCTGGACCAATGGCTTTTCCATTCTTCATCCTCTTCATAGCTATCCTTACTTCCTCATTGCTAATCGATTGCACATCCTGATTCACTATCTCCACATCATCCAACCTCTTCTCTCTCTCGTTCTCTTCATTTATAAGCCTCTCAAAGTACTCTTTCCATCTGCTCAACACACTCTCCTCACTTGTGAGTACGTTTCCATCTTTATCCTTTATCACCGTAACCTGCTGCACATTTTTCCCAGCTCGGTCTCTCTGTCTAGCCAATCGGTACAGGTCCTTTTCTCTCTCATTAGTGTCCATCCTCTCATACAACTCATCATATGCCTTTTCTTTAGCTTTCACCACCTCACTCTTCACCTTGCGCCTTATCTCCTTGTAGACTTGTCTACTTTCTGCATCTCTCTCTGACTATCCCACTTCTTCTTTGCCATCCTCTTCCTCTGTATACTCTCCTGTAATTACCCATTCCACCACCAGGTTTCCTTTTCCTCTTTCCTCTGTCCAGATGTCACTCCAAGCACCCTTCATGCTGTCACCCTTACTACATCTGCTGTAGTTTCCCAACTGTCTGGTAATTCTTCACTACCACCCAGTGCCTGTCTCACCTTCTTCCTAAACTCAACGTTGCAGTCTTCCTTTTTCAAATTTCACCATTTGATCCTTGGCTCTGCCCTCACTCTCTTCCTCTTCTTGATCTCCAACGTCATCCTACAGACCACCATCCTAAGCTGCTTAACTACACTTTCCCCTGCCACCGCTTCAATCTTCAATCTCCTTCAGATTGACTCTTCGGTATAGGATGTAATCTACCTGTGTGCATCTTCCTCCACTTGGATGTCACCCTTTGTTCCTCCCTCTTCTTAAAATACATATTCACCACAGCTATGTCCATCCTTTCGGCAAAATCCACTATCCTCTGACCTTCTTCATTCCTCTCCTTGACACCATACCTACCCATCACCTCCTCGTCTCCTCTGTTCCCTTCACCAACATGTCCATTGAAATCCACTCCAATCACTTTCTGTCCGTTGGGTACACTGTTCTTCACTTCATCCAACTCACTCCACAAATCTTTTTTCTCATCCATTGCACACCCAACTTGCGGGGCATATGCACTAACAACATTCATCATCACACCTCCAATTTCCAGCTTCATAATCATTACTCTGCCTGACACTCTTTTCACCTCCAAAACACTCTTGACATACTGTTCCTTCAGAATAACCCCTACTCCATTTCTCCTCCTATCCACACCATGATAGAACAATTTGAATCCACCTCCAATCCACCTGGCCTTACTCCCCTTCCATTTAGTCTCATGCACACACAATATATCAACCTTCCTTCTCTCCATCATATCGGCTAACTCTCTCCCCTTACCAGTCATACTGCCAACATTCAAAGTTTCTACTCTCAGTTCCAATCTCTTTAACTTCCTCCTCTCCTCCTGCCTCCGGGCACGTCCCCTCTTCTTCACCTTCTTCTTTTTCGGCCAATAGTAGTCCAATTTCCGACAGCACCTTGTTGACTAACAGTACTGGTGGCGGTCATTGTTAACCTGGGGATCGACTGATCCGGTATGGAAATTTGTATTGTTGTCCTCATATTTGATTTGGCAAAATTTTACACCGGATGCCCTTCCTGATGTAACCCTCCTAATTTATCCCAGCTAGCATAGGGCACATGGCAGGAACAAACCCTGGACATTGCGGGGTGAACATACCCATCCCAGACTGTCTGTTATCACAACAATGTAAATCTTTAACGTAAGAGTAATTAAGAGTAACCTATGGTAATATTTGCCTTAGTAAGACATCTAGGCCAAAGTCTGTAACCAGAAAATCTCTAATTCAATAAGTGAAGGCCAAAACACTAAACACTTTTGTAAGTAAAATTCAAAAGTAAAGATCAAGAGCCAGTAACACTAAAGAACAATGTTAAGTTTGCATGTACCTGCAATCTTGGACAACTAGGAATGAACGATTCTGGCTTTTATACCATTACAGTAGTGATGTAGCTGATCACATGCTTTCGACTGTCCTTGCATGAAAACATGGTAGCATCTGTAAAGAAACAAACCACAAAACGGCAGCAGCCACATAAAACAAATATTACAGAAATATTCCTGGATTAAGGATGCTCTTCATTTTTTTGTAATGTTACAAGTGTCATTTTTTTAAGCATGTATCCACCTATCTGTGCATTGTCATGCATCCTGGGACTCAGGATTGAGTATGACAAAAAAATTAATTCAAGTTTTCATGCTTTATTTTGAGTTTTGTTAAAATTCCAGCTATTCATTTCCTTGTGTAGTAAGTTGATATCAACTTTTAATTTAGCTCTGCTTTCCATATGTTTCTGCAAAGACATGAAAAATAAAAGGTCATTAAACCAAAGACTGACAGGTCGGAAAATGAAACATAACTCCAAAATTGGCAGCATCTAAACCAGAAAAGCAAGTCTATCTTTCATCAAAGCCAAGACGTAAATCAAAAATTATAATCAGATAAAGGAAGTTATAGTTAGCTTCCCAGAAATCAATACTAAGCATTGTACTAGACTTTCAGAAAGTATCCATAAACAACTTGGACAAAGAGTTACTCACAGTGGCAGCTTAACTAGGCCCTTACTGATGACATCATATGAAGCAACGTCATACTAGTAATGGGCACTTAAAATGGTAGCTCCACTTAAAAAACAAAATAGAACCCTGGAAAATTTTTAAATAAAATTATTCCAGTTATTTAAAGTTTTAACAAGGAAACAGTGATATTTTTAGAAACATTGTGTTTACAAACATGAAAAAACCCACATGTTCATAAAGAAAATTTTATAAACTTATGAAAGGATTCATAAAAGAACCATAATCATAACACTGTCCTATTAAACTAGGAATATTTTCTTTAGTAGGAGTCTAGTACATATTCTGTTAAATAGCTGATCTATAGTGAGTTGTCTCTTGTATTTTGTGTGTTTGTGTTTTCTGTACAACAGTGAACATTCATCTTGTTTCCAGTTGAAGAGCACAATCATGCACACCCTCATATTCACTTATAGAGGACTAAATTAAATTGAATAAACACATACAAACCTTTAGGATGGGGTAACTCAGTGGCACAGTGGAAGCACTGCTGCCTCATAGTAAGGAGACCAGGGTTCATGTCCCGGGTCCTCCTTGCATTGACTTTACATGTTGTCACTATTTCCCCTAGGTGCTCCGGTTTCCTCCCAATGTCCAAATACACGCTCGTGAAGTGAACTGGTGACTCTGATTTAGCCCCTGTTATGTGTGTTTGGTGTGTGAGTGTGTGTGTTTGCCCTTAGATGGCCTGGCCCCAAGGTTATTATAGTTTTTTGCCCTTATATTAGTTTTTATTTCTATATTTTTTCTGACCTTACTTGGAAAATCAGTTTAGTTTTAGTTTTCCTTCATTGTGTATTATTTTTATATCTATTAGTTTCAGTTTTAGTTTGAGTAATTATGGTATGGTTAAAGAGCCACTATGGAGTTTAGCTTTGTGTTGCAATCAGACATAGCTGTAAACTTAACTAGTTTTAATATAATACAAGTTTAATGTTAGTGGAAGCTTACTATACTACATGGTTTACTATCTGGTTTTGTTTTTGTCTAATAAAAATAAACGTAATCAAAACCAGATACAGCATATGAACAATTTTATAATTTGTAAAATATTTTCTATTTTATTTGAGCTGAAGAAATGTGCGCTGACTGTTGGTACTTTTCATCTTTTCCTTTTCTTGTCCAAAATGGGCCATTTTGTGATGAATTTTAGGTGAATTTTAAGGTTTGAAGATTTTTTACCCTAGATGTCTACAGCACACAAAATAAACTGCTCCAAGACAATGTGCTTACAATTAATGCTTTCAATATTGCATTAAAAAAACTCCCATACTGTGCTTTATTATTTTCTACCAGGAAAAACAAGGCTCTTAGGCTTGAATCAGTGTGCCGACCACACTTAGCTGTATTGAGGGAAACAAAGAAAAACAAGCATGTAGTGCCAAGGTTAGGGGTTGTGACACTTGAATAGCCCTAGCATAAGAACATTAAACCCTTAATGAGCAAAGTAAGAGCAGCTAACAGGTGCATAGACAGACACAAACGACCTAAACAGCATCTGAAATTAGGAATAATATATACACTTTCTAAACCTGCTTATCCAGGGAAGGATCACACAAATCCTGGAGCCTATCCCAGCAGGTTTGGATGCAAGGCAGGAAAAATCCCTGTTATGCAATTTGTATGATATGGCTTATGTTAAGAACAAAAATAATATGATATTTTAACTATATATTTTGAGAAAGACAGAGAGAGAGATTGAAAAGAGAAGGAAAAAAAATTATAAAACATAATTCTGCCACTGGATTATTTTCCTGATATCAGGTATTCTGAGCTGTGAATATAAACTAAAAAAAGATAAATTAATAAAGAATAAATACAAAACAACATTAGTAGGTTTAGTTTTTCACCAGTTGGCTGACTCTCTTCATCTAACTACCTGTAGTTCAGTAAAGACATTGCCAACTCAGGAATTTTACAAGTTTCTATCACATTGTTGTTAAATGACCTTTTTAAAGCAAAAGTGATTGGTCAGCAACATTATTCTGATCTTGCATGTTGACCGTCAGTGTCTCGATTAGAGCCACTTTATTTATTTTCAAAAAGGATTTTTCCTATGCAAAGTGGCAGGTGAATTATTGTCAACAAAGCGCAGGCACCTGAGAAGCAAACTGAAACATTACTTAATCGTGATTTTATACAAGAAGTACAAAGAAATGCATCAGCTCAACATAACGGACATTAGACTCACATGCAGCCTAGAATTTGGCTTAGTGTGTGCTGCTGTAATAACTGCTGTGTACATTCTGTATCTTGGGCTCAGTCAGAATTACAGCTAACATGCCGTCATTTATGAACAGACTGAAATTCTGTATGGGATTATCTGTATCAAATACTTCTCTCTTGAGCCCTGGAGATCCAGTGAACGGCAATTATGAAAGCTATCTGAGCACATTCAAAGCAAAATCTTCACCTTGGTATGCTTCACTAACACTTGAACCAGAATCTATCAATTTGTCACTATCGGCTCTTAAAGAACTGTCACTGTTATCACACAGTAAATCACTTTCTTCATCACACGCTTTACACGTCAGTATTCAGCTTGCTCTGTCATCACAAATGCTGTGTGAACATCCACCCTCCTTCATCAACCGCCGAACCCGGGATGAATATATGCGGACGGCTTGTGATGGATGACTTTCTGATTTAGAGTTAAAAGTTACAAGGTTTAAAGACTAACGACAGGGATATGTATTCAAAAACCAAATATGAAATTTTTATTAATAAATTTTGATTAATTTTGGGCCTGTGCAGCCCAGGTTAGCCCTTGTACAAGTCCAGTTGCTACAAAAACTAAAAAATTTTTAGCACATTATTATTGTATTTCCATTAGTTTTTCCATCTACTTTAATAGTTTTATTTAGTTTTACTTTTTCATTTCAGTTTTATTCATTATTTTATTTCAGTTCACAAAAATGATTTTTTTATTAATAGTTTCAGTTGTGATTTTAGTTTTGGTTAACTATAATAACCTTGACTGGCACCCTGTCCAGGGTTTGTTCATGTCTTGTGTTCTATGCAGGCTGTAGCGCCCCCCACAACGCTGGTCTGGATTAGAAAATGAAATGATATCTTTAGGAGATTGAAGGAATACCAGTGCAAAAATCCCATGTAGATATGACAATGTGCAAACTACACAAACAGTGATTGACTGGGATTTGAACCCAGGACTTGTCAGACAGTTGAACTAACCTCTAATCACATTTACTTTACAAAAAACAAAACATAGAGAACAAAAAATACAGATAGGATAAAGACTCTATATTGAGCATGAATCATACTGAAACTAAAAAAAACCAAAAGATTTCTGAAAGAAAGAAGCAAAATAAGAAGTGTTAGTATATGGATCAACATGAATACCATGGTCCGAGTTGTAAAAACACTACGCAAACCCTAAAACTATACTCATTTATTGATGGTTTTGATTGGCCTCCACCTTAATGTTTTTTTTCTACAACAGTTTTACAATTTCGTATCAGTTGTTACTGCTTGTTTCTGCAGTTACTGTAAAGCGGCAGACAGAAGTGTTTAAAAACTGCATTGCTCATACTGTGTGCTTAATAAATTGACAAATGAACCTTGATGATTTTCCCTCAAGAACTCTGTGAAGCAAAGCATAGTGTGCAGCATTTTATATGATGAGTTCTTCAAATGAGAAATAGAATTTCTGAATGTACTGTAGCAGCTGTAGCTATACAAACAAGGCAGTCTTCCAGCAGTATGCTTGATAAAAACAAAAAAACATGCCCCTGCACAATGTTTTTTTAGGGTTGTTTTAGGTATTTAAATGTGTAAAATATGATATTCAAATACTAACATAGGTTACAAAGTATATTCCGCGCCCATATGTGCCTCATACAGCCTCGGCAATTGGCAGCAGTTTTTCAAGTTGAATAATATACTGTAGGTCTTTTATTAAAGTAGCAGGAAGAAGAAAAACATATAAGAAAACAACCAAGAGTACATATTTGGCAAAAACAGCAGTCTCGACCAATTACAGTTAGGTTGCTCATGGGGAAATTACATGAGTTCTGTAAACAAAAACAAAAGCAAATGCTTAAAGCCATACAAAAATTAGAAATACAACACAAAAACTAACAAAGGTTTAATTTTACTGCCAAACTGATGTTAATATTTTGTATTTTAACAGACAAAGAATGATAAAACTTAAGAGAATGAAAAGAGAAACCCCTGAAGAACCAAAATGATTCCATTACTTTCAGTGCATTGCTCCTTTATCAGTAAAATTAGAGACTGAATTAAGTATTCTGTACTTAATGCCTTTGAAACCAATAAGAATGTTATAAGTTTCATATAGAATTAAGCCTACATTGCTGGTAACGTCTGAGATTACAGGCTGAGAAAAGGGATAAGCCATCAAATTAAGTAACTCGAACTGACAGTAGGGACTGACCTCAAACTAATGATAGCAATGATAGCCTTCAGTCTCTGCAGACAGATTGTTTACTAGTGACTATGTACAGCCAGAGTAGAAGGACTAATTATTTTTTTTAGAGGAGTAGTCAAAGGGGGTAATAACATTCAGATTTCTTCTTCCAGACTACTACATTTTATTGAAAATAAATTTAAGTGATGCTGAGTTTAAGTACAAGCTGTAAAGGAACTTGAAAAATACAATGATGACTAAAGATCAATTTGAAAAAGAGGAAAGGTCTACATTACAAGATAAATCTGGAAAGCATTAATCTGTGCAATGCTTTTTTACTGTGTGAGTAAAAAAGACAAAGATACCATTAACTAGACATGCATAAATTCCTGTAGTGGTAAGACACCTTTTTGTGGGTGCTTTGAAGCTCCTCACTTTTTATGGTCAACCTTCTGTTTCTCTAGTTTCCTCCATATATGCACTTTATTCCCTCTATGTACAATCATGTCAACTGTCAATTCTAATTTGTCTAAATGTGAGTGTGTATGTTCACTGCACTACCTCCATCCATCAAGCTACTCTAAATTCAACTGAACAGTAAAAAGATGCACAGATAATAAAATGGACAAGAAAAAACAACAAGAATGCACTTCTTCCTTTGACAAGTTATTGGCTATGTGACACATTCTTTATAATAAAAGGCAAGGCAGTCAAAATCACCTAGTTACCATACCGTGCACTGTAATTTTGGTCATTTCTTTGAAAGCAGTTTGTCTTTTTCTGTTTCATATCATTTATTTGTCCAGGCAACGTCATAGATAATTTGCTTTCAGTTATTCTGACTGGTGTAAACAGTCATTTTGGAAGTGTTCCGAAAGAGTTAAGAGTGTAAAGGTAATCACGGCAAGGCATTATATCAGCAGTTCTTAGATAACATCCTAGAGTCTGGCAGGGATACCTGTTGACACAAGAGGGAGCTCTGGGAAGAAGATCCCATGAGTTTTTGTGATGCTATGTCTGGCCCAGAAGTGACTCAAAGGAGACAGGATGTGACCTTCGACATTCTCCTAGGATCAGACTTAAGAGGCAATTTTTCCAATGCATTATGGAGCTCAGAGTAGAGAGAAATGGTGTTAGCAAAAGCTCACCTGGAAGGAGGAAAGGCCTAAGAGTGGAGAGACAGAGAGAGAGAAAGAATCAAAGAAGCAAGCAGGAAAAACATTGCATTGCAAAAAAAAATGATATTGAGCTAGAACGAAGCACAAGATGACATTGCAATACTTGTGATTTCATGTTCAATGCAGTAGGATGAAGTATGGTGCCATGTTATCCTCTCATGGAAACACAACTTCAAAAAAATAGATCATTATGAAATGCAGTCATAAAGCATTTTTGGTTCAAGAATAATTTAAGGGTTGGCAAAAGGCATCAAATCATGACATGCTGCAGGTAGTACACAATGTACAACAACAGTACTTTTCATCATTAAAGGTGCTATAGAAAATTAAGGATACTTAAACCATTAAATAATAAAGAATAAAATAGATGCTGTGATTTTTATTTTTCTTCTAAAAGAACAGTTTAACTTTTATAAGATACTATAGAATTTTGCTTTGCTGAACATATGTAAAACATATATATATATATATATTATTGCATCTGATGATATACAAGGGCATAATGTTAAATTAAACAAAGGAAATCCTACCACCCAACCAGAGTTAAAGTCAAAAGAGTGATAAAAGGAGTATTACTATAGTTAACATAACAAAACATAACAAAATGAAAAGCAGTAGCTACTGAGGTGGAAACTTAATTTAATCACAAAGTTTTTCAAATGTCTAAGTGATCTGTATGATGTTCATAAAAGCACCTCAACAGTGGTTTGGTAGAAAGAGGTACATAGAACATGTGTAAGTACAAGCATGTAAATTAGATGTTAGACGGAACAGCAGCATAGCACATAATCTTGTCTAACATTAGATGGATTGAAAAACTACACATAAAAGAAAATACAAAACAGGTATGTGCGTGTCCTTGGATCTCCTATCTCCATTTGATTTAGTGCAGCCCTCATTCTGCACATACCATGACCTAGAACTGTAGTAGATACAAAGTATTAAATGGATTATGATGAAATACACTGTGGATAAAAAAAAACAACAACAACTTGTCCTTTTGATATCCTACTTTAATTTTTAGTCAGTGAAATTTATTCAGTATTTTTAATACAACCCTCTCAAGGCGTTCAAATCAGCTGACAAACCACAATGCCCAATTCCTCAGATGAATAATAATGTGGCACAATTATAAGAGAAGAGTGTTAAATTATGAAGTGCAAGATCATTGATATTGATTTGATATACTATTTATCCTTGTTTTATCTTGGTAGAGTAATATATAAATTGCTGTACTTTCCCCTATTGTATTATTAATATGTAGCCTTAGACTGCCTAATCTCACAGACTTACCACTGTATATAACTTATCCCCACCTTCCCTTCTATATCTATAACCTCAGGCAATTAGATGTAGTTAAAAGACAAGCAGAAGTTACGTTACACATAAAATAATGTATTACTGATAATATTCATAAATAATAACAAAATGCAAAGTACATTTGAATATTGGCAACCATACAACCTGATAAAATGGTGATGTGTAATTCAGGTGGCACACAGACTTGTAGTTACTTAATGTCTCTAGTTAAGGCATCATTGGTGCTCAGCTTTTAGCCACATGTCTGTTCAGTATGTCTGCTGAGCTGTGCTCTTCATTGTGTTGTCTTCAGTTCATGGTGTGATGGTCTTCTTCAGTTGTTGGCAAGAGAAAGATACTTCTAGATCATCACAGGTTAGCAAGAGAGATGCTTCTTCATCATATGTTGGTTAGAGAGAGAGAATGTGGTTGAGCAAGCAAATTTATGGGTTTTCTGTCCAACCCCTTCAGCCAATCCAGACAGCCATATCTCAGACCAATGGGGGAAATAGTACATTTTAACACCTGCAACCTCCCAAGACCGTATGTTAAGCTAACTTAGCTTTGTGTGGGGGATGAGACAAAGACTTTAGCAAAGAAATACTCATCAAACTGGTTTAAGACACATCCCCCAAATCCTGACGTAAAATTAAAACAAAGAAAAGTCGTAAACGGGGCCCAGGGGGGCAAACACGAATTCCTCTCACCAAAGTAACACTAAATTACATTGCTTTGCCTAGATTACAAATAAAGACATACAAAACATTTATCAAGTTATATGCAAAATCTTACATCACAACAATTCTCAAAGGTATTAATATAGCTGTATGTGTATGTCTTTATGGCTTTACTTTCTGGGGCAAGAGAGAAAGACCAGCATGATGTGCATCGTTCACTGTGACTTTCAACAGGCCCTATAGACTTTTATTATCAAATGCTATGTCTTCTGTGGATAGTGAGAGATAATTGTAGCTGGCTGAGGAGAAGGAGGAGTAGTATTAGTAGTTGAAGTCATAATAGTAGTAATTATATTATCACATGTAGAGTACAGAGCAATTCTTACTTGCATGTCTAATAACCATGAAACTGTTTGCCACTCTCTATCACCATGATAAAGAAAAATGTCTTAAAATACAAGTCAAAGGATGGGCTCTGTCACTGGAACCACAGCCTTGATATTGACAAAACAGGTAGAGAAGCATGGAAGCATGGCTGGATGGAGCTGAATGAGTGAACAGGAGTTCTTTCTTATCTCATTATTTATACATTGGAAATTTTATGATGCCATCTTGTGCAGGAAATCTCTTAGTAATGAAAAGTAGAAGAATTATGGGGCTTAAATTCATTATATTTTTTATGAGATTTGTATGATACTTGTTGAAACATTACCATGTAATAACCATTACACATAATGACCAGGTTTTTTTTTTAAAGTTTTGCTTTGTAAATTTTAGTTATTCTTGTGTTTTTGAAAACCATGCAACCTCTGGCCATATGGTATAATTATGACATCTAGGTTCTCTGTAGAGCTGCAAGCTCCATTCCCATTTGCCATATTATTTAAACTTGATTTATGGCTCTGTCTGTCTTGTTTATTGAATATGCAGTAAATTTAAATATTTTTTGTTTTCTTCCATATGTTTCATTTTTATGAGTATCTCAAGTGAAAACTACCTGTCGTTAAAAGTATCTTTAGATGAAAGATAAAAGCAGAAAAAATAAGTGTAAGCTTAATGCTAACATGCCATAAATGGGACATATGAAAAAATATCTAGAAAAACTAACTGCACACTAGGTATTCAAAACACTCATAATTTAATTAACATTAAGAAGTAGTATTCCAATGTCATTAGCAGTGCTTCAAGCTTTGACCCAAATTATATTCATAAAATATTCTCTGTTTTATTTTATGCAAGTTGTGTTTTCTGTAGATGTCTGAGAAGCTACCCAATCAGAGCACGTATTACATATTAAATAAAACTCCTCAATGATATACGATTTGCTTTGCGCGCGGTGCTTGATTGTTTGCTTATCTCTGTCTCTCTCACTCTCTCAGACATTCTCTGCGCCTGACGGAGGGGGTGTGAGCAGAGGGGCTGTTTGCACAGAGGCTGTTTGCTTAGAAGATACGGATGCTCCTCTAAAAAATGCCGCTTTATCGCGGGTGCTTCGGCATACTTAAAAGCCCAAAAGCACGTATTGATTTTTTGATTGTTTGAAGCACGTATTGATTTTTTGATTGTTTGCTTTTCTCTCACGCGCTCTCTCTCTGATATTCTCTGCTCCTGACACGCATTCTTTGAAGAGGAGGATGTTTGCATTCTTTTAATTGTAAGAAAGAACTGTCATCTCGATCTTGTCATGGCGCACAGTTTAAACTTTTGACTAAAGGGTGTTATTTCATGTCTAGAGGGCTCTAATAATGTTATGTTAACAGTGTGAGAGAGTCTATAAGGGGTTAAAATATATAAAAATAACCATACAAACATATGGTTTCTACTTTGCGGATTTTCATCTATTGCGGGGGGTTCTGGAACGCAACCCCCGCGATTGAGGAGGGATTACTGTACTGGCAGGCAGTGTGGTGTTGTGGTTAAGGCTTTGGACCTTAAATTTCAAACGATGAGGCTGTGCACTCAAATCCTGTGTGGCTATGACCAAGTCACCTGCCTGGGCACCAAATAGAAATACAAAATAAATGTAACCAAGTGTAACTCACATGTTGTAAGTTGCTTTGGATAAAGGTAGCAGTCAAATAATAAGTATTTATAACAATACTATTAGGTCACTGGAGCTGCTTAATCTTGAACATGCTATACACAATTGTCATTTCTGCATTAGATCAATTTCTTCTTTTTGTAGTGACTCGGCTTTTGTTGATGATCATTGCAAAACACATTTTTACAGGAAAGTGTACTGTATTCTATCGAAGTGAAATGGGTACTCAGAAGGAATAATGTAAAATCTAAGCATATATTATTATCCATATTAAATATTTATGATTTTCACTTGTGTATATTGTTCACTCAAATACAAAATTTCTTTTCATGTATTTTTGTTAGTTGTATGTGGTCCATCTTTAAAATCTGCAGATGTGAATGTATATTTAAATCACTTCAGAAAGCAGGGAGGGGTGGGGCATCCCTGTATAAAGTAAGCAGACACGCATGCAAATATAAAACATTTCAGAGGACAGGGACTTCCCTTCAAAGTCTGTAGATGTGAATACATATTATAATGGAGTAGCTTGTGGGGGATCTGTTAAGTTTAAACTTACATCATCAGTCCCGGCATGTATTGGATCTGAGGATACCACCTCTTCTTCTACTTCTGTCTCGTTTCCTTTTTTGCTTCTAGCAAAGCAACATCTATGCTCACAGACACCTGCACTCAAGCCTGCTAACCAATGAGCTCTGCATCTCCCTTGAACTTTGTCCTTGCACTTTAAACATGACTGAGCAAGCCAAATGTGACTGAGTCTTTTTTTTTTCCTGTGGAAGGACACCACCTTTTCTTCAGTTCCCTCTATTAATCAGTACTACTGTTTTGTTCGCATTGCCAATTGATCTTTTCTGTTGCATCCAACTTTTGCAAATATTGACAAATAGAAAATTTATTGACAAAAAAAAAAAATCAGGTGGCTAATTTTCTTTTTTGTATAACATCACCAAAGTTCAATGAAATCAGTCAAAGCATTTTAAGGTATTTATAGCTATATTCTATTTAGGGGTCTATACTATGTTTTCATTTATCACATAATGGTTAATTAATAACATCAAAACCTATCAAACTGGCCTTTGACATCTTCCATATATGTACTATCATATAAAAACTTTGATGTGATGCATGCACATTCAAGCTGCACTGCTTGTTGCTACGGTGTATCTCGATTACACTTTTGTGTCTCATGAAATCATGCTTCACTGAAACCTAGTATGTTTTGAAAATGTATTTGAATGAAAATTGCTGAGAAATTAACTAGTAAATTCCTCCTTTTCTGTTTCAAATCTTAGTGTCTTGCAATCGTGCTTAGCCTTGGAAAGAAACATCAATGCTTAGAAAATGTTTCTAGTGACACACCTAGTTTTAGTCCTTTGTTGTCTCCATTATAAAATAATAGACCTCTGAAACAAAAACATGAATAAATGGATTTATTCTCCGTATCTCTCCTTTTATTTTCTTTGTATGGCAAGAGTACTACACGGGAGACCTACTGCCCTGACCATATAGATCTGTGCATGAAACAGATACATCTATCATAGTTCTGCTGGTTTTGTGAATGGCAGGACATTATGCTTGAAGCATTGGCCAACCACTAAAAGTCTAAAATAACAAAGTGGTATAAACTAATAAAAAGTATTTATTCATCAAAATGGTGACACAGTGGTGTCTGGTAGTGCTCGCAACAAGGAGGACATGCCCCAGGTTGTCCATGCATGAAGTTTGCATGTTTTCCCTGTGTCTGAATGGGTTTCCTCTTGGTGCTCCAGTTTGCATAGGACAGGATGCATACAACATCTTTCCAATGAATACACCCTTAAAACTAAAGGTTCTTTAATGTAATTTTATAGTTCTTTACTGGGTTGTGTGATTCCTTATAGAGCCATTGCTTGACAAAGCGCCACTTCATTCTGGGAAGTGTTCTTTGTATATGAAGTTGGTTCTTTGTGCATTGAAAATCCTGATATGCTGAAAAAAATCTTTCATGTATGGTAGGCTGTAGGGCACTAACAGATTTAGAAAGCCAAAACTTAGTTGCTATTACTGAACATATCCAGTATTTAAATCATGAACCATTGGTATTTCACCCAATCTGTTACCATCTATTCATGGTTATTTATGGAGCCTGTTGTGGAGCTAAATAAAAGTTTTTTTTTCATGAACCTTCATGTGGATGTGTCTTTTTGGAACCAAAAATGGTTCCTCTATGGCATTGCTATGAAGAACCACTCTGGCGCCTTTATTTTTAAGAGTATACTGTCATATTTGAAATACCTGCAGCAATCTTTTTTTTTTTTACTGGTGGACAGAGGAAATGTAAGGAATTATATTTTTTCTCTATTGGTCATATTTTTCTATCATGCATGTACCAGAGGAATATTGTCATTATATATCTGTTGTCTGTGTTTTATTTGAAAAAACATTGAAAAACATAATTTATTGTTTTAATTTCTGGGCAGTTTACAGGAGAGCTGCTGGAGTTAAGTAGCTGTAAGTAGGCAAAACATAATCAGCTTCAAGACAGATCATAAGAAATGGCCTGAGCATATCAAGTTTGAGCTAGGCCATCTGGTCTGAGCGTTATCAAGGGTATAGACAGGCAGACAGAGGTGATTTATTGTTGTTTTTAAGAGCTGTGAACTGAATAAACCAAACTATAATAAGAAAAAGAAAACTGAGTAAAACTTGTAACCACTCTAGCCTAGGCAGAGGCTGAAGCCAAATTCAACTAGAGATTATTTGCAATGACCTCCAGTCATGGGTGTATGAGCGATTGCTGCTGTTGGCCACATTCCCTGCTGTAATGTTTCTGTGCACATAACGTGTTGTAAAAACATCCATAATGTTGCCACCTCTCTAAGGATGGCACTACCTGGCCTGCATTCTATAAAAGACTGTTTTGTCCTACCTGTACTAAAAGATCAAGTTTACAGCTACCATCAATATGTAATGGTCATCATGGTTCTATTATAATTTAATACATCTAGAATACATTTCATATTTTAAACTACTTCTTTAAATTCATACATATTTTTCAGTACAAATCTTTATAAATAACTCATTATTACTTAATAGCTTGACCTTTGATGCATGTTATTAAACAGATTAAAACCCTACAAAATAACAATAATATATTTTAAGATTCTTACTGCTTTAAATGACTTTAGTATACTTTATAACATACTGATTAAAGGGTGTTAGTAGCTGCTTCTTCGGTGGGCTGGCACCCTGCCCAGGGTTTGTTTCCTGCCTTGCGCCCTGTGTTGGCTGGGATTGGCTCCAGCAGACCCCCGTGACCCTGTAGTTAGGATATAGCGGGTTGGATAATGGATGGATGGATGGATGGATGGATAGTAGCTGCTTATAAACTAAAGTGTTATTGGTGTATTTTATCTGGAAATGTTTTTGTTTCCCACCCTTCATTGCCAAGTGGTCTTAGACAAATGTATTTTTCATTACATTTGCTTATAATAAATTATACTTTTTATAATATCTACCCATATGAACATATTCCATGATGTTTGTATGCTTAATAGGATAGCTTTTGGAATACTTATTGAATATTACTGTATATTATGTTTGAACTACTGTGTTTCTTTAAGTTGATGTGATAACAGTAAATTGAAGTAAATCTTCTTAGCACCAAAATATTTCTCTTTGTTTCCATGCTTGTATTTTAGATTGATATTTTTTGTTAAGTAAGAAGATACGACTTTTGCCTGAAAACAACATTAAAAAAAACAGTGTGATTTTTTCCCCATCTGTCAAGCTGTGTAGCAGTCAGTGTAAACCTGTTTTAAACAGAAATTTTTAATAACAAACTGAAGTGTATGTGTAAATTGAATTGAGGTTTAGATGAATAATCTCTGATGTTCAAACAAATCCATGTAACAGTCATTCATTTTTATTGATTTGTTTGTTCTAGGAGAAAAAAAAATATTCACTGTTGAATGTCTTATTTTTAATATCATGTTTTCAATTACTCTGGTAATATTTCACAAAGATTTTTATAGCTAGCCTCTGACATGTTTAAATTTCAGTTTGTTGGTATGTTATTTTATCAATGTGTTTTTGTTGTTTTATTAGTTGTATCCACATTTTTACTTCTTCTGCCTCCTATTACACTGTAGCAAATGCCCAAATGATTAAAAAAATGCATTTTATACCACATAACTTTGATTAAGCTGGGACAATATTGTGGAAAAAATAGCAAAAGAACAGCATGCAAAGATCAAATGCTGATTTAATGAGTACTGCATACAGCACATATTAAAGTAAACAGAATTATCTGAAGAAAAATTTCACTAAAGTAGTCCCACTAGGAAATTCTTCCAAGATTTTGAAATGTGACTTTTCCTTTTGAAGGATCTTATGCAAACTGTGCCGTCCGTTGTATTGACAAAACTATGGCAGACTTTGTGGCTATATGAAAATGCTGGAAAAACTTAATTTCCTTTTCCAGTTGGAGTAAAATATTTTGTGACCCCTTAAACAGAACATTAATATACTTTATTAGCAAAATCAGGCTGCCATCAGTACTGAAGCCCAGATATTGAACAGATTACTACTAGTTGAAGTCCATACTTACATTATAGCAGTGAGAGTACTCCCATATCACTGTTATTGTTGTATACATTCCACCTTCTTCTTATGCAGAGACAGTGTGTCATGTTAAATACCCACTCACTGGAAAATTCCAGGCATAGCACCTACTGCATTTGTGGCTATCTTACATGAGTTTAATCATGCCTCGCTCTCATATACTCTGCCTATGTGTACCTCGTGCATTGGATTTTCAACAAGAGAAAATAAAACTACAGAGCTGTGCATCTTAAGGTTAGGGATGTACTTCCCCCCCTTAGGGACATTGGATTAAATTAACCCAAAGAGTGTCAAAAACCACTGAATACTAGAATAGTATAATAGTCAGAAGGTGGAAATCAGAGGCTAATGAGCCCCAACAAGACTGTTTTGAGTCAAAAGACTATAAAATGTTCTCTGAATCAATCTTTTGGAAGGGTTACCCTGGTGGTGAGCAGTATGGCCAAAACTTTATATCATGATAAAACTAAAAAATGATCACAGTCACAATATATATTATGGTATCATGTATGAGTATATACTTTTCAACAAATTGTCTTCCATCTCTAATACTGATGACTGGGTGGGCAAGTCCTTGTCAACACAGCCAACCATAAAATCAGCCAAAATCAGCTATGCGTGCTGGCACTGTGATTTGCTACACTGTAAACCCAAGCAGTACTATAAACTCAGAAAGATTGTAAATGCTAAAATTAAACTCTACAAAAAGTTAACCCAACACTAAATTTTTGGGTATTCTGAACTAGAAAGTCAGTTTTAACTTAATAGGACTCATTATTTCTGAGTCAACAGCAGCAGTGCAATTATAGGTTTTAAGCAAATTGCACACGTATGCTGATGTCATTGACGTTTCCACATTCTTGATCAATCCTGTCTGATGTAATCGGAAAAAACATATCCAACACGGCTGCTGTGTGCAAGAGTACAGAGGTATATTAGGGCCACATAGCAGAAAAAGTTAGGGACAAAATGAACAAAAAAAAGAGGTCTATAATCTCAAAATTTCAACTTTATTCTCTAAGTTTATTTCATGATTAGAGGGAACTATCATGAAGAAAGTTTAAGCAAAACTTGTCAAAACTTTATTCGTTCATTATATTCATACCTACTGATTTTGTACAAATGTTAAATGATAACGTTTGAGTGTTAGACTGTTTAAATTCAAACTTTACATTGAAGGTGTTTAATAGGCTATTTAAATAACAGTTTCAGTATCATGTTTGGTGTACAAATATAGTCATTTTCAGGGTTGTTTCACGCTCATTTCAGATTTTTATACTTAGATAATTCATAGTTTATTCATAGAGTATTGTTAGCTTTCTAGGTAATTTATGTAACCAATGTGCACAATGCAGGGTTCTCAGGGTTGTGGGACCACTAATAAATTACATCAACACACTGAAAGTTTGAAAAAAATGAAATCATAGGGAACACTGGAGGAACAAAATGTAAAAACTTTATAGTGTTATGAATGACTTAGTACCAGTTACTGACTTTATGAGAAAATATTGTAGCAAAATGCTGAAAGTTCTTTATATGCTGAACTTGAATATGGTGGTCAGCAGTCAAATGCTTCATGTGCTAAAGGACAAAATAAGCTTGCAACACAAGTACGGGCAGAACTAGGTGTTTGAATGGCAGCAACCGTCCAGCAATTAAAGAAAGTGCATCCTTTTTACTCTGGAGGGTTTGTAAAAGAGGCAGAGAGTTTCTTAGGAAATGAATAAATCTGAACCCTGCATGGTGTTAGTGCTTGCCTGTATTGGACATCATCATGGTGAAGAATGTAACAGGGAATGCTGATATTGTAATGCAGCTTAAGCCAGACATGTCATGTTCCAAATTCTTATCAATTCTGTATGCAATTTGAAAGTGAAAACATCGGTCTTGACAGGCTCTTATGCTGCAGTGTTTCTGTATATTATTGTAATAAAAAAAAGCCTGCTATTAGTATAAATGTTTGGCTGTGAGATGAAGAGGACTTCAGTTCCCAGCAGCCAGTAGGATTCCGTGGGAATAGACAGGTGGAGGCACACACTTTAAAAGAAATTGACATACCAGATACAATGGTGGGTGAGGAGCCACTGCAGACTTTGATAAACTGCGTCTAAATCCATGTCACAAAAAGTGGCTTTTCCGCGTGTTACTAAGGTGGTTTTTCTTGTAGAGTACAAATCCGTATATAATGTGATTAGTCTAAGTAAAACATGTATATCCTAGCCAATAACAAATATACTGCATACCTAATTAATGTATACAGTATTATGTAGCACCAGTGTAAGATTTCAGTGTTCATCAAACGGGACCCCTCAAGTACCATGGAATATTTCTCATGCTGTTAGAACATCATACGAAGAAGGTATTTGATAGCTGAACTACTTTTTTTAGTTTAATTGTATCTTTTTATTGTCATTGTAACCTGTGTACACATCTAGGCAGTTTATGTTTCTTAAAGGTAGGTAATATGCAGTATCTGATAGCCATTAGTTAACCATCAACATTAAAGCCTGTATTGGGCAGCAAAGTAGTAGCATAAATCTTATTTTATTTTTCAAAGTTAAATTAATCCTGTATTAATACAAATCGGGATTTTCTCATGATGCAAAGGGGTCATGCACAGTGAGAGTCCTACCTACTTAAAAAATCAGGTATTTTTTATTTATTACTGAATATATTTTGAAATTTTGTATTTACACAGAATATTAATGTGTATGGATTTATTTATTAACTATAAATTAGTATTGTTTAAGACTTGGAAAGTAAGTATTCTGAGCTTTTGTTTCTATGTGCTCCTCCAATTCTTGTATCACACTGGTCCATATAGTTTTTTTTTTTTTTTTTATTTATTTATTTTTTTACAATGTAGCGGGAAACAATTAACACCTTGGCAGTCACATTTTGTATAGAAATTTTACTCCTAGTTCCTTCAAGTGATGTTATAATAAGAGATTCTTTGAATATTCTAGTTAGAGGAGTTGGAAGAACTAGACATCACTGACCCTGCTGTTGCTATACTCACTGGTGTCACTGATGGAGCAGCGGGTCCAGTTCATTTCAGTCCTGTAAGCACTGCTATTGTGGTGGAAGATAACGTGACTGATGTCCCAGGATGGCTGATGCATTTGTATTATTATTTTGATTATTATACAGTATGCTTTACATTTGGATTACCTGAAGAAACACCTTCACACTTTCATTTTTGTCCAAAAAGTACAGATGGGATTTGACCATGGCAAACCACTAAAGCCTTGCCTACTCAATCTCAAAAATGGCTTCTCATTGAAACACACGTGTTTGTTGTTGGTATTGTTATCATGTGTTTTTTTCGTTGCTGAAATAATTACATAAGAGCTATTTACTTATTTAAAAATTATTATTCTTTAAATTTTATAATTGCTATTGTTGAAATATTTCAGTAACTGATTTACAGCACAAATAAATCTGAATTAACAAAAACTTTCAAAGCACAACCAAAGTTGTGTACTTGATGCTTGGAATTAGATTATGTGAACTTCATATTTTGCAATTTTACTTCAATTTTAAGGGAAACAGTTGTAATTTTATTGATTATGGTTTCCTTGAGATCTACATATGGAACTTTATTGAGAAAATAGCTGGTATTAATCATGTTGACCCAGTAGAGTTAATTAAAATAAGTTGAGTATTCAGTATTAAAAATGTTAGACACCTGATTGGTGTTTATGAGTTCAGCACAATTACAGTTATAAAATAAACAATTTTGAGTTAACGTAACATTTTTTTCTAAGCAAACTCTTTTTCTTTACTTAAATATATTGATATGATCCGTTTCCACGAAAACTTTGAGTTTTACAGTATAAACTAGCAGAATACCC
>JANRMT010062792.1:100521263-100569855 GCA_026402145.1 Polypterus bichir lapradei
ATTTCAGTAGTGGACACTTTGATGTTTATGAATGTTTAAACTCTCAAAAGCTGGATGTGAAGTTATCGATGAAACCGGTTGTAAGCTTACAATGCTTGACAGATGCCGAATGTCACTTCAACACAAGTCCTGCAAATACTGTCGTAATTGAAACAAACCATGAAACTGAAATCGATTATGACAGCAGCAATCCATGCTGTGAGATTTGAAACAAGATTACTGTTCACATGGCCAACTGTAAGTTGCATGCTCAAGAGTAAGCTCAGCGCACAGCTTGGTCATGTTACAACCGGAGGGCCGAACTGACAACGTGGTATACAAAGAGATCCTTAACAAATAATTATTGCCATATTTTCCCTCACTTTAAAAAGGTTAAATTTTCTTCTTAATAAAAATTTTAATGCAGTACTTCGCTGCTGCGAAGCGCGGGTATTTTGCTAGTATAATATATTATAAAGTAAGCCAGCAGCTGTAAAGATGCTCCTAGCCAAAGTGAAACAAATTCCATTTCAGGCATTTAAAATATATACAGTAAAACTTTACCGTATGAGTAATGCAATGCCTCAGGAATCCTCCCCAGAGACATGTTTATCTTTAAAAATGATTTTTCCATATTGGATGTCAAATCAAGAAGCGTAAAATGCTTGATCTATGACATCCACAATGAGAATTGCTGCTATGACAGGTGGTGTTCTATTAGCAAACCATCTTGTTTGGGATAAAACCACTGAAAGATTGTTTTTAAGATTTCATTAAGATTTTAATGGCCCACCTTAACCATGTAGTCAGTCAGTATGATTCTGCTACACATTCTCAATTGAGAGAGAGAGAGAGAGAGAAGGAGAAGTAGTACAATATATGCTAATTTTTTAATAAGTTTGTGTGGAAAAGCAGAAAGTATTCAGTGGAGAGATTCAAAGCACATACAATACCTGGTAAGTACCCTCATTAAGAAAGTATGAAAAAAGTGACCAAACTCCATTTTCAAAAAATCCAGCTAGAAGAGGCCATATGAAAAAAAGGTACACATTGGCAAAAGTCATCTTTAAATGAGTTTCATTTTAGGTGGTTCAAAATAAATTCAAACAATGTCTGGCTGGTTGGAATATTAATAACATGTCTTGATCAAAATGCATGCTCTTTTTGTAGTTTATTATTTTCACAGCAAGTAAAGAATCAGTGTGTTTGTTCTTCTTAAGACACTATGCACACATTCTATCCTGTATTAAATTTAAAACATAGACTCTTCAAAACCAACATTATTACAGTATAGGCTTAAAAAGTGTTTTATTTTGCCTTTGTAATATTACTCCAGCCTGTCAGACATTGTTTTGAGTCTGTATCTGTGAAAATGAACAAGCAATATTACTAGCTCTAGCTCTACACCAATAGTTTAAAATTTCAGATTTAATGCATACAGACTGCTGTGCTGGGTTTTTCTTATGATTACAATTAGCTAGAAAATACATTGAGAAATCTTCTAGCTGTAGCTTATAAGAACAAGGAGCAGCTATTAGGGAATGCATTCCTGGACGAGTTTATCCATTCCCGGGAATTTGAGAATCCCTCATTTTATTCCCAGGAATCCCGGGTTCCCGGGGATGACACAGTGCACGGGCATTTTACATGTGAATGGTTTTAGAATGACTGACACTTATTTTTAATAAAACTACTGCAATATGTTGACACCAATAAAAGACTAACCTTATCTACAAGCAGTTCATGCTGTCATATAAGTACATGTATCTAGTTAGTTGCAGTAATAAGAGCATAGAAAGCACAACGTGTCCAGCGTACGGTCGTCCAGGTGAGAGCGCACCTTCGTGCAGAGTACGCCAGCTGCTGAGAAAACACACTCTGCCTCCACTGAAGTAGGCAGCACAGTCATTCAGATACTGATACACTTGTTCTAAACAATGCCCATGCTTGCCGTTCCTCTAAAAACACCGTCATTTCAGCTTCTACTAATGCATCCAGTTTCTTGTTATCATTCTGTGATGGCAAGTTTCTTGGCACAGATAATGCAGATGCAACAGACTGATTCATTGCAATTTCAAGTTGCTGTTCAAAGCTGTTGTCTGACAGACTTCAATGAAGTCTGCCCCGTCCCGGCATTCGTGAGCTGCAGAGCACAGACTCCTCCCAGTCCACTGTGCTCAGTCTTAGTCGGAGCCAGGAGACTGACTGCTGCTGGTCTGTTGTTGACTGAATTAATCGGCAGCACACTACACCATGGGCCAAAAAACTGTGCCACTTAATTATTTTCAACTATAGCTCTGTTATTTCTTGATTGATTTTTACACGCTATATATGCAAGCTTGGCCATTCCCGGCTTCCCGGGAATTACAGCAGTTTCATTCCTGGGAATGAAAAATGTCAGGGAATCCCGGGCTCCCGGTAATTTGGAGCCCAAGAATGGATTCCCTAGCAGCTATGTTTGTTTTCTCTTGGTATAAATGTTGTACAAAAGGCTAATATCTTTATCTAACCTGGTTACTCCATCCTAATACTTTACAAAGCAGAGTGGCTTAACTTTCTGTTTTACTTTCTTCTGTAATGTTTAGATGTTTAAATTCAAATAGGATAACTTGTACAAAAAAGTATAATTTGTTCAAAAGTAGAAAAGCAAGACATATTACCAGTGATTCATGTTAATGTATTTGTTACAAAAATATATAAGCGTCTCAACTTTGTTATTTGCTCCAAACCCAGCTATAAAACAGAGCTGCTTAATTTCACTACAATTAAAGTAGGAAAGAACTTAGTACCAGTGATTCATGTTAGTGTATTTGTAATGTTACAAAAATATATATATACATATATCAACTTTAGGTCGTTCATTCAAGACAGATCTATACAATAGAACTACTTAGTTTCACAACAAGTAAAGCAGGAAAGAATTTAGAGCATATTACATAAGAAATTTCTGAATCTGCTTTCTCTCTAGCTCCCTTTGGGTTATGTACTGTGCATTTCTATGTAAGGCATCCACCTTAATAAAAAGATAAGTGTCTGTCTGTCCGTCCAGTTGAGATGTCTCTGTCATTCCAAAAGATGGCGCATTACAACCATTAGCAGTAATAAAATGCATTGCATTTGTCATTCCGATAGATGGTGCATCACAAATATTAAAAGTGCTTTTATGCATCGGATACCAAATAGCATATAAAACACACATCACATTTGTCATTTCAACAGATAGTGTATCAGAGACATTTGTAGTAATGCATTTTATTACTAGATCCATTAGAAAATACATTCCAATAGAAGGTGAACTGCAAACATTAATGTTGAGGTCTACGTTGATTACTGAGATTTCAATCTGTCTTAGGAGGGAAGCAGAGCTAGTACAACTTTAAATGCCTTTCTAGACTTACAGAGCCAAATAAACTTATAATCAACACCTAACTGTCTGTGGTACCTTAAAGCCTATAACAATCAAATATAGGAAGGGAATCCATGAATCCAACCATTATTTCTCAAAGTATTTTCCTTTGTGTTGATGCTTTAGCTACTTTGTATATCTGACCAAATGCAAAACATTGAAGGAATTACCCCAAAATTTGTGTGTAATTGGAATTCTTTCTTAAACTTATATACTAGCCAAACTATTATTAAAATTACAAACTAAAACGCATAAATATTTGGACATTGAAATTGTTTTATCACTTCTTTTCTTAAAGACAGGGCGGCATGGTGGCGCTGCTGCCTTGCATTAAGGAGACCTGGGTTCGCTTCCCAGGTCCTCCCTGTGTGGAGTTTGCATGTTCTCCCTGTGTCTGTGTAGGTTTCCTCTGAGTGCTCTAGTTTCCTCCCATAGTCCAAACACATCACATGCAGGGTAGGTGCATTGGCGATCCTAAATTGTCCCTGGTGTGTGTGTGTGTGCGTGCCCTGCGGTGGGCTGGTGCCCTGCCTGGGATTTGTTCCTTCCTTGAACCCTGTGTTAGCTGGGATTGGCTCCAGCAGACCCTGTGTTAGGATGTAGAGGGTTGGACAAAGACTGACTGATTAACTTTTCTTAAAGAAACTCCCTATTATGGTTGTGCAGAGGTTAATTTTTCCTACTACTGTGAGGTGTTTGCCCATTCTTCATTTGTGCATATGAGCTTTCTCTGGGTACTCAAACTTCTTTCCACTTGCCAAGCATGTAAAGTATATGTTAGTGCTGTCTATCTGAGGCTGTTTCCCCATTATCCCAGCTAGTACTGCCAACTTTATGCAATCCGGTCATGGAGAAAATGAGTATGGGAAATTAATTAAATACATTTTCAGTAGTATTCATTGTACTCCTTAATGCCATTTAATCTAACTGTAAGGCTGATGTGCACATCACTAGCCAGGATAAGAACTTAACGTTATTATAAGCTACCTTATAAAATGGCATACTGGCATTAATAATATATCTGAGCTATGAAGAGACATATGGATTCAGAAATTATTCCGGCCTCTTCACTTTCTGCACACTTTATTTTGTTGTAGATGTAATTTTGAAATGGATAAATTTTGCTATTTTTGTCAGTTAGTCTACACTCAGTAACCTAAAGTTAAAACATGTGTTTTAGAAAGGTTTACAAATTCTATTAAAAATAAAAAAATTAAATCTCTTATCCATATACTGCACGTATTCAGTCACTTTGCCGTGGCACTCCAAACTGCGTTCAGATGCATCTGGTTTGCTTTATCCTTCTTGACATGTGTCTAGAACTTGACTGATGTCCACCTGTGGCAAACTGAATTGATTGGACATCATTTAGAGCAGCACACACCAGCATACTGTATATAAGGTCCCACAATTCACACTGCATATCAGGACAGAAACAAAATCATGAAGTCCAAGTGACATTCTGTAGACCTCAATGATCAAATATTCATGAGGCACAGATCAGTGCAAGGATATAAAACCATTTCTAATGCTTTGAGTATTTCCAGGAGCACGGCGGCCTCAATAATTGTAGGTAGGTAGGTAGGTAGGTAAGTAGGTAGGTAGGTAGGTACTTTATTAATCCCCAAGGGGAAATTCACATACTCCAGCAGTACACTGATAAAAACAATGTTAATTAAAGAGTAATAAAAATGCACTGCAAGTTAAAAAATGCAAGGTGGAAAGTGCGAGGCAGGTATAACAGAAAATAACATTGCATAATGTTAAAGTTTACCCCCCTGGGTGGAATTGAAGAGTCGCATAGTGTGGGGGAGAAATGATCTCCTTAGTCTATCAGTGGAGCAGTACAGTGACAGCAGTCTGTCGCTGAAGCTGCTCCTCTGTCTGGAGATGATACTGTTCAGTGGATGCAGTGGATTCTCCATGATTGACAGGAGCCTGCTCACTGCCCGTCGCTCTGCCACAGATGTCAAACTGTCCAGCTCCGTGCCTACAATAGAGCATGCCTTCCTCACCAGTTTGTCCAGGCATGAGGTGTCCCTCTTCTTTATGCTGCCTCCCCAGAACACCACCACGTAAAAGAGGTAGCTTTCCACAACCATCTGATAGAACATCTGCAGCATCTTATTGCAGATGTTGAAGGACACCAGTATAGTCGGCTCTGTCCTCTCTTGCACAGAGCATCAGTATTGGCAGTCCAGTCCAATTTATCATCCAGCTGCACTCCCAGGTATTTATAGGTCTGCACTTTCTGCACACAGTCACCTCTGATGATCACGTTGTCCAGGAGGGGCCTGGGCCCCCTAAAATCCACCTCCAGCTCTTTGGTTTTTCTGTCGCACCATTTAACAAATTTCTTCATTAGGTTCCTATACTCCTCCTCCTGCCCACTCCTGATGCAGCCTATGATAGCAGTGTCGTCAGTGAACTTTTGCACATGGCAGGACTCCGAGTTGTATTGGAAGTCCGATGTATATAGGCTGAACAGGACCAGAGAAAGCACAGTCCCCTGCAGCGCTCCTGTGCTGCTGACCACAACGTCAGACCTGCAGTTCCCGAGATGCACATACTGAGGTCTGTCTGTAAGACAGTTCACGATCCATGCCACCAGGCATGAATCTACTCCCATCTCTGTAAGCTTGTCCCTAAGGAGCAGAGGTTGGATGGTGTTGAAGATGCTAGAGAAGTCCAGAAACAGAATTCTTACAGCACCACTGCCTCTGTCCAAGTGGGAGAGGGACTGGTGTAGCATGTAGATGATGGCATCCTCCGCTCCCACCTTCTCCTGGTATGCAAACTGCATAGGGTCGAGGGGGTGGTGGGCCTGTAGCCTCAGGTGGTGAAGCAGCAGCCACTCCATGGTCTTCCTCACATGTGACGTCAGGGTGACAGGTCTGAAGTCATTCAGCTCACCAGGACATGATACCTTTGGGACTGGGGTGATGCAAGATGTTTTCCAAAGCCTCGGTACTCTCCCTTGTTCCAGGCTCAGGCCTTCAACAGTCGTGGCGATGCTCCATCTGGACCCACTGCTTTGCTGGCACGAAGTCTCCTCAGCTATTTGCTTACCTGGGCTGCTGTAATTGTGGGTGGGAGGAAACTCTCTCCTATGCTGGTATCTGCAGAAGGATGGGTGGAGAATGCAGTACTCTGAGGTGAGAGTGAGAATGGGTTAGGGTGGTCAAACCTGCTAAAAAAGTTGTTCATCAGGTTTGCTTTCTTCCTGTCTCTCTCGATGGAGGCACCCCACTTCGAGCTGCAACCATTGATGATCTTCATCCCATCCCACACTTTCTTCATGCTGTTTTTCTGCAACTTTTGCTTCAGCTTTCTCCTGTACTGCTCCTTCGCCGTCCTAAGCTGGGCTCAGAGTTCCTTCTGCACGCGCTTGAACTCATGCTGATCACCGCCTTTAAAAGCCCTTTTCTTCTGGTTCAAAAGGCCCTTGATGTCACTTGTAATCCATGGCTTGTTGTTAGCATAGCAGTGTACTGTTCTTACTGGAAGTACAATGACCATACAGAAGTTGATGTAGTCAGTAGTACAGTCAACAACCTCCTCAATGTTCTCACTCTGTGACCCCTGCAGGATATACCAGTCTGTAGTTCCAAAGCAGTCTCTCAGAGCCTGCTCTGCCTCAGGGGACCACTTCCTGAATGAGCATGTGGTTGTAGGTAGCTCCCTCACTCTTGGTTTGTAGTGAGGCTAAAGCAGAACCAGGTTATGATCTGCTTTCCCAAGCGCAGGCAGCGGGGTGATGCTGTATGCGTCTTTAAAATTTGCATACAGTAGGTCAATAATCCTATTTTCCCGGGTGTTACAATCCACATACTTGGAGAAGGCAGGTAATGTTTTGTCCAGCGTCACATGGTTAAAATCTCCAGAGATTAGCACAAGCGCCTCGGGGTGCTGTGTTTGTAGTTTAGCAACAGCGGAGTAGATGACGTCACACACTATCTACACGTCTGCGTGAGGAGGGATGTAAACAATAACAACAATGATGTGTCCAAAGTCTCTGGGCAAGTAATAGGGACGCAGACTTACGGCCAACAGTTCAATGTCCCTGCAGCAAGTGGAGATTTTGACGTTTACATGTCCAGGGTTGCACCACCTTGTGTTCACACAGAAAGCGAGTCCTCCTCCTTGCCGCTTCCCGCAAGTATTTGCGTCTCAGTCCGCTCTAACTGTGCTAAACCAGGGTAGTTCCATGTTAGAGTTGTGTCCTGGCGCGATGAGCGCCATTTTTCTTGTTATTTATTTTTGTTATATTTTGTGTAAATATTATGTGTGTATTTCTTTAATTTATTTTACTCTGGCAACGCCTTGGACAGCGAAGCGGGTCTTGTTTGACCCCACCCCTAACGCAATCGATTCGCTGGACAATCACTGATGAGCTAGTTGGGGCGGGGTTGAGGCAGGACTTAACATGGCCACTGCTGTTTGTTTGTGGTGCTCGCTTGGGGAAAAGGTGTCCCGAAATGCTGCAAAGGGACTAAACGTTTGGACTTTTTGTAAAGTGGTTTTGCTGCTGGCTGCAAGGGCGATGTCATCAGGACCTGAAGAGAGTGGACTATGGTGCGGTGGTCCAAGCCCGGAGGGAAAAGTGGAGTTGGTGACAGGGGCAGCAGCCATGGGATATTTGTCCCTTTTTTCTCTTTGTTTGTTCAGGTACCCGATCGAGGGCAGTGACCGAGAACACGGAGGCTGATCGGGTGACACCGAGAGAGATTGGGAGTGGAACCAGGCTGACGGTACGAATGGCGGGCGGACCAGAACGGAGAGAGAGAGTGACTCAGACCCCCGTGATCCCCAGTCAGCATAAAGGGAAGTGGCTAATAGTTGAGAGTGTGTGCATTGGCCTTATGGCTGAGGAGGGGGAAAAGAGGGACTGAGGGTTATTTGGCTCTTTGCTGTAGGGTCCGTGATGCGACAGAGGAGAGACGGCGATGGCAGTGTGGAGCAGCAACAGTGATTGGTTGGTTGGAAGGAAGGACACCATTACCGGATTGCTGCAACTGGACACTGTTGTGGAATGTAGGGAATGTGTTCAGCATTGGAGAATTGGGACTTGTGAGACTTGGGAACTGAGCATTTGAGCACAGGGGACATTGGGCGCTGCCAGAGGTTTTTGGTATTTGATTATTTATTTTGATTTAAGTGAGGGCCTCGCGGTGAGAGCACGGAGGCCCAAGAACTGTTTAAGTTTGTTTATTTATTTCTTAATGTTTGAGTATTGGGTTATTGTTTGTGGAGATTAGTTATTTGTTTTTTTTGCCCTTTTTATATTTCCCCCACCCCTTAATAGTATTTACAGTATGCTGTGCTTTTCTAGAATGATATAACTCGAGTGCTGTGTGAAAAAGAACTGAGGGTTGTGTTTTGGTTATTTTGGACTGCTGTGTCCTCCACGGGTGTGTTGGGAAGGAGGCCCGGACCAAGGGGAGAGAATTACCACCTGGATAGAAAAACTCTGTGCAATCAATAAATGAGTATTTGAACTTGCCGCTACATGTGTGTGTGGTCCCTCTCTATTTTGTTGTGCTCCGGGAGGTCCCAAAGGGGTGAAACAAACTTAAAGCGATAAACCAAAATAAATTGCTGTTGGGGTCTCTTACCCCGGGCCACCACACAGCTAAATTTGGCGTAGTCGGCAGGACCTCCTTGTGCGCAGCAATGGAGGGGGACCAGGTAGTAGGGGTAAGTTCTACAGGATGGTTCCCCTGGTTTTTGGGCAGTTCATGGGTTGCCAAGTTTGATGGGTCAGTAAAGGCAAAGTTTAAAGAATGGAGGCGGACCATCGAAGTATGCATTCGGGCCCAGACCTTCACAACCGTACAGCAGGTTGATTTTTTGTTGAGCACTCTAGAGGGTAATGCTAGGAGGGAAGTGGAGCTCTTACCTAGTCGGGGAAAAAGACACAGCTGAAAAAGTATTGAATATTTTGGTGGGACTGTATGGGGAGGATATCGGGTTGGCTAGGCTGAGGGCCGACTTTTTTACATGTCAACAGCAGCCCAGGGAAAGGGTGGGGTCGTTCATCCTTCGTCTCAGAGAGGTCATTGCAGATGGCGATAGAAGAAGCCTGCGCGAGAGGGGGAAGACTATGATATTGCCCTGAGGAGCCAGCTGGTGGCCAGACTCGCGAGCGGCTCCACCAAAAAGGAACTGGTGAGGCTAATCCACCGGTTGAGCCGGTTAACGTTTGGCGAGGCATGTAAAGAGGCAAAAGAGGTGGAAGTAGAGGACAGCGGCTCAAGTGAGATAGAGGGGGTGGAGACTCTGCATACCACGGCGCCTTTGCCAGCGAGAGCCCCCAAACCCGTTCCAGCGCCTCCTATGGACCCAGAGGCATTGTGGCGGTCCATGAGAGAGGAAGTGTGCCTGGAGATATGTGAGCAGATGTGGGGGCTGAGAGAAATGCTGCTGACGGAATTATGAGCGGCACCAAGGGAGCCGGCGTGTTCCACCAGACCTATGTCCCCGCCATTACCTCGGCATCGGAGTGGGAAACCCACGAGGCCTGGAGGTCCTCGGTGGGACGATCAGGGCGGCCAATCTGCCTCCAGTGTGGCGAGACGGGTCATATGATGCGGGAATGCCCCCAGAGAGAAACCATGGTGGCCAGTAGTCGAAGTGTGAGGCCCGAAGTCCAGTCAGGGACCGTAGCAGATGCTCTGTACCAGGCTATGGTGGGGGAAAGTCCTGTTTCTCGAGTTGTCGGTCGCCGGGAGGCCGGTCCCATGTATTTTGGATACAGGCTCGCAGGTCACTCTATTCAATTACAGCCTGTTCACCCATTGCGTAGGGAGTGCCCAGGTCAAGGGGGTCAGGGATATTCCCTGGCTGACCCTGAAAGCGGTGAACGGGCTGTGCAGTGCTGGACTTCACGATCGCTGGGGTGGAGGTTCCCCAGCGTGGAGTAGTGATCGTGGAGGACTGGCACCTGCCAGCCCCATACGGGATATTAGGCATGAATGTCATAAGACATTGTTGGGAAGTGCTACGGGCCCAGGGTGGCTCCCAGGTGTCCCTATTTCAGACTGCCCTCCCTAAGAGTGACCGGCGAGCGTGGTACCAGGCCTTCTTGGTGTGCCGGCGCCTTGAGGCAGTGGTGCAGCGGGCTTCAGTTAAGCAAATGGCCCGCCTGAAGATAGAAGGGCCCCGAGTACTGAAACCAGCTACTGAGGCAGTATTATGGGCAGATGTGCCCAGGGGTTCACTGCGTGATGGCGAACAAGTACTGGTCAAAGATTATAGAGGGGGCCAGCAAGAATGGTGTGTGGTCCGGGCTGTGGCGTGTGTAAAAGATGGCAAAGTCCCCCTCAGAGTGTGCATTCTTCACGCCTACCCCATGGAACTCCCGCCTTGACGCCCTCTGGCGCGAGTGGCCCGCATTGATGCTGATAGTGTGCAATCCACCCGAGAACTGGTGATCCACCCACTAAAGAATGAGTAGTGGAAGTAGAGGTACGGCCGGTGATTGGGGCTCTCCCTGAACAGTTGAGTGGGTTGGCAGAGAAAGCAGAAGGTTTGACCCTCGATGAAGAGTGCCAATTACAGCAGTTGGTGGAAAGGTGGGCGAGGGGTATTTGCCCACAATGAAGATCATGGGCGCACCGATGTGGTGCACCACCATATTCCTACGGGGGCGGCTGCCCCGATTAGAGAGCGCTACCGGCCCGTCCCTCCGAGTCTTTACCCTGACTTAAGGGAACTATTAAAGTCCATGCTGGGGGGGTGGGGGGTGTTAACAGAGAGTTCTAGCCCCTGGGCAGCCCCGGTGGTTCTAGTGCGAAAAAAAGATGGTGCTTGGAGATTTTGTGTCGATTATCGCAAGTTGAACGCCGTGACGCACAAAGACGCTTACCCCCTCCCCCGCATTGAAGAGTTCCTCACGGGGTTGAAGTAGGCCGCATGGTATTCTACGCTGGATTTAGCAAGTGGCTACTGGCAGGTGCAGGTTCATCCCGACAACAAAGAGAAGACTGCCTTCGCCACCCCTCTGGGCCTTTACCAGTTTGAGAGAATGCCCTTTGGACTGTGCAATGTTTGGACGATGTAATTGTGTACAGTATTCGTGTGATTTTAGGTCTCACCTGCAGCACTTAGAGAATGTGTTCCAGCATTTAGAGACTCATGGACTCAAGTTGCAGCCTGAAAAGTGCCGGTTGTTTCAGCGAGCCGTGCGTTACTTAGGGCATGTGGTAAGCCAAGAGGGGGTGACGATGGACCCGGAGAAGACGGAGGTGGTCCGGAGCTGGCCAAAGCCTGTTACAGTGAGGGATGTAAGGTTGTTTCTTGGCTTCGTCGGATATTATAGGCGTTTTATTCCAGGGTTTGCCAAGAGGGCCATGGCACTTCATGGGCTACTGAAGGGAGTGGGAGCGGCCTCCAGGCAGAAAATAGTGTGGACTGAGGAGTGTCAACAGGCGTTTGAGGGTCTGAAGAGTGCCTTAGTTGAGGCCCCTGTATTGGCCTATGCAGACTACACCTTGCCATTCCGTCTTTATATGAATGCCAGCCTACAGGGACTAGGAGCAGTACTCACCCAGCTACAAGGGGGGCAGGAGAGAGTCTGCACGATGCCGAGAAGAACGACCAGAACTACAGTGCCTTTAAGTTAGAGCTATTAGCGCTGAAGTGGGCGGTAGTTGAGAAGTTTGACTACTTGTGGGGAGCTAAGTTCGATGTGTACACAGATCATTGCCCTCTCCTGCACCTGAAGACGGCTAAGTTGAGGGCTGTGGAGCAACGGTGGGCCGGGCAATTGGCTTCGTTTGAGTTTGAGATGTTCCATAAGCCTGGCCGTGAACATCAGAACGCCGATGCCCTGTCCCGACGATCCAGGGCACTGCAAGTGGCACAGGTGGGGACTAGAGAGGAGTGGGTGGAACGGCAAGGTCAAGACCCTGATGTACGAGAATGGGTGAGGTCTGAGGCCCGACCATCACTGGAGGAAAGGCAAGCTCTCTCTGGGGCAGGCCAGTGTTTGTGGGAAGAGCACAATGACCTGAGGGTGGTCCGGGGGGTGCTTCAACATTGGTTGTGGCTGGGCGGTGAAGAGCAGTGGGGGATTGTGGTTCCAAAGGAGGAGCGAAAACAAGTGTGGCAGGAATACCACAAGGCCTTGGGACATGTGCGTGGACAACGAATGACGGGGGCCCTTAAAAACGTGTGTATTGGCCCTGGCTGCGGCGCAATATTGAGCATTGGTAACGGGGGTGCAACGAGTGTTTGGTAGGCTGCCCCAGAAAAGGTGAGTCCCTGCCCCTCGGGACTGTTACTACTTCATACCCCTGGGAGGTCCTTGCTGTCGACTTTTTGTCGCTGGGCCGGCCTGGGGACCCGTATCCATATTGGTTAACGGCTGTAGACTTGTTTTTCGGTTTCTCATTTGCAGTGCCCACCAGAAATCAGATGGCAGAGACGGCGGCCAGAGTGATATGGGAAGAAGTAATCTGGAGATATGGGTGCCCCAAGCGGCTGCTTTCCGACCAAGGGCCGGCATTTGAGTCCCAAGTTCTCCGGGAATTATGTGCGACGTACGGTTGTACCGAGGTGCGAACGACCCCGTACTGTCCCCAAGGAAATGGAGCATGTGAGCACTGGAACCAGACAGTCCTTTGGCTGTTGAACAAGCTGCCAGTCGTTGAGCATCGCCACTGGAGAAAACATCTACCTGAGCTGGTTCAAGTTTACAACTGCAGCCCCCACAGCAGCACCGGTTTGTCACCGTTCTGGGTTTTGTTTGGAAGACAGCCCTGCCTGCCAGTGGACCAAAAGTGGGGAGTGAGTGACGTGGAGGCCCGCATACCAGAAGGTGGATGGGTGCAGCAGCACCGTCGTCGGTTGTGGCAGGCTCAGGACACTGTTGAGCAAGGAAGGCAGCAGCGTCAGGAAGGGGATCCCCGCTATAAGGATTATGGCCGGCGGAATCTGGGTGCTGGCACCGGGGCAACGGGTCCTGTTGCGGAACTTCCGCTGACGGGCTGGTGGTAAGACCGGGGAGGGGGATAGTGAGAGTGAGGAGGATGCTGTGGAGATGGCTCCACCGGCTGAATTGTTGTGCCGATCCTCGCGGGCCAACTTGGGGGTGAAGCCGGCCCGGTATCGAGAATAATGCTCGGGACGAGCATCCATTCAGTGGGGGGGAGTGTTGTGTCCTGGCGCGATGAGCGCCATTTTTCTTATTTATTCTTATTTATTTTTGTTATATTTTGTGTAAATATTATGTGTGTGTTTCTTTAATTTATTTTAGTCTGGCAGCACCTTGGACAGCAATGCGGGTCTTGTGTGACCCCGCCCCTAACATGATCGATTCGCTGGACAATCACTGATGAGCTAGTTGGGGCGGGGTTGAGGCAGGATTTAAGATGGCCGCTGCTGTTTGTTTGTGGTGCTCGCTTGAGGAAAAGGTGTCCCGAAATGCTGCAAAGGGACTAAACGTTTGAACTTTTTGTAAAGTGGTTTTGCTGCTGGCTGCAAGGGCGACGTCGTCAGGACCTGAAGAGAGTGGTCCAAGTACGGAGGGAAAAGTGCTGTCGGTGACAGGGGCAGCGGCCACGGGATATTTGTCCCTCTTTTCTCTGTGTGTTCAGGTACCCGATCGAGGCGAGTGAACGAGAACACGGAGGCTGATCGGGTGATGCCGAGAGAGATTGGGAGTGGAACCAAGCTGACGGAACGAACGACGGGTGGACCAGAACGGAGAGAGAGAGAGTGACTCAGACCCCCGCGATCCCCAGTCAGCATAAAGGGAAGTGACTAATAGTTAGTTGAGAGTGTGTGCATTGGCCTTATGGCTGAGGAGGGGGAAAAAGAGGGTCTGAGGGTAATTTGGCTCTTTGCTGTAGGGTCCGTGATGCGACAGAGGAGAGACGGCGGTGTGGAGCAGCAACAGTGATTGGCTGGTTGGAAGAAAGGACACCATTACCGGATTGCTGCAACTGGACACTGTTGTGGAATGTAGGGAATGTGTTCAGCATTGGAGAATCGGGACTTGTGAGACCTGGGAACTGAGCATTTGAGCACAGGGGACATTAGGCGCTGCCAGAGGTTTTTGGTATTTGATTATTTATTTTGGTTTAAGTGAGGGCCTCGTGGTGAGAGCACGGAGGCCCAAGAACTGTTTAAGTTTGTTTATTTATTTCTTAATGTTTGAGTATTGGGTTATTGTTTGTGGAGTTTAGTTATTCGTTTTTTTGCCCCTATTATGTTTCCCCCACCCCTTAAAAGTATTTATAGTGTGCGCTGTGCTTTCCCAGAGTGATATAATTTGAGTGTTGTGTGTATAAGAACTGAGTGCTGTGCTTTCCTAGAGTGAAATAACTCGAGTGCTGTGTGAAAAAGAACTGAGGGTTGTGTTTTTGGTTATTTTGGACTGCTGTGTCCACCACGGGTGTGTTGGGAGGGGGGCCCGGACAAAGGAGAGAGAATTACCACCTTGATAGAAAAACTCTGTGCATTCAATAAACGTGTATTTGAACTTGCCGCTACGTGTGTGTGTGATCCCTCTATTTTGTTGTGCTCCGGGAGGTCCCAAAGGGGTGAAACAAACTTAAAGTGACAAACCAAAATAAATTGCTGTTAGGGTCTCTTACCCCAGGCCACCACATTAGCATCTGGGATGCTAGTTGTTAGCCACGTTTTTACAAAAACACAACAAACTGCATTCTCTGTAGGTCCTGACATTTTTCACCAGCACAGCCAGTTCACCGATCCTATTTGGTAGTGAGTTCACATTTCCCAGGATCACAGAAGGCACTGAAGGCTTGTATCACCACTTCCTTGCTAGTCACTTAGCCTTTCGCTTAGGGCTGGCTCTGCTGCCATGATACGGCCTTCTTACCTCGTCAAGTAAATAGGAAACCACACCGGCACAGGCCTTTGTTCTCAGCGCTAGAAGTTGACTACCTGAATCGACGACCCTCAGCGTGTAAAAATCAATGTCCAAGTAGTAAAAAGTTTCCAGGAAACGAGTCCACATAAAAGAAAGTAGTAGGAGTGATCAGAGATAGAGAAAAAGGTAGAAAGATAAAGAAAGTCATACACAGAGCTGCTGGAAAGGCTGCCACTCATGGCAGCACCTAACTCATTACTAGTAATGTAAAATGGAAGAGAAATGATCAGGACTCTTCTTCTAATCAAGTAACCAGGCAAGAAGGGCCTTGGTCAGGGAGGTGACCAAGAACCCAAAGTTTATACTAACAGAGCTTCAGAAGTCCTCTGCTGAGATGAGAGAGCTTATCAGAAGGACAACCATCTCACCAGCACTCAGTCAGTTAGGTGTTTATGGTAGAGTAGTTAGACGTAAACCACTGTTGAGTAAAAGCATATGATAGTTTAAAGGAGTCTGCAAGCACAGGGAAGTTTCTCTGGTCTAATAAAACAAAAAATAAATTCTCTAGGCAGAACTCAAAACACTATATCCATAGAAGACCATCACTGTTTAGCACTGGCTTACAATCTCTACAGTGAGGCATGGTGGTGGTGGCAGCATAATGCCATGGGGGTGCTTCTCAGGGGCATGGACTGGGTCAGAATGGCCAGAATTGAAAGAAGGATGAAGGCAGTCAAAGTTCCTTGGGGAAAAAAAAACAACCTTCAAGGTAAACACATGACCTCACACTGGGGAACAATAGCCAGAAATATACAGCCACTGGAGTGGCTTTGAGAAAAGTCTCAGGCAGTCCTTGAGTGGCCCAGCTAAAGCCCAAACTTAAATCCCATAGTACATCTGTGGAGAAATCTGAAATTGAAGTTTACAGACACTTCCCACCAATCAGAGCTTGAGAGGATCTGCAAAAAACACTGAAATAAACAAATCCATATGTACAAAGTTTGTAGAGACATACTCAAGAAGACTCAAAGCTGTAATTGCACCAATGTGGCTTCTACAAAGTACCAAATTAAGGGTCCAAATACTTTTATGAATGAGAGACTTCAGTTTTTGATTTTTAATAAATTTGCAAACCTTTTTGAAAACATGTTTTCAAGGCCAAAACTGGGCATATTTATCCATTTAAAATTTAATCTACAACACAAAATGTGTAGATAATAATCAGTAATCATGAACAGAAAATGCAATGATTGTTTTTGTCTACCCATCCACCTATTTTCTAAACTTACTTATCCAGAGCATGGTTGCTGGAAACCTTGAGTCAATCCCAGACTGCATTGGGCACAAGGCAATAACAAACAGTGTGTACACACTCAATGTACTCTTCGAAAGCTAATAAAGCATCACCAATTCACCTAATCTGCATGTTTTTAGACTGTGGGGGGAAACCAGAACATTGAGAGGAAATCAATGCAGACAGATATAGAACATACCAGAGCACACAGGAATCACCTAGGACTTGAACCTCAGTCTCCTTACTAATTGCTTCTGTAACTATACACATGGATTTCTTACATTAGATTTAATTTAATTGTTTGACTAATTAATCTCATTTGCAGGTTCAATTTATGGGAGTTGTAATTGCCTCATATGGTACTATCAGTAGTTACAGTAGCTATGCAAACTCCTTAATGTATGTACATTATATGCTGGGACACAAACAGTACTAAGTTTGATTATTTTTACAGTACTTTGGATTTACTTTATAAACTAGTTATTACATTTTAATACTGCTTTTCTTTGTAATCAGACATATGATAATGTGTAATCATTTTGTAAATAGCAGCGGTTGCATCTTGTAGTTTAGCAAATAATACATTTTCAGTTTCAGTTGCACTTGTCTATAACATATTACCCTATAAAAATAAAAGAAGTCTAAATATGATATGAGCTAAAATTAAGGCACCTCATATGAGAAAACCCACAGCCACATACAGTTGTCATGAAATAAGCCCAGCACTACAGTCCTGGACCAATGATAATACTGACAGAATATTAATAGTAGCAAAGCATACAGTGGATTCCAGAAGAATTCAGCCTCTTATACTTTCTGCACATTTTATTCTGTTGTAAAATTAATTTTAAAAGGATTATTTTGCAGTTTTGCCCATCAATCTACACACTCAATAACCCAAAAGAATAAACTTAAAAAATGTTTTCAGAAAATGTACTAAAAATCAAAAACTGAAAACACTCATATACATAAGTTTAAACATGCAATCTTTCTGACTTATTTAAATGTAAAAGCACTTTCAAGATGTTACAGTGTATAGAATATGGGAAAATGTAAAGCTAACAAGTAAACGATGGTCACTTAAAAGATGCTATTTCAAAATCCTCTCTAGCACTGTTTGAGATTTAATAACTGCATAATCTTTTCAAGGAATTCATGAAAATACATAGTGACTGCTCTTCACCTCATAAGCATATGCCACACTTGTTGACCTGGCAACTTTAGGATGACACAATATTAGGTTGCAATTATGCATTCAAACTCCAATGATGACCAGTGTGCGGTCCAAATACTAAATACAATTATGGTGTATTTTTTACCATAGAATTAATCAAAATAGAAGTGAGTGGAATTTGAATGAGGATATTTCTATGTTACATTATTAGACAATGAGCAGAACATTAGTTAATATATGTTAAGCTAAAGCAGTTTCACTTGTAACTGTGTTGAATTTGAAAAAAACAAAAAAAAAATAAAATGCTAACTGATTAAATTCAAACCAATAAGGAAAACTAATACCTTTATTTAGTCTAAAATGTACATTTTGGTGAGACACACAGTTAAAACAGCATTATTTAGAGAAGACTGAGGAGGACAGAATTCAGTTTAATTTCAGCTGAGGGAAGACGTAGAGAATCTGGAGTTTGCACATGCAGATTCGGTACAGTATAAGTTGTCTTTTGGGAATTTGTTTGTAGACATGAAAGGGTGGATGCAATCGGTTTTTGGGACTTTGTATGACTGTTCTATTTGATCAAAAGGGGATCGAGTGGGCCTTTGGTAGAATTTAAGAGCAAAATCCAGGCAGTTTGTTTGGTTGCCTTTGTACCGCATCTGATCTCTATCCTCGTTGTTGGCTCTGTTTACACTGCACTTCTCTGCTTTCATTTTAATTCTGCTTTGATGTCAGATTTGATGTACATTTGCTGAACATTGATAGCCCTGGTCTGAACCTTAAGAGGACAAGCATCCTTGACTATTTATGGCACAGAAGGGTGCATGTGGAAGAAAATGTTAGCTGCAGACATTCACAAACTGAAAAAGTAACAGTTGAAAAGATAACAGAAACAGGAGAAAATAAACTTACAGGCTTTCCGTGGCCAAAAGAAAACCCTCAGTCCACAGTGGGCATTTTATAAAACATACATGTTATAAAGTAATTCATTATTGTTATGATGCCCTGTCACAGAAGTTTAGATGCAGTGGTTTTGACAAACATCCATCTTCCTTCCAATATCAAAGGTGGCAGTGCCCCAATGAAATATATTTGGTACAACGGTTACAAAAGCAAGGTATACCATAAATATCTACAGTTACTAAAGTTTACTGTGTTAAAGATGCATGGGATACTTTTGTGCCCATGGTGAATCATGGCAATTTAAAAAGTATTGAACAGTCTTACAGTATAGTACCAAGTTATCTATACTTGCTTTCTGTGTTTGTTTGTATGTGTATGAATTATACTTATAATTACTTTTACATTTTCATGTTCATTATATAAATAGCAAAACAAATTAAATTGCTGAAAATTGTAGTTGACTTTAATTACATTTTAAAGAGCAAACCACTTAGATGATGTGGCAAGATTACAAAGACAGATTTTTGCATAAACAAACATTCCTGAAGGAAAAACTACTGTTAACAGTTAAAGATTAAAGCATACAAAATGTGAACAGTTAACGTTTTAAAAACCTAAATAGACTGGCTAATGAGTTAATTACAGTGCAGTTAAAAATTAGGAAAATGTGAGCATTTTGTGTTGTTTTAATTTTCTTATCAATAAAATCATTTACAGTGGAATAATACAGTGTCTTATATAAGGAATTTCTGAATGTATATTTTAATTAAGAACATCTATGTTTTTATGCCAAATTTTGGTTAAAGGGTTTATAAACACTCAGCTTCGATCAGAATTTAGACACAACCATAGAAAACTAGATTAGTTTAATTTAGGATATACAGCAGTACATATTATAATATACTGGAAAATAACCCAGAAAATACTAGAAAAGCCAAGTTAAAAAAGTGGTACTTAAAAGTTTTTTTAAAATATTCTATAGTATTAGGTTGTTATATCTCTGTCAATAAAGCATTCCAGAGTTTTTGTGCATAACAGCAAAATGTCACCTCACCACTTTTTCTGTACTTAACTCTTGGAATAGGAGCATACAAGTATTTGAGTATCTAAGATTACAACAGGGAATGGAAAGGAACAGGCACTTTAATATATAAAGAAGCAGCAAAGTTATTCAAAGGCTTATCTATGATTAGGAGTATTTTATAATCAGTCCTAAAAGGACACAAACAACCACTGAAACAATACAAAGATCAGGGAGATGTATTAAGACTTTCTTTTCAAAAAGATTCTTGCTGCTGAGTTTTGAACAAACTGTATCTTATTTATGCATTCTCATGTAGTCCAATTAGACTATACTACAGCAATCTATTCTACTAAAAACCAAGTAATGTATTGATTTTTCAGCATCGTTAGATGTTACAAAAAAGTCAAATTCTTGCAATGATTCTTAAACGAAAGAATATAATCTTAGTAATATGCTTAATACATTAGATTTATTTTCCGCACATTTTATTGTGTTATACATTTATGCATTTTTCCCCATCAATCTAAACTCAATAACTGAGAATGAAAAAGTGAAAATATGTTTTTATAAAAGTTTGCAAATTTATTAGAAACCAAACACTGAAATCTGCCATTGATATAAATACTTGGACACTGCGGTGGCGCTCATGATTGTATCCAGGTGCATCTTATTGGCTTTAATTATTCTTGAAATGTGTCTAGAATCTGACTGGAGTTCAACTGTAGCAAACTGAATTAACTGGACATAGTTCAGAAAGGTGCCCACCACTGTGTATAAAGGTCTCACAATTCACAATGCATGTCAGGATAAAAACCAAGCCATAAAGTCCAAAGAATTCTCTTTACACCCCTATACCAGGATTGTACTGAGGAATAGATCAGTGCAAGGGAATAAAATGTTTTCTGAAGCTTGGAGTGTTCCCAAGAATACAATGGCCTGAATCATTTTGAAACAAGAAAAGTCTGGAACCATCAGGAATCTTCCTAAAGTTGGCCATCTGACCAGACTGAGTAATCAGGCAAGAAAGGCCTTGATCAGGTAGGTCACACTAACAGAGCTGCAGAAGTCCTCTGCTGATTTGAGAGAACGTGTTGGAAGGACAACCATCTCATCAATACTCAATCAATCAGGATTGTCACCTCACCACTTTATGGAGGATTGTCCAATTCCCAGCAGGAGTTTGCCAAAAGGCATTTAAAGGACTCTTTGAGCATGAGAAAAAAGATTCTCTGATCAGATGAGATATAAATTGAACTCTGTTGGGGAGAACTGCCCACCTAATACCAATACACAGTGAAGCATGGTGGTGGCAGCATCATGCTCTGGTTATGAGTCTCAGCGGCAGGGGCAGGAAGACTAGCTAAAATTGTGCCAATATAATCTGTGAAACTTATTTTAAAGCAATGCAATTCAGATGAAAGAGAGAGACTGGCAAAGAGATGGACAAATGACAACTGAAAGGCACAGGCTAGAGAGATAGACAGAAAACATGTGAAGGACACACAAGCAGCCTATTTTAAAAGTGTTGATGTCTGCTTGACCAATATGGTTAAAAACACAGTTTGCCATATATGATTAGAACAGGAGAAGATGTTATTTAGGTTCAGTCCAGAAATAAACAGCTCATCCCCATATCTGACAAGCATTCCATGAATATGTAAATATGTGAGTGGTTAAAATGACAAGGATCCAGCACAAAGTCAGAAGTGGCTTCACATGCCGTCAACATTCCCCCTGGATGGGACATCTGGTTGTTAGCATTCCCAAACTTAGTTAAACAACATTTATTTATATAGTGCATTTGCATACAAATGATGTACCTCAAAGTACTTTACAAGATGAAGAAAAAAAAATAAAAACAAAAAATAAGATTAGGCAATGCTAAGTAAAAAAGAATAAAGTAAGGTCCGATGGCCAGGGGGACAGAAAAAAAAAAAACCTCCAGAGGGCTGGAGACAAAAAAAAAATAAAAAAAATAAATCTGCAGGGGTTCCGAGGCCCAGCCCCCACTGGAGATTCTACCTAACATAAGTGATCTGAATCACTCCTCATGGTTTTCAGGCTTCACGTGGAAGAATTAGATGATGATGATGATCATGTGGACATCTGGCCTTTGATCCATCAATGTAGGGACTGCATGGTGCTTTGATCAGGTGGTGGTGGTGCAGAACGCCACCACAGAAAACCAGAAAAAGAACAGGAGAGAAAGTAGGGGTTTGTACGGATTGCGGAGCCACCATGAATGATAGTGATAATTAAATGTATGTACAGAATATCAGGCTTAAACTAAAATTAAGCTATGAGAAAGACATATTAAAATAAAGGGTTTTTAGCAGTTTTTTTTTAAAGTGCTCCACTGTATTAGCCTGGTGAATTTCTGTTGGTAAACTATTCCAGATTTTACATGCATAACAGCAGAAGGCTGCCTCGCCAATTCTTTTAAGTTTAGCTCTTAGAATTATAAGCAGGTACTCATTTGGAGATGTAAGGGTACGGATTTGGAGTGTAAGGTGAAAGGCATTCCGAAATATAGGATTATTTAAGGCTTTGTAAATCATAAGCAGTATTGTAAAGTCAATCCTAAATGGCACACGTAACCAGTGTAGTGACATCAAAACTGGAGAGATGTGCTTGGATTTTTTTTTTCCTAGTTAAGATTCTGGCAGCTGCAATCGATTGATGCCTTTTTTGGGTACTCCTGAGAGGACTGAATTACAGTAATCAAGTTGACTAAAAACAAAAAAGTGTGAAATAATTCTTGAGCATATTGCAAAGTTATAAGGGATCTAATTTTGCTATATTTCTTAAGTGAAAAAAATGCTGTCCTAGTTATCTGATTAATATGTGATTTAAAATTTTAGGTCAGAGTCATTAATTACCTCTATTCTTTACCTCTGTCTTGACTTTTAAGCCTAATGGATCAAGTTTAATTTATAATATCCTCATTATATCTATTTTTGCCAATCACTAAGATTTCTGTTTTCTCTTTATTTTGTTTGAGAAAATTACTACTCATCCACTCAGAAACACAAGTAAGACATTGTGTTAGTGAAACAACAGAGTCGGGGTCATCAGGTCATCATCTGACCTAATGGAAGCATGTAGATCGAAAACAGCAGTGGAACCAGGATAGATCCTTGTGGAACACCATATAGAATATCATGTGTCTTCAAAATATGATTACCACAACTAACAAAGAATTTTCTATCTGTTAAGTAAGACTCAAACCAATTTAAGACATTGCTAGAGAGGCCCACCGACTGAATAAGGAGATTTCCAAGAATATTGTGATCAATAGTATCAAATGCGGCACTCAGATCTAAGAGGATGAGAACAGATAAACAGCCTCTGTCTGCATTTACCCGTAAGTCATTTACTACTTTAACGAGTGCAGTTTCTGTACAGTCCTAAAACCTGACTGAAACTTGTCAATAACAGAATGTTTATTCAGGTCATCATTTAGCTGCATAATTACTGACTTTTCTAGGATTTTACTTAGGAAAAGCAGGTTAGAAATATGTCAAAAAATTTCTAAAACAGAGGAGTCAAGATTATTTTTTTGAGCAGAGGTTTAACAATAGCATTCTTAAGATAGTCTGGGAAGACCCCCATGTCTAATGATGAATTTACAATGTCAAGAACACTATCAGTTAGCACGTCGGATACTTCTTTGAGAAAACTTGTAGGTATTGGGTCAAGGACACAGGTGGAGGGTCTCAGTTGAGAAATTATTCTATATAAATTGGGTGAATCTATCCTGGTGAAAGAATTTAATTCACTTAAAATGGAATACCAAGGTTTAATAGGATGGGGGGATGTACTATATTATTTCTAATATCATTAATCTTGTGATTACAAAATGTAGCAAAAGCCTCACAAGTTTCACTGAAAGTTTTTTGGAGGCATTCCATTGAGCAACCTGGGTTTAGCAAACGATCAATAGTAGAGAATAAAACTCTTGGATTACCAGCATTGTTATTTATAATTTTAGAGAATAATACCGCCACTCAAGACGGACTATGTTGTTGTATTGTTATTTTAGCCTCCAATATTTCATAGTGGATAATCAATTTAGTTTTTCTCCATTTACACTCAGCTCTCTGGCATGTTTTCTTTAAATCAGACACTCTTTGGGTCTTCCATGGTGTAACAGTGCTGGAGGATTTTTTTAACGGTTTTCAGGAGCGACTATGTCGGTGGCAGCTCTAACTTTAACATTAAATTTTAACACCTTATTATTTACATTATTATAACTAATGTAGTAAGCACTACAAATGGACTGGCTGCTTGAAATGTTTGTAAACTTTGAAGCTGCAGATGAATGAAAGAGGCATTTTTTAACAATACGCTTCTCATTCATGTTATCTATCAGTATTTCTATATTAAATAGTAATTGGAAATGGTCAGATAAACCAATATCCATACATATATCTCTTTTTATACCATATTTCTCTCGTGTAATTATTTCCACTATGGTTACAAAAGGAATGGTATTGGTTCTAGTCTGTTCTGCATAAAGAAATACATCCTAGAGGAGATAGAGCACCCCCTGCTGAAAACACCAAGGGAACATTGAAATTGATTTGGAACAAGGCTCCGATTGTCTTTAAATGGCCCAGCCAAAGCCCAGACTTAAACCCCACAAAACAGAGAAACCTGAAGATGGCAGTTTACAAATGCTTCCTATTCAAGCTAACTGACTTGAGAGGATCTACCAGGAAGAATAAACTGCCCATATTCAGGTGTGCACAACTTGTAGAAACTTACTCAAGAAGAATCAAAGTAGCAACTGCTGCCAAACCAGTTTCTACAATGTATGGAACTAAAGAGTGTAAATGCTGAAATGAATGAGGGATTTCAGTTTTTGATTTTTAATAAATTAGCAAACCTTTCTCATAACATGCTTTCACTTTGCCATTTCAGGTTATTGAGTGTGGATTGATGGAGAAAAATGGCATATGTATCCATTTAAAATTAACTTCACCAAACAATAAAGAGTGTAAAAAATGAAGGAGTCTGAATACCTTTTGAATCGACTGCAAATGTTTGTTAGACTCAGTCAATGATTCTTTAAAATGAAAAATAAAGCATTTAAGAAATGTTTCATCTCAAAAAATGGTTCAGGAAATTTTACATTTGATGTTATACAAAAATAATTTAACATTTCTATAAGCAAAAGATTATGTAAATAGTGCAATGCAGCTAATGTATTTTGCCAAATAACACCCATGTTACTGTTCATACAAGATATTTTGTTTATTACAATAATCATTTAATAATTGCTGTTTCCTAATCTGTTTCCTTCCGGGTATTTTCATTTGTAGAAGAATGGCATACAATTACAGTATGAGGAAGTCAACAAAGTGCATATTGAAAGAAAACTTAACAATGTGGTCTCGATTAAGATCAGATTTAAAAATCTTAGTGCATATTTCGTCAGAGAAAAATTAACAAAAAGAAGCCTTGCAATTAGAGTACATTGTCATATTAGTGCATAATTATATAAAGCATGTTTACAATGCTATTTTTAAAACCCTGTTCTAACTGATGTAAGTGGAAAAAATACATTTTATGCAAATTTCTGCATTTTTTTTTTAAGTTAGACAGGTTTATAATTTCATAATTTATCAAATTTCTTTGATAGTATAATTCACATAGTAGAGCACTGTTTTATTGGTAACAACTCTCTCTCATTGTCGTGACATAAAACAACAATCTTCTTAAAATGTGTTAAGGCTTAACATAAAGCAAGAATGTTGATTAAGTTTTATACAGAGTTAAATTATGGTTCAAAATGGTTTGCATGGGTGATGCCATAGTATTAACACTATTCAAGTTCCTTGCTCATGATGGTGTAAGAGATTTACGAATAATCTGTAAGGTTTTAATATTCTAAAGCAAATTACTGTTTTGTGATGTCGTAGAACATTATGAGTGAATGTTCTCTACTGTACAAAACACAAAGACTTTTACAGAATAAATATTTTATTATTTTCAAAATGAATAACAATAAAAATATTAATTTAACGTTGATTAGGCAGGGACCTTTTCTCATTTAAAAAATAATCATCATTATAACTCTAATTCTCTACCATTTCCTATTCATATTTTGTTTTTTTTTTAATTCACTACATTTTTTCTAATATAAAATAATGTCACATTTGTAAGATTTTGAAATAAAAATATCAAATTATGAATGATTTGTTATTTAGTACAGTTACAGATTTGGTCAATTGGTAATAGGCCTGAATAATTTTGCAAGGCACTATGTACAACAAAGGCAAAAATATCTAGTCTTTGCTGAATCAACAACCTCTAGTAGCCAGCATTTTACAAAAACCAACACTGGCTTATCTGTTATTGCTGCAAAAATATTTGCAGGAAATTGCCAGATGGTTTTGTGTATTAGGAAATAATCTGTCTTCTCCAATTTTTATTTAAAGGTGGATTTAGTCATAATTTGCAATGTTGGAATATGAAACAAACCCGATACTCTCTTGAAGATTCCAGGCATGCGTTTCTCTAAGAGGGGATGTCTGGGTCATTATAATCAACAGACTGGAAAGGAGAGATTCACATGAGTTGAGGATATAGAGAGAGGAGGATGGTCACGCAGAGGAAGCCAGTGTCAGTTTACAACTTAGAATTGGTGACTGCATTATAGGAATGCAGATATTCATTTTTTGGCTATTTTAGTTTTAGGAGATTTTGTATTATATATACATATACACACATACACATACATGCATTTTAAAAGTATGAGAATACACACATACGCACATGTACATACATTGTAAAGTGAGACAAATGCGTAACTTTGAACGTGAAGTACGAGTTAAGTCGTATCTTATTGAGCCTGTCTAGACACCGCATATAATATAACTCGTATGTCAATATACAGTGACTAGAGACGCAGCCAGCTTGCTGGCGATCCCTGCTGTTGCATCTCAGATATCTACTATATTGCTGCCATCTACTGGAAAACTGTAGATTTTTTTGCGTTTAAGACACAACAGCTTGCAGAAAATAGTTTGAGAAACAGACAGTCCGTAATTATGTTGTCATGAAAAAAGTATAAAGTAGTTGATGTTTTGAAACAAATAGACTTGCTGCAAGATGAATATTTTGCTAATAATTACAGAGATTAAGATAGTGACCTTCAATTGGGTGATGTGAAACCTATAGGCTCTGGTACTAATGTGGATAGATACCTCAAAGGCGTTTCTGCATCACAAGGTGTCCAGCTTATCACAACTGCCAGGACAAACACTACATGGACATTCTGCAAACCACTGAATGCTTGCTGTGAACAACAGTGAGGGCAGAGCAAAGAAAAACATATTATATTTACAGCACATACACTTCTAAGCCTGCACTCTGCATGATGGCTTCCTTCAAGGGCTCTCATTCAAGTGCAGACTTTTCATCATGTTGCAGTTGCTTAATATTTTTGTCAGACTTACTGTTGATAATAATACCGTTGCTTTCTAATACATTTCTTCATTCAGAGTTCATTATTTATCCCATTATTCCCCTATAATTCCATAAGACCACTGTCATTTATCTGGCTTGTTTTCACTTAGCAGGATGACATCAATTCAGCATGGCCCACATCTGAACTTAAGTTCAGCCAGCTGTAAACCTATTTGGTTACATCACTTGTTTAAAGTGCAAAACTTCCATTTGCTATATCAGTAAGTAACCATCAAAATATGTCAAAAATAATAAGGATCTTAAACGTCTCATTCACAAAAATGTTTTCATAGTTTGTAACAGTATGAAAGATAATTCTGTTTCTGATATAAATGGATATTTCACTGTACAGTAACTTGCTACAGAGCCAACAGTACCTCAAGTCTTCAAAATATTTAAATGAATGAAAAAATAAGACCAGATAAATCTGTTCATAGAAAGTGAAAAAAACACTTGGATTTTTTGAGTTTTCATGAAGATATTTGACCACTCAGGTGTATGGTGCACATTTGGGACAGAGAAGATGACTGGTTTAAAACAGGCGTAAAGGAAGCCATATCTGTCTGACTGGAACAACCATCCCTAAACAGGGGGCGAGTCCCTGACACCATCTGCGATGCCAGACTAACACCTTTACATTGGCAGTTTCACAACAGTTCACACCTCCAGTCATGTAATCCATTTGCATATGCCACAGGAAGGACTTGACACTGTGGTGACTGGATTATCGTAAATCATTAAATTACCCAGAAAAATGGAAATACCAAAGAATTTTCCTGCAACTTAGTTAAGCTAAATAAACTATCCAAATGAGTGCTGAAGTGCCTTCCAGAATATTCACAAAGTTGCCTCTGAGATGCTACTAATAGATCTACTACAGCTTAGATGATAGCAAACTGCTACACACATAGTGATCATCTCAAATAGCATTTTCAAATAGATGGCCACTTTTCTCTTTTATGCATAGTGTTCTCTCTCATTACTATAGTCCCTTTCTTGCATGTTTGTTACAATAAAAACTAAAATATGTTGATAAAACCATGGTCAAATTGGCATTGTAGGTTTACAGACAACATTCATCCATCTTCTAAATCTACTTAATCAGAGCTTGTTCGTAGAGTAGTCGGGGTCTATCCCAGCAAGCATCAAGTGCATGGCAGGAAAAATCCATGGACAGGACACCAAAACATTAAGTGCCAATTTAGCATCATCAATATCTCTGACATGCACATCTTTTGACTGTAGGAGGAAACAGGAGCCCCAGAGTCACAGGGAGAACATGCACAGAATACTTATGAGTCCTGAAAAGCCTCCCTAAAAAGGTGCCAAGTTGGCAGCTGACTTACTGATGTCATGTACTTAGGGTGTCCCTCACACCTCTCTGAGATATTTTGTCTCTTTTTTTTTTTTTTGCTTCCACTCTTCTAATGCTTCAAACTATTAGTGTAACACAGACACTAAATCAGCTATATTTTAACCAGCCCCAAACTTTAACAATATAAACAGTACTTATAGTTTTTAAAATGTTCAGTATAAAACTATTAGGTTGTATATAAGTCTGCAATAACAACAATAATAATAATACTGTAATAATACATTGTAGTTATGTAGCACCTCTCCCTTGCTCAATGGCAGAAGACACCAGGATTCATGTGCCTACAATGTACATTGCCAAGAGCTGGCACAAAATGTTAACTTCTTATTATTAACTTCACTGTCACAGAAAGAAAAACAAAAATACACGCACATTGTTAAGATGGAAATGATGCTAAAAATTGCTGTGAGAGACATTGACCATAAAGTAATGTAACAGATAAGTCATGCTCAACTAATCATGTATAGAGTGCCAGAGGTAGTTTTATGCAAGGACCCCTGTGATTGTACATGTTCCAGCTGAAAAAATGGTTCTGCATTTACTATTTGTGATCAAATTCATGAACTGCTGTTAAGATTTTGAAAATGTTATATATTTTTGTATATATAAAATAGTTAGATGGGGAAATAAATAAACATATAAACCTGTACAATGCTAATTCTATCTCTAGTCCAAACTTAAATCTTAAATATATTTATTTAAAATAAACATTATCCTAATGCTGTAATGGATATATAAACATGTTCAAATGAAGCATTGTTGATATACTATATGTACGTTTGCTACTATTGACTGCTGAAGGAGATGAACACATTTATTTATGACATTAAACTTTAAATGAAATCTCTCTCAGCAAATAAGAAATACTCAATCACCTGCAAAGTAAAAGTGTGCTGATGAACCATAAAGCTACCAACGTTCCTCTGATTACTCACGAGAAATCATCCATAGTTACAAGAATCAAACACTATACTTTAACACTTGAAACAAAAGGTCTAAAAACATGCACTTTTGTTGGCATACTTTCTCAGACACGTGCACACTTTCACCACTGCATGCATAAGGACAAAAGCTGAGGATTTTTTAAATCCGAATAAAGTTGGATACATAATCTTTCTAAGATGAGAGTGATGAGCACTATGTCCATGTAAATAAGGAGGAGTAGAGCAACAGTGCCTCAACATATTTGAACTAAAATGTCCAAACCATACAATAAGCAGATCATTAAACTCCAAACCACAGACTACAAAATAAGTGTGTGTGTTCACTGGTGACCTATACAGGGTTTATTTACTACCTATGCTAGCTGGGATAGGCTTCAGCCTCTTCTGTTACCCTGGTCTGGGTTAAGCAGGTTACAAAATAATGTGTGTGGGTGTGTGCATAAATACCAATCAGCCATAACATTAAAACCAATGACAGGTGAAGTGAATAACATTGATTATCTTGTGATAATTGCACCTGTCAAGGGGTGGAATATATTAGGCAGTAAGTGAACAATTAGTTCTTGAAGATGATGTGTTGGGAGCAGGACAAATGGGCAAGAATAAGGCTCTGAGTGACTTGGAAAGGGCCGAATCATAATAGATGACTTGGTCAGAGCATTTACAAAACAGGTTCTTTGGGGTGTTCCCAGTATGTAATGGTTAGTATCTACCAAAAGTGGTACAAGAAAGGACAATTGCTGAACTGATGAACCAATCCAACAGGACACATTTCTGATAAACATAATGCTGGCAATGACAGAAAGATTTTGTGACACGTAGTTCATTGCAAAGCACAATGTAGATTGCCCATGCTGACCTCTGTCCACCACTGAAAGGGCATGTAAGTATCAGAACTGGACCCAAGAGCAGTGGAAAAAGGTGGCCTGGTCTGATGAATAATATTTTCTTTTAGATAGTTTGGACAGACGAGTGTGTGTGTGTGTGTCATTTACCTGTGGAAGAGATGGACGCAGGTTGAACTTTGGAATGAAGGCAAGCCAGCAAAGGAAGTGTGATGCCCTAGGCAATGATCTGCTGGGAAATCTTTAGTACTGGCATTTATGAAGATGCTACTTTGATGTATGTAAAAATTGTTTTTATCATTTACTCCCCTTCATAGCAAAGTCCTCCTTCAGTAAGATAATGTTCCCTGCAATACTGTAAAACCTGTTTAGGAATGGTTTAATGAACATGACAGAGTTTGAGGTATTGACTTGGCCTCTGAATTACCTAGATCTCACTCCAACCGAGCATTTGCAGGATGTGCTGGAAAAAATAAATTCAACTAACATCTTGATGCCATATACCACAGGACACCTTCAATTACGCACAGAAATAACTTAAGAGAGTTCAACACAAGCGTATTCACAATGAACCGCAAGGGACTGTGGGTTATCCCATTCTTTATAGGGCTGAAGACAGTCCTTTGACGATAGTAATGCCTCTTGGGGGACCACTCACACAACACTTGGTGCATAATAAAAGCTTAAACATACAGAAACTACATAACCAACAATGTTACCATAAACAATGAACAAAATAGACATATATTCAGCGTTTGAACCCCAGCCAGGGGAAGAATCCTGGCCAAAATAGAACACCATGTCAATGAAAGGCAATTAAGATGACCCAAATCACAATTTTCAAAATATCTGATTTTCTGGACAATACTAACAGCTAAAAACTCTCACTTATCTTGCTATCTCTGAAATAATAATAACCCACAACATATTATTTTTTAATTGCCACTGAATGTGTTTGTCACTAATAGCCAAAATATGATTGCAACAATGATCTTTCACTTTATTTTTATTTAATTTTTATGTAATGTTCTTTGCTAAATGCAGACTCATAATGGTGTAACAAATTGCATAATTACATAATGCATGCTCTGAAAAATACAGATTGCTTTAAACACAGAGCAAAATAAGGCAATTCCAAACTAATTGTAGTGCAAGGATCCTAACAATATTTGTCCATTAATATTATCATTAAGATATGGTCAATTGACATTTTCATTACAATCTTTTCATTTTTTATATTAAAAATGTTTGTATGGTCACTGCAAATTTCATTATATGAAGTGTATAACAAAACATTCTGTATCATTAAAAACATAATTCTTACCTTTTATTGTTCATGCACCAAAAAATGTGTTCAGTTGAAAATGATTTTCATGCATGTGCAATTCGGTTCATAGAAGTTTGTGAATGTTTCAGATACCCATTGGCAAAAGGAGCATCATCTTTAGAGTAACCATACCAAAATGTTTTCATCATTTAAAAATAATTATCCTCTACAGTGGTGGTGTACATCTGAATTCAAAAACAAACTGACCATTATGCTTACCACACAATAAAATATGAACTAGTCTGTAGAGACAGATATTATGATTTTCCCACACTTAATTATATAAAATAACTACCAATAAATCTGAACAAACATTTATGATGTCACCCTACATGATTAATTAGCCTTATTAAGTCTGATTGGAGAGCAGTGTTGTTTTGTCAACAAAGCCAAACACTGCTGTTTCATTCTAGTGACCTTCAGTTTATCCAGTGGTTGTGGCTGTTCGGAAATCGGACCTGTACAGTGAATTAAAATGTTTGCATACTCATCTCGTCTAAAATATATGGTACTGCAAGTCACCATATACTATGGCATGTGCATATCCATAGCTGATAATGCTATGGATGTCCACAAATGTCCAGCAACAACAGATAGTGTAATTTGTTGGTCTTCTCTGATGAAGGCATGTGCAAAGTTGATGGTTGACTAGATTGAGCTTTGTCAAATACGTTTTTTCACCCTTTAAACCTTTTTACCTGTTCATAAACTTTTGACTGACACTTACCAAGGTAACATCTTGAGCCAACAATCAGGCCTGGATGGCCCCTCCGTTCGATGGCCCATTACTGGGGAGAACAGTGTGTAAAAGCTACACAAAGTTTTGAAAAATTATTTTGTTTCTGCCATATTGTTCATAACTATACATAACATTTTGGGTAAAATATTTCAGATCTTTCCTGGCATTCAGTTTAAAAATAATAAAAAGCAGCTAGTTTGATTTGTATAGTGTTTCACCAACTGCACAAATATGCAAATAATATGCAAATATGCAAATAAACTGAATCAAAAGTAATATTCAAAAGTAATCTTACTATCCAACAGTTTTGTAGACTGAAACAACACCAGCCATCAACCCATTCCACATCCTCAATGTACTGTGATCAAGAGTAGTTCTTGTGTCATATAAATATCCCGTAGATGCCTATGCACTCACAGCAAACAAACTACTAAATCTAACCATTTCTTGTTAATTGTATCACATATGTTTTTTTCCCTCATTCTATGCATTCCACAGGAAATATAAATTGTACCACTTGGGAAATTAAAAGTGTTTTGTTTGCAGTTGTTTTCGTCTTGCAGGGATATGATATTGTTTCTGAATAGCAGCCAAATTATTCTAAAATAACATTATTAGTTTTTACATATATTCTCAAGAAAAAAAAGTCATTTATATGGAATGTTGATTGCTTAAAGGGCCTCACAATATGATATAAGAAACAGAAAATATATAATTTTGATGTAATTGTCTGTAACCACCAGGGGGTGCCATTTTGACCCAAACCCTGGTCACAGTTAGACCCATTTCAGTTCCAGGTTTAAATAGAGATTTTCCAAATAGTTCAAATAAATAATCGTTACCTTCTGTGTCCACTGCCAGACAGTTTTGTCCACTGCCTCCATACTCTGACTCACCAAAGTGAGGTGAGCTAACTCATTTTTTGTTGGACCTGGGAGTACTTCCAATTTCACTTGATAGAATGGCAGAAGTACTTCCGGGTCACACAGAAGTTCCTTAAAGTGGGGAGATCCTCTCCAACAGGGTTGCCCTTCCGAACTACATGTCCATTGGGGACATGCGAGAGTCCTAACTGGGACCAAACCAGAGCACCACTGCCATATTTCACACTGGGGGATAAACTATCTTTGATAACGAGCCTCCCCCCTAGTCCATCCATTATATAATCACGCCATCACTGATAGGAACCTAGCATCATCCAGTCAGAATTGCACCTCTCCTTATCTGGTCCATCCATTATGGCCTACCAGCTGGATAAGATATCACTCTCTATTTCAGCTGGGATGCCAATCCATTTGTTCAGTCATTTACAGTCTCATTAACACACTGTAGCCATGAAAGGCAAGCATGGTAACCACTGCCATAAGGGCTGCACAAAAACCTTTGACCACATTTTTCACAAACAGATATCATTTAAAAGGCTTTTACAACTATCAAAAAATCTCACTCTATGAGCAGTCAGCTCCCAGAATTAAAAAAGTGCCTGAGATGAAGCATTCTTGTTTTGACATTAGAGACTTGCTAGTCCTCAGTGACCAGATGTCAATTAGTATTGAGTGTCTACCTTTTAAGAAAGGATTTGGTAACAGAAACTGCAAACTTCAGTCAATATAGAAAGTTACACAATGAATTGTGAAACTAATCACTTCATTTTTAGATGAAAGTGAATATGGAATAGATGGGAAAATAATAAATAAGGGAGATAATGTCTGAAGAAACCCTAGAAACAGTGTTTCTACAAGCTACTGCTTTTTGATTTCTAGTTTTCAAAACATGATCAATGCTCACAATGATCAGACACATAACACAAATTCCATTTTATAAAACCTGTACCACATTCCTGAACTAATGCAGAAGCTTCAATGCCACTAAAGTCATAAAACAGTTAATAAATTAAGTTCTTGGTTATTTCAGACACTTTTTAATCAACAGTTACTGTTATAAGAACCATGCACACTAAACAGAAAAATTACACTTTAGGCAATAATCGGTAAGTGATTTTGTTATAGGATTGTATAATAGATGTCGCTTGAGAATCTATTGCTTACTTTTTAGCCTTTTTCAGTTGTCAACCAATAACTACATGCATTCTCAAGTTTAAAATATATGAACATACCTCAATTAAAACTCTATAATTCTGGTTGATCAAATTGGAGACTTTGGCCACATACCTGTCATCACCTGCACTGCAAAGGAGGACTTTCAATTTTCAGTAAAGATTGAGTGGTGGCAGAAACCACTTTCTCAACTAATTTGGGTTCAGAAAATAAGTCATGTCTGGTATCAGGTTCTTTGGTTGTTTGATAACATTTTAGCCCAATTTTTCATAGTTTTTGTATTTTTTTTTCTTTTGTTTGCTGAGAATCTCCCATTTTCATAAGAGTCAGTGAGTTTGGCTTCATGGTATACTTGCACAATCACTAGAGTGTGTTGAGATTGCCAGCTCTTCCAATTCCCCCCTGCCCCCATATTTTTAATTTGGCATCCAGAGATTCTGAAGCACATATTTCAACGATGTAAATTTTTCTTTTCACTTTTGAGCACGTTTGATAATATTTTTGCCCCATTTCATTTTTTTACTTTTGGCTATTGCCATTTTTGGTTTTTTTTGGCATGATGATATGCAAATGCTCATTTATGAGTTTGCTAAGTAGGCAGATTTCTACAATAACTGCATTAAAGTCACAGGTTGAGAATCTTTTGCAAGCTTAACATATTAATGTAGCTATTTATTTATTTATTTTTAGGCAAATAATACCTGCCAGGGTATTTTAGTACCATATAGGGTTTCTTCTGTTTTCTTACCCTGTTGCTGGCAAGTGGTTATTAACTGATCCAGCTTGTGTTGGAGGTCCAACACAGGAAAACATCATCAGAATATGGCACAATGTAGTCCTTGATTTCTGCTCTAGTTGCGCTCTGAAATTCTTTCTTTGAAAAATCACAGTATGTTTAATAAATACATAAATAAAAAGACCATTCTTAATACAGTTCTCCACTTACGACACAGTTGAACTTTTTGCCAGCTTTTAATTACTGGTAATTTATGCTACCTAGCTACCTAAAGTATAAGTTAGGAATTTGTCTACAATGTCTGTGTTTAAAAGCAATTCAGTACTGTAATGCAGTTTTGTATAATTTGGTAGCTAACTTTGAAGTGTGTTGTAAACAAAAGGCACCAAACATATTCTACATGTATTTAATTAGTGCAGTTCATAGGAGACATCTTTATCTGAATTACCAATGCTGTAGTTTTGAAATTGTGCACTTAAAATAATCAAAGTAGAAAATGTGGAATATCTAAAACACATTACATTATTTTGGACATCACTATGTAACATTCTGGAACTGTTTCAGAACACCATCTCAGTCCGTACATTGTTGTTTTGTATGTTAATGTTATTCCCGTAGCTTTTTATAAGGTTTTGACTCATGCTCAAAGTATTAAGTTCTGTGAGTCCCAGCAAAATGCATGCTTCCAAGTGTAAATTGATGATAAATTGGACTGGACTGCCAATACTGATGCTCTATGTAAGAAAGGTCAGAGCCGACTATACTTTCTTAGAAGGTTGGCGTCCTTCAACATCTGCAATAAGATGCTGCAGATGTTCTACCAGACAGTTGTGGCGAGTGCCCTCTTCTACGCGGTGGTGTGCTGGGGAGGCAGCATAAAGATGAAAGACGCCTCACGCCTGGACAAACATGTTAAGAAGGCAGGCTCTATTGTAGGAGTAAAGTTGGACAGTTTAACATCTGTGGCAGAGCGACGGGCATTAAGCAAACTCCTGTCAATCATGAAGAATCCACTGCATCCACTGAACAGTGTCATTTCCAGGCAGAGGAGTAGCTTCAGTGACAGGCTTTTGTCACTGTCTTGCTCCACTGACAGACTGAGGAGATCGTTCCTCCCCCACACTATGCGACTCTTCAATTCCACCCAGGGGAGTAAATGGTAACATTACTCAAAGTTACTGTCTGCTTTTACATGCATTTTTATTACTATTTAATTTAATATTGGTTTTTGTATCAGTATACTGCTGCTGGATTATGTGAATTTCCCCTTGGGATTAATAAAGTATCTATCTATCTATCATCTAAACCAAGTCCATTCTCCAATACCTTTTCCAGGGATTGTGTCATACACAGATGTAGCCAGTGGAGTGTATTTGAGGTTTGAACTCCCCAAAATATGTTTCATCACATTTCCAAATTCTTGATCCTAGCTAAAAATAGTGTGTATAAAGCATATGGACGTATGTATTATCTCTACATTAAACAATATTAATGAGTGCAGTATGGGCACTAAAATGATGTGCTAAGGAGTCTAAAATGTTTACAGTGATCCCTCGCTATATCGCACTTCGACTTTCGCGGCTTCACTCTATCATGGATTTTAAATGTAAGCATATCTAAATATATATCACGGATTGTTTGCTGGTTCGCGGATTTCTGTGGACAATGGGTCTTTTAATTTATGGTACATGCTTCCTCAGTTGCTTTGCCCAGTTGATTTCATACAAGGGACGCTATTGGCGGATGGCTGAGAAGCTACCCAATCAGAGCACGTATTATGTATTAAATAAAACTCCTCAATGATATACGATATGGTTCCCGCGCGGTGCTTCGCACACTTAAAAGCTCTAGCAGCCCCTATTGATTTTTGATTGTTTGCTTTTCTCTGTCTCTCTCACTCGCTCTGAAATTCTCTGCTCCCGACGGAGGGGGTGTGAGCAGAGGGGCTGTTTGCACAGAGGCTGTTTGCCTAGAGGATACAGAGGCTCCTCTCAAAAATGCTGAAAGACTACCTTCACATTGCTGCCTTCCTTGTAGCTGCTTTGTCTGGCTCGCATACTTAAAAACCCAAACAGCCCTATTGATTTTTGATTGTTTGCTTTTCTCGCTCTCTCTCTCTCTCTGACATTCTTTGCTCCTGACTCGCACTCCTTTAAAGAGGAAGATATGTTTGCATTCTTTTAATTGTGAGACAGAACTGTCATTTCTGTCTTGTCATGGAGCACAGTTTAAACATTTGACTAAAGGGTGTTATTTCATGTCTAGAGGGTCTAATAATGTAAGAAAATGTATTTAGAAGGTCGTACACAGGTTTCTATGCTCTAACTCCGAAAATATTCGATTTATAAATAAAGAATCCTACTTCGCGGAAATTCATTTATTTATTAACCGCGATAAACGAGGGTTGACTGTAATCGCCTTCCTTTGTTGAAGGACATCAAAAGAACCGGTCATGTTCATTTGACCCTGTTTAAATAAGCTTTGTTGGCTACGAGTTAATTATTAAGAACTCCGAATATTAGAATGATAAAGCCTACAGCAGCTAGTGCAATTGGTAACTCGATGGTGACAAGGGGATTATGGTTTCATGCTTTCATATATCAAAAAAAAAAAATCAGTGACTTTTTCCTTGCAATTCTGTCAAAGCTTCAATAACTGATATAGACAGTAGTTCTGTATCAGCCAAGAAGGTTGCAGAACAAACAGAGATGCAATATGTAAAGAAGAGACAAAGGTGGGAAATGGTCAAGACGAGACATTTGGGACCATAGCTGCCATATAGTTGTTGCTCAATTTACTGCTGACATTTTGGATTATATGTCACTGAAACAAAATAAAGAACTTTAAAACAGTGACAACATATGTATACTTATGACTGGACACCATCATGTAGTCATTTTCTGTGGTAGAAAATAAGCTAGGTTTTCAGTGGCTTTGGTTAGGCTAATTTATTATACAAGGGCTGATGGTTGCTTCTGAAAAGACTGCATTTGATTTTGCAATGGAAAGATTAGACAAAGGAGGCATTAACAAAGCTGAAAAAACAGTCAGTCTGTCGTTTAAAAACTGGAAGCATGCATTGGAAACATGCAAAGAAAAAGTATCATATTGAGGCAACTGTTAAAGCTTAGCATTCTGAGGTAGTTTTGCAAAACAAACATCTAGATTCCCTTAAAACAGACTCTGAAAAGAAAAGAAAGATTAGGGAAAACAGAGAAACTGAAAAGTGTGATTGAAACACTAATATTCTCTGGTTGCCAAAAAATTGATTTATAGGGCATATTGATTCAGGGAAAATTGAGCTTGAGAAGTCCATACCAAGTATGGAAAACTACAGAGTGCTGCACTTTTAGGGTGTTGGCTGGTGATAAGGCACTACTGTAATGCCTCAGCAAGTACAATACAATTGCAAAATACTGCAGTGCCTAAACAGAGAAAGTGATTATCAGTGTTATTGGTGACATTATTACCAAAAAGATACTTGGTAGCTGAGTGTTTCAGTGTACTTGCACATGATTGCTCTGGAAGAGTGCAATTGTCTACCTGAATCAAATATGATAAGGATAATGACAGTCTTCATGGAATTTGAGAAGACGTCTTGTCATTTATTGATACCGAAACACTGTCAGGTGAGGTTATCACTAATTCTATCAATGGACAGATCAAGAAAGCTCACATTTTATGATTGGTGTCTGGAGATGGCTATGATGGTACCTCTGCCATTATAATAGTATACAGGAAAAAATAAAAGATGAATGTAAACCTGTAACCTGATGTGACATTGAGAAAGAAAAACATTATTAACTGTAATGATTATAAGTATTTAACTCACAATACCAATGACTGTATTTTGTATTAATCATGCTGCAGAGAGCTATATGATTTATTACTTCTATGTGATTTGTTCCTCATTTATGCAGAAAAAGAATTAAGCTTTGTGCACAGAATTATGGGACGAACTTGCATCATTTATAAGAATCTGTTGACCTCTTGATAATAAAAGAACACCCTGTGATATTATGAAATCAGCTGTGACCAGTTCCTGAACTCTTGCTTAAACTATTTTGAGCATATTGCTAAAGACTTGGGTATGTAGCTAGTTCCTCCCGGCTGTTGTGCAAAAACATTGCATACCTAAGCAAAATAAGGTATTGATCACTAAAGCTTGCTATGATAAGTTCTGCTTCGAACATGTAAACAGATCTAGTATAAAAGAGAGAAACTCCCTGCAATGTGGGGCTAATTGCACCAGCTGCTGCAGCCTCCTGCTCACCAAGAATAAAAAACTTCTTTCAGTCTACAGGTCTCCTGTCGTTCCTGACCCTTAGCTTCCACAACACTCAATTCCTTAATCTGGTTTTAAAACTAGAATTACCAAAGCCTACAAAAAAACTCGTAAACCCGGCCCAACGTAAATCCCATTCCCCCCCCCACCGCCACAGAACGGGCACAAAGTACTCCCAGCTAAAGCCTTGATTATCTGGGAATCAGGTACCCAGAATTGTATAGGGAAATAATAGATCGTTATTTGGAATACATGCATTTCATGTGTGTTCCGTTTCTACAACAATTTATGTAAACACATCGTTAAAACAGAAACATTTTTCATATTTTAGTAATAAATGACAAAATGTACACATAAACTGTATAATATGTGAAGCCTGAAGTCCAAAGATTAAATAAACACTTTCACTAAAGGTACAAGGATGATACAACAGCTTCCACGGCACAGCGGTAAGAACTGCTGACTTGTAATCAAGAGTCCCCTGGTTCGATCCTGACTGCCTCATAAATTTACAGTTTTAAGCAGTGAGCTGCTCTTATTGTTAATATCATACAATAAAAACATACATTTGATTTGCCGGTGTAAATTTATAGTACTTGTATTCTCTCAGTCACGATCACAATACCCACAAAGAATCTGTCGCTGTTAGTTTTTATTAGAAACTGGGAATAACTGTAGATGTGAATAGTGTTTTGAGACAATGGAACTGGAAATTCTCTGATCTGGAGGGATAAAAGCTGACACACAAACGCTGGTGTATCATGCCTTTTTGGTATGTCATTGTCACTTGAATTTTTTATATTCATTTTTATTGAGTGCTCCTGCTCTCTCTGAATTAGTATGCACCTTATGATCCATGATGTGAAAGCTGCACTGACAAAAAAGAGACATAGGTATATATGATATTTGGAATAATTCATTTTATGACCTGTATAGTACATCTCAGAAAACATTGTGGCACGGATGCAACAAGTTTTTTTGTAGGCTTTGGTAATTCTAGTGTTAAGCAAATGTTGTACAGTTTATTTGGTGAGAAACTGCTTTGGTATTATTTCTGAAGTTTGCAATTTTTTATGACTCCATTCTTTAATTGTTGTACCTGACACATGAAACAAAGCAGCATATGCTTCACCAGAAGAAAACTCAACTCTGAACTCATTGTGAAACAAGATGGGTAGAGTGACTAGAGGCTATATTTACTTTCAATGAGCTATACAGACCTATAAGTTCAAGCATGACAAAAAATTTTACAACATTTTTGGGTGATTCATCCATTCAAGACAAATAACCTTTCACTGCATTTGACACAGCTAAAGTCATCCTTACATTAAAATGTATGTGAAAAGTTGCTCTTTAAATCATTTCACTTGCCATGTGTTCTTCGGAAGGAAAACTGAATCTACTGACCTGTTTCTCATCAGCAGAGAAAGTCGCCAAGCCGTTAGAAGACAGGAGATCTAATGCCAAAGTGCAATTTGCCCTGATCTTTTAGGAGATCCGCAATAAAGCACCTAACTGCAGGGTACATTTTCGACCAATGAAAAATATTAATACCACTGACCCAATGAAGTTTTCTGAAATGTATCATTATCAACACCTTTGCTCAGCTATACATCTATATACAGTATTACAAAAGAAGAGGAGTTACACAAAACACAAAGAAATGATCTCAAGACTCAGTGACTTACTTCCACACAACATCAAATCACTTAACTAAACAATGGCTGAGAAACTCTGGCAGTAATATATCCTGATAAAGTGACAGATCATGTGTGTAGAGCAAGCTGAAATTGAATCACGGAAGACTAAATGAACCAGTCAAGCTACTGCACCACCAATTGCACTTGGTACATTAAAATGCAGGCAGCAGATATTTTTAACCCAAACACCTTCAAACTTATACACATTTTTTGCAGCACTTCCCATATCCAGTTTTTCTTCTTCCAGACATCTGAGAATTAAGGGCATGTGATACAACACCATAATAGAAAACAGACACAGTGAGCTAACCTTGCTCTTAAAGCTTAGAGATATTACCATTACAGATGATGGTTCTGAATGTCTACTGAAGGAGGAGATGGAGTAAGCAAGATTTGGTGTTAAAAGGTAAACTCCATGATTGAATTTAGCATGTTTTCTCAATGTCCACCCTGGATTCTTCCAATTTCTTCCCATAGCCCAGAAACATGCAAGTTAGGTGGACTGACAATACTAAATTAGCCCTACTTTGTGTTTGTGTGTGTGATTTCACCCAGCAGTGGACTGATGCCCCATTTAGGTATTGTTCCTGTCTTACACCTAATGCCTGCTGTGTCGGTTCCAGACGCTTGTCTATTTTTGTATTTATTGTGGTTGTGAATGAGTGAAAGCTTATGAGTTTTGGCTATTTTATACAGGAACTTTTGAATATATATCACAGCAAGTATACAGCAGCTAGTTTCCCTTATTATTAGTGACAATTGGAAAAAAGTGGCATAAATCTATTTTTCTTTTGTCATTTCAATTGCTTTAAAATTGTCATTTTAACAGCTTTCTCAACACTGCTGATGCTCTGATTGTCTCCTGCTGTGTCTGCACTGCCTAAAACTATAAGCTGTACTTTGAATATAAAGATTGAGATTTGTGCAGCAACTGAAAAACAAAATAAACACAAACATGTAATTTTAGTCCTGCAATTCTCATTCTTTGACTGCCTGCAACACTAACATCCCTTACCACAAAGCGTTGTCTAACTTATTTTAAAAAAAAATCAGAATGTTCTTTTTGTGGATACAATCTGAAGGATTTTCAGCAAATGGTGGTACAAAAACCTCACTGAATGACTTTAATGACAAGGATTCTTCAAAGTGCAAAACATGCAGTCCAGATAAATGAAATTCCACATTTTAATCATCAGGGAACCAAGGCATATTTCATATAGCTACTCAAATGTCTATTAATTCAGTACATTGTCAGGTTAAGAATTAGTCATCAAAATCCTTCATGGTGAAGAAAGTAGAACTAAACTATGGCTGTTGCATGATATCTTAAAACACACTTATACAAAGGCAGATGTTAAATCACGGACCTCACCCTTAGGAGAGTTGAACTTGGTGACTCTGAAAACTAAACTTCTGCAAAAGTTATATAATCAATGCCTGCAGAAAAAATATCATTTCAAGTATTCTGTAAATGCTTGTAGTCACTTGTGATTAACACTGAATTATTTACAGAAAACTTTTTTTTTATAAAATGATAAAAATAAAGAAAATGTGGCAAAGTAAGACATGTAATGGGATAAGAAACACTATATACAAATGCTAAAACACAAAATAATGCAAATAAAAGAGCAATTGTACTTTTCATTGTCTAGTACAGCATTATACCAAAAAGCCCAAAATGTGGCCCCTATTCATATGTTAGTATAAACTGTTGCAAGTGGTGATCAAGCTGGACATATCTGGATTTGGACGCCTCAAACCAGAGGTGGGAGCAAGTCATTGATTTATTTCTCATGTAACAAGTTAGTTTATAAACCCAAGTCCCAAGTCAAGACGGGCAAGTCTCAAGTCAAATCTCAACTCTTAAAATCCAAGTCCCAAACAAGTCATAATGAATTTTTGTCACCAAATGTAATGGTAATTCATAAGTTTACGGAAGCCATACATGGTTTTTAAACATTATTACATTTCCACAATTTCCTCTTCATGTTAATATCCAGGGCAAGTTTGAGGGGCAGCAGAAGACTATCTCACTAATCATTAGACACAAAGTAGAAATATCTGAACAGAGTATTGGTCCATCGCAGGGTGAACACACACACACGGCCAATTTCAACAACACCAAATAGCATAACTTGCATGTCCTTTGACTTTGAAAGGAATCCAAGAACATATAAGCTCTACACACAAAGTACTCGGCACTTGAGCCATTATCTCTGTACTGCAAGGGAGCAGCACTACTTTCTCACTGTGCCACCCAAGGGTAGAGATAATCATTAAAAGTAATAGAAAAGAAATTACAATAAGTAGGAATAATATAAATACAAGCATAAAATATGTCTGTAATATAAAAAATAAATAAAGAGTAACAAAGTAATACAACAAAATAAAAGATAAAATAGACAATTATTAAAGACAACACATATATAGTAAATGTAAAGAAATAATAAACCAAGCAAAATGAAAATATAAACAAAGATGAAAAATATAATTAACAAGTATACAGTTACAGCACAACAAAAACTGATAGAAAAATGCAACAGAAAAACACATAAGGGACAAATTTAAAGGCAATACATGTAAATACAATACAATCAACAATTATGTATATACAAATTTGCAAATACCCACGTGAATAATATATATATATATATAAATATACTATAATATATATATACATACCACTAACGGCGTACTGAACGATAACTTGCAGTGAATACACTTGACTTGAGCATTCCTAGTTTTCATACTCTTTCTTTGTCTCTGTTTACCATTCGTTTGCTCAGAGGTTGATGCGCTTGCTGCTTCCTGAGCAGCTCTTCTTTTCTCCACCCTAACAGCCTGCTGCTTCTCTTCTTTCGTCAGCATCTTTTCACATTAAAACTGATTAAGTTAGTTTTTGTGTTGCAATTACTTAGTACGTTTTCTTTAATTTTTCACTTAAGCTGACACTTAAGTCTTCAATCTGCCTCAAGAATGATTAGCGAAGGTGGTAGGGAATGAGAACGACACCCATACGCATGCGCCGCACGGCTGCCCTTATGTGCGCTGCCGAGAGTTGATTCTACAATAAAATAAAAAAGTAATAAAATTATCACTCCGAAAGTGGATAGCAGACGTCACATAGTATATATGTACCAAATTTCAGGTTAATAGTTCAAACGGTTTGCGAGCTACAGGTGATTTAAAATCCTGGACAGACAAACGAGCAGCCACGGTAGCGTATTATATATTATTTATATATAAATAAATAATAGAGTAGATATGGGTTGCCCATGGCTTCCTATATTGTTAAAGTTGACAATTATTTTCTATTATGTGTGTGTGCGTTCTGTATATATGGTCTGTTAGAACTATATATAGTGACCTTAATTATTTCCATTTTACATTTGTTCTGTTGCATTTATCAATTACTTTATATACATTTTGCTGTAATTCTATACTTGTTCTCTATTTTTAGTTTTTTCATCATCAGGTTAAGGTTGTTTCCTTTCTCCTTTATTATTTCTTAATATCTATATGCATTGTCTTTGATAATTTTTATTATATATGATTTTGTATTACTTTTTATTTCATTATTACTCTTTTTTACATTTTGATATGCTAGAAGTATGAAATATCATTCATTATTTCTACTTATTATTACCATAATTCCCTTTGTATTGTGTGCAATAATTATCTGTATCGTATTCATACAGAATAATAATGGAATTTGTGTTCTTTTTGATTTATGTCATACTTACTATAACTATATTTATGTTAAGTCAGTTATAGCTTCTTTGTTTTTATATAATGTTTCACTTTAGTAGCAATCCACAACATCAGCTGATCTGGTTTCTGCTGGTTGTTATGTAATATATTTAAGGTGGTTTTTATGTCATTACTGACTTCTTGGGCAGTCTGAAAAGAACAGTGCAGCATTTAAGCGCAGCATAAAGTAGATCATTTAAATCAATTAAAGCATAAACTTCAACAGTAACAGTAAATGAATTACTTTATGCATTTTAGTAAAATAAAGCCTTTTTTCTACACCAAGGAAAAAAGGAGGATCATACTCAGTGTGTCCCAAAGATTTACCAACAAAGGCACTAACATTCATGGAGACAAATCTTTATCAACTTTATAGTTATTTGTTATCTGTTTGAGAAATGTACAATATTTGGATAATCTACACCTCGCATCCTGATGCAAGAATGGCACACAGTCAAAGGGAGACACCAGCACATGATGTTGATTTATCCTTTTGTCTTAACAGCTAACAGCATATTTATTTTTTTGATTTAATCTATATTATGGAAAGTTATTTCTAAAGAGTTTGGACTGTTCCATGTTTTTGGATTTGATAGAGCACGTTTCCTTGTCATTTTTCTTAAAACTAACCTTTTGGATTTGAGTTCAGTTTTCAGAATACTCAGAAACAATCTCTACCGGATTTGTTGTTCCCTAACAGTCACACAGTCTCATGCATGCTACAAATGGAAGCAAAGTAAAATATATTTAAAAAGCTTCAAATCAATAGCAGGAATTTGTAAAGTTAAACTGGCTATCATTTTACAATTATTAACTTGGCAATCAGCATTCAGCTTACATATCCAAGATTCGCTAATGTTAATTACATAAACCAAACTTGGCATTATTTGTGGAGCCTTAAATGTTCAAAAGGTTGTGGTTGTTGGATGTGATTTTTATGCCACATGTTTTGCATGTTACAATTCTCTACTTTTTGATATCACTGTAGTCTTTGTAATTAAAAATGATAACCTTTGAGAGCATGTTTGCAGCCCTTTCAGTCTGCCTTCATTTAAGCACTGGTGTGCAAACAAGTTTGGGTTGGATTTCAAATATTTGAATCACAAGGAGAAAGGAAACAACAACAGTGTGCTTTATAAGATGTCAAAAAAAATAATTATATGCAAAGAAAAACAAATTAAAATTAGATAAGAAAAATAATGCAGAAATAGTATATAACAATAAATAATTCACACTTAAGAGAAACAAAGTCCTTAATTATGGAATTATTTTTCAAGTCTCTAAATGACAGTCTGATGAGAAGTTCAGTCTAACCTAGTGTAATGTCTGAAAAAAAAAACAAGGCAGACAATTATTAAAAAAAACAAAATAGAGTGAGGAACAGGAGAAAGAATGGAGTCAAGGAAAAAGCAAAGATCAAGACCAGAAAAGAAAATATGAAAGAGACAAACTGCATTCCAAGAATCAAAGACCAAAAGCAGAGATAAATACTAGTGCCAGTAACCAAAAATCAAAAGAATCATTCATTGCTAAGTTTTGCCCAGTCTCAGATACAAAATGGCCATCAATACGACCTTTTAACCCTTCACCAATCACCCCAATGTCATGACCCTAGAGACCACGCCCATATAAACCAGGACCCTCATCATGATGACTGAAACAACAAAAATGCCACCCCATAGTCTAAACAAAATGACGTCTGAAAAGTAAAATTTCTAAAAGAAAACATTGATCAAGAAAATAACCACAGAATTAAATTGAGTGCATAAAGCTTAGAAACAAAACACAGATGATTGTTATAGCCTGAAAAAGCTTGGAAATAATCCAAAAATCATAACAGCTAGAGAGTCAATGATCTGTTTTATCTGTAAATATTTTGAAGCTAATAAGAGCAGCCTTGTGAAACACCTGGGGGGTATTTTTCGTACGTGGATTACTCGTTTAGCCGGATGTAATTGTTGACGATTTGGCATGATCCTGGATCTGTTGGTTTTTCAAAACTCTTGCTGGATGTGTTGTCATAGCAGCACATCCAAATCCTCAAACCTGATTGGAGCAGGTTTGTTCTATGTAAACAAGGATTAGCTCACACACTTAATTAGTGTCCATGCGTGGAATTCATTCAGTCATAGCTTCGCCGTTCATGAATGAATTATTAGAAGAGAATTTCATATAGAGTGGGTTCTGCGCGATCGGCAAGATCCTTTATTGCTCCCGGAGGAAATTCTTTTCAAAAGATACTGCTTTAGCTGGAGGGGAGGGGGGGTATTGTACCTCAAAGATTTATTAGCACCTTATATTCGAAGTCAAACTAGGCGAAGTTGGGCTCTCACAACCACACAGATTTGCTTTGAGGTTTTTTGCAAGCGGTACTTTTTTTTTTATATACCGTAGGCAATGCAGAAAATCTATCTAAAAGTGCAGTTTGCCAGGCAATTCATAAAGTCTGTTTGGCTCTGAAATATTTCCTTCAGGTTTTCATAGTGTTTCCTGGACACCTGCGTGTCCAGACAATAAAAGATGTGTTTCATGCCACTGCAGGTAGGTAATACACAGACAAAAACACCCACAGTTCCATAAAGAATCTCACAATCAGCCTAACATTCTCATTACCCAGGATTTCCAAATGCGATTGGGGCACATGGGACTGATCAGAGTGGAGTTTGATCAAACATTATTTGGAAAATTTACCTCTCCTCCTGATGAATAATCAGACACAGTGTCTTCATCAAATATTTGACCTTCGTCAAAATCTCGTTGGTCAGACACACGTTCTAGGGATATGACATTCCCTGCAACTGACCCAACAAAAAAGAAGGCTATATGGAACATACCTATGGCACACATTGAGGACAAATATATGCAATGACCATCCTTTACCTGAAATGAAGTGACTACTGCATCCTGCCACTGGTTCTGAGGAGGAGCTTCCCCCTGGAATGCCCTCAGAAACAGGGCGATGGACATTTTGCTGGAGAGCCAACTCTTCTGCAGGGGTAGGTCTGGACCGCGTGGACCTCCACCTGTTTTTTGCTTGTCTGCCTTCTTATTAGCTTTAAAATTAATGTTTTTTATCTATACTAATAAAAGGGAAAGCCCTCACTCACTCACTGACTGACTGACTGACTGACTCATCACTAATTCTCCAACTTCCCGTGTGGGTAGAAGGCTGAAATTTGGCAGGCTCATTCCTTACAGCTTACTTACAAAAGTTGGGCAGGTTTCATTTCGAAATTCTACGCATAATGGTCATAACTAGAAGCTATTTTTCTCCATTTACTGTAATGGAGTTCAGCTGGAGGGGCGGAGTTTCATATGACATCATCACGCCTCTCACGTAATCACGCATTACGTAGAAAGCCAGGAAGAGCTACAAAACGCGCTTTATAAAACATGCATTATATAATTAAGAAGGCAGCGAAACAATTAGAAGCGAGCGAGTGACATATAAAACCATATTCAGCGGCTCACGTGAACTGACGCAGTGCGCAGACAAAAAGTAACAGTTCCAAAGAGTGCTGAACAAAAACCGAATTACACTGCTACGCTCAAATAGATAAACCACATGCCGTGGCGCGACAGTAAAGCATTCGCCTGTAGCGCCCACGTCCGAGGTTCGATTCCCAAGAGGGGATGCACTAAGTATGTACGCGCGCTTCTCGATTTATTTTAACCTCGCATCCCCTTAGTTTGAGACGTATGAAAACGCATGCGGTTAACGCAGAAAGACAGATCACCTATT
>JANRMT010062792.1:100589855-100637355 GCA_026402145.1 Polypterus bichir lapradei
AGAGAACCCCCATTCCTCCGATGTGGCAGCAGCTCACCTCTGCCCCCCCACGCCCCTCTTGTGGACGTCGGCTATTTGGGTCTCCAGACTCTGACGAGGGCAATGCTGAACTGACCATGTCACCAGCATTTTTAACTTCTACTCCAGCCTGCCATCAAAGCATCAGCTTCAAGAAAAGCACACACCTTCCAGATGTGCCTCTCAGGCCTCTGACTGCTGAAAGGGAGGAGACATTTTACAAAGAGTGTTTCCAGTGAGGAGAGCGTCGCCCAGATGTACAGTATATGCAGCCAGTGTCTTCATGGTGCTCTGTACATTTGAGGCCTACCAGAGCTGGGCAAAGCAGGTGAACTGGAGTGGGACAAACAGCAAAGCCAAATTGCCCAAGAATTTAAAAGACAAGGTGCACAAGACTGTCATGCAGAGATTTCCGGATCTGACAGCGGACCACTGGTTCCGAGTCAGAAGTAAAATCAACGAAAGACTGAGAAGCCCTTGTAAACTTGACCCTGAACAGCCACGGGCTGGCTTTAGCAGTAATTTATGATTGTTTTAATTTTTTTTGTGTATATATTTTGCAAATGTTCGAATAAAACTTGATTTTTAGAATGTATAATTTATTGTGTCATTTGTTTACAGCGTTGGCTTAATTTGTGATTGAGACAAATGGGTTTAATTGAAATAATTTATATTGGTAGGAGTAAGCCAGGCTCTAGCGACCTTGGACAAATCACAATATACTGTACTGTAAGCTCTCTCTCTCGAGCCTCTCTCTCGTGCACACATGCGCACGCACACACACACACGCACACACGCACGCACACACACACAAATTACACATGAAATTGCGTAAAACCAAACGAAAGTAGATAAAAATATAAGCAGTAAAAAATCAGTAAAAATACATTGGTATAACAGGCGCTAACTTTTTTACTATTGTTTCCAAGTGTTTATGGGGATTTAATCTGTCTCTGCTGCCGCATCTATTCGCAGTTGTGATAAGTGATTAATGCCCCATCAGATTTTTTGATGGGGAGGCATTATGCATGATTAAATGACAAAAGAAATACTGACCCATATGGACAGATATTTGTTTCAGGTTGCATGCGCCATTAATTGCCTTTGTTATGCCAATTTTTGACTATCAGTGAAAAAAAAACATCAGCGAAAACATCATCAAAAATATAACGAAAACAAACCCAAGCAGAAGTTACATTTTGAGCTTTACTTTGCAGCAAAATATAATTTATCAGTATATTAAATGGAACTAGGTAAAATACACCATAATGTAAAATACTGTACATAGCCTGCATTTGTATTCCGTACCTACAATGATCGGTATAGATAAATTACAGACGTACCATGTCTTTAAGGATTATTAAGGATGTCTTAAAAATATTTTACTAACTAGTTTTATTAATTCATTATTTAATAATAAATAGCATAATCATCATGGGTTGTGTATTGAGTGATTTAACAAATCTGTTTTATTAATCGGTTTGTTGTTGTTTTTTTTACCACGTCATCTATTTATGAAACTATGTTGACAATACAAGAACTGCCTGTACAGTATATTAAAGATACGGTATAGGGCTTCCTGGACACTGCAGTTAACTAAAGCAGTCAATGCTCCATCTGGTGGGATTATACAGCATTGCAACCATCTTTTTAGAAAGCGCATGGGGGCGTTTATGGGGCGGGGCATCGTTAACTGCATCATCGCGGGGGATCACATTCCGTGCACGGATCGTGCATGGTCCTGTCATGGTCCTGTCATGGACCTGTCATGCTCCAGGCCGCTGTTTGACGTGGCTCCCACTGTATATTCACGTAAATATATCCATAGAGAAATAAAAAAGCACTCTGAGCTATTGATATAGGCAAAATTACATTTACATTTTGCGATACTAATAACATTTGTAATTTAATTTATGGCAAATAAGACATTAGTCTTTCAGTCTAGCTGGCTATATTTAATTCATTAATAATATTAATAATTAAAAGCATCTTCTCCACTTTCCCCTCATGTCATGCTTGGAAGATGCAGAGTGTAGTTTTGCTTTACTTGTGCTGTTCTTTTCTTTTTTAGACCCGTTGTTTTATAATTTTACAACTGTAGCTGTCCTGGATTTGTACAGCTAATTATGCCATTTTCTGTAGATAATCTGTAACACACAGTATCTTACTTCTTTTGAACACTCCTGTTGTCTGCCAATGGTGTATTTCTTGTATTTGCTTTATTTTTATTGTGCTTTTCAGTTCATATATTTAATGAGGTGTTTTAATTGTCACAGCCTCATAAATTGTCTTCTCAGGTTGCTTGTGTGACAAAGTGGTGACTCTAAGTCTTGGGATATGTTAAGGTTGCCATTTCGAATCCCATAAACACCAAAAATGATTCTACTCCTGTGTATGATGTTAACCTGAATCCAGCCCAGCAAGCAGGTTCTCTAACTTCCAGGGAAAATTCAGGGGCTGGTGGCAGGATTATCACTCCAGCCACTGCAAAAAACCTTGCACTGTTCCACTCCATTTGAACAAGTGGGATTTGGGATCCTGAGATTGTTCGTCATGTGGTGGGTGTGTCAATGAATGTATCAATGCATGCTCCCAGCATCTCTCTTTCTCAGAGGTTGCATGCAGTTGAAATTCAGAACATAAAAATGACTTGGTCTTTTACACTTTCTCTAATATGCCAGTCAAATGCCTACTGCCATTGTTCTCTTCTTTTGTCAGACATGTTTGCATACCCTCAGCCTGCCAACATACACAATGTCCTTGGCTGCTGTGGTTTGATTATTTTCTTGTTGGTAAAGTTGATCAGTCAACCTGTCGACTCCTGTCCTGTTCTGGTACTCTGTGTAGCTGTTCTGTCCACCATGGAAGAATACCCAAGCCAACTGACAACTATTTGTGAATGTCTCCTCATGGATGACTCCAATAATCATTTGCATTTGACTGTTTTGTCCTACAGCCTTTGTGCTATCAATAAACGGTGTCTGGTTCTAATTCAGATAAGTTACATTTCCTATTATTTTTTGTATTTTTGTTTTGTTTTCACCAATATTTTTTGACACAGAGTTCTGGGGCCTTTTTAATATAACATTTGTTGCTGATTGAGTTCCTTGCAGTAACTCTGGTTTGTTTACTGAATATATATAATACATAAAACTGGTCTTACTCTCATATAAGAATAAATGGTATTAAAGTATTATAAATTATCTATTAGAATGATCTATTTTAGAATTGCTGTTTAAAATGCATATCATATACAATGTCCTTGCGCTTTCACTAGAATTACTAATAAATAATATTTTTCATGTGTGATCTTTACATGTTGGAACTTATCTTGGAGGTAATGGACACATTGCAGTAAACAAACACCCCAGTCCAGTTCAAGATGAGGTGTGCCTCATTAAAATTCCAAAAATTAATTGTGCAGCCACAATTGCACTTAATCATGTACAAAAAATATTTATTTTGACTGTTTTGGTGTTTTCCAAGAATTAAGCAAAAACACACAAACATAAAAACAAATCGCAATTTAGAAACACTTCTAGCCTAGCCCGAGGACAGAGTTTTTACAAAGTTTTAGCTCCATCTTTTGGAATATACTCTTATTCTTGAATTACATTACAATTCATATCAACAATGCCTCTCTAACATTAATAATAAATTCTACTCACAAATCTGTAGGATTATTTATGAGCAGAAATCTAGACTGACACTCACAACTGATATTCGTTTTTCCACTTTTTTGCCAGATATTTCAGTTATATGGCTGGAATGCTACATACCTACTTGTCATTGTGCCATTATGATTTTTCATTGTTTATAGGCAGGTAGTACTGTGTCCAACATAAATTTTCGACCTAGATAATAATAAAGTAGGCCAGCCAAAGCCCAGTTTATCACTACATTTTTTTTCTATTGTGAAATATCTGGTTCCATGTGCCAGGAGCTTTTGATGCAAATATAATACGGAATCATCATCCCCATCTTCCCTTGAGCCAGAACTACTCCAAAGCGTACTGAAAACGTGAGTTGCTTCTAAAAATTTAGGTGATTTCACATCCTTTGAGGAATTTATTTTAAATATTAAAACAGATTCCAACACAATTAAAGTGCTAGTCTACAGAATACCAGGGCCACATTCATTATTCATGACTGAATGTGGCAACCTTTTATCTGATTTGGGTATAAATTATGATTGCATAGTGTTGATGGGGGATTTTAATGTATGTACTGATGTGGAAACAGACACTTTTAGCAAATGTTTTACTTATTTGTTAAATTCAGTAGGATTTTGTAAGTTTGTCAAAGGTCAAACTCATAATGTTAACCATACATTAGATTTAATTATATCTTAAAATTTAACTATTACCCCATTAAAATGAAGTTATTTCTGATCACATTTAATTTGGTTCTGCCCTTACCAATACACTCACAGATTAAAGCAAAGACAGTGTGACATCTAGATTGTAATTCAGCTTCAGAATTTTTAGATAATTTATAGATAATCACTGGCCAAGAAAGCTCAAACCCACCTCTACTTTCTTTGCAAACTGAGGAGAGCACAAGTTCCACCCCCCATCATGTGCTCTTTCTACCGGGGCACAATCGAGAGCATCCTCACTAACTGTGTGTAGTATGGAAGCTCCACTCTCTCCTGTAGGAAGTCCCTGCATCGCATAGTAGATGCGGCCAGTAAGATCATTGGTGCCCCACTGCCCTCCCTCAAGGACATTTTCCACACCCATCTCACCTGTAGGGCCATCAGTATTGCTGGTGACTCCTTCCACCCCTTTCACTCCCTTTTTAGCCTCCTCCCTTCATGGAAAAGGTACCGGAGCCTCCGGGCCTGCTCCACAAGACTGTCTAACAGCTTCATCCACCAAGCTGTCAGGATGCTGAACTCTGTCCACTACCTTCCCCCCTTGCCCCTGAACCGTAACAAGAGTCACTATCTAACAAGTACCCTAACTCAGCTGGTATTATACAAGGACTCAATATTACATTTGCGGCTAACTGTCTGTCTTTTGTACATCTCATAAGCTATTCTATAAGGCACCTTCTCTTTTTTTTTTACTGTAATTGGCTTTTGCACTAATGACTATTGCACATTGTACACAGGTCTACTTTACAAGTTCTGATGTTATTTATCGTATATGTTATACTTTATACTTTTTATATTTTATTGTACTACAAAGTTGAGAGAGAAACAGTATTTCGATTGTCCTGTATGTTCTGCACATATAGTGAATTGACAATAAAAGGCTATTTGATTTGATTTGATTTGATTAATTGTGGAAAACCATTTAAATCAGTTAACATCAAATGTAAATGTAGACAACAATTTAGATCAGCTAAAATCACATTATAATGTGACCTTGAGACATGCTCTGGACGCAGTGGCTCCCCTTAAAACAAAAGTGATCAAAGCACATAGAAACTCTCCCTGGTTTAATGAGAACACTTGAGCTCTTAAATTAGAGTGTCGAAAACTGCAATGCAGATGGAGAACAACAAAGCCGCAGGTATTTTAAATTGCAGGGATAGAGAGTGTTAAAAAATGTAAAAAACCTTTCTTTAAAGCTTGTTCAGACAACTATTCTAAAATAATAGATTGAAATAATAAAAATCCTCGGGTACTGTTTAGAACAGTGGCTAATTTACAAAAGGAAATTCAGATCTACAATGCAAAATAGAAAATTAAAAATATATGATTTTAGATCTTGGCATCACATTGCAACCCTCATAGTAGCCTGGCAAAGCCTGTCTCTCCTTGCATTTAACACTTTAGAAATTTTAATCCTGTAACAAAACAGGAAGTGTTAACTTTAATTTCTAAAATGAATCTCACTCCTGATTCCCTAGATCAAGTGCCAACAAAACTAGTAAAAAGTGCAATGGATGTTCTTGCAGCACCTATTCTTAGCTTTATTAATAGTTCATTATTGTACGGCACAGTACCTGATGCACTAAAAGTGTCAGTCATCAAACCATTACTTAAAAAGTCAGACCTAGACCCACACGTACTTAAGACCCATATCAAATTGACCCTTTCTCTCTAAAATACTCGAAAAACTAGTTGCCAATCAGTTTCATTCACACATTGCGCATCACAATTTATTTGAGAAATTCCAGTCTGGCTTCCGCACTGGTCATAGTACAGAAATGGCACTAACGCATGTTGTAAATGACATTCTGATGTCCTCTAATCAAGGAAACTCCACTGTAACTATGTTGTTAGACTTAAGAGCAGCATTTGACACCATTAACCATTCTATTTTACTACACAGGCTGGAAAATGACAATGGGCTTATAGGCATTGTCCTTGCCTGGTTTAGATTTTATTTATCAAATAGATTCTAGTATGTACAGAAATGTTCTGACAATACTCCATCATTATACACAGAAGTGAGATATGGTGTCCCTCAAGGCTCAGTACTGGGACCTTTACTGTTTTCACTTTACATGCTTACACTGGGATCTATCATTACTATCATTAGAAAATATAATGTTAATTGTCACTCATATGCAGATGATGCCCAGTTATACTTTTCTTTTAGACCAAATGAAGTTTCTCTGATGTTGTCTTTAATTACATCTTTTTGCGAATTAAAGGAGTGGATGGATGAGAACTATACAGATAAATCAGATGTTAATTATTGGAGGGAATGATGCTGATCGCAGCTGTATTTTGTCATTATTTATCTCATTTAGACTCACCATTAATTTTACTGAATTAGCCTGCAGTCTCAGTGCTTTCTTTGACTGTAAAATGTCATTTAAAGTGCACATTACAAAATTGTCTAAAACATTTTTCTTCTAGGGGCGGCGCAGTGGTAGCGCTGCTGCCTCACAGTTAGGAGACCCGGGTTCACTTCCAGGGTCCTCCCTGCGTGGAGTTTGCATGTTCTCCCCGTGTCTGCGTGGGTTTCCTCCGGGTACTCCGGTTTCCTCCCACAGTCCAAAGACATGCAGGTTAGGTGGATTGGCGATTCTAAATTGTCCTAGTGTGTGCTTGGTGTGTGGATGTGGGTCCTGCGGTGGGTTGGCGCCCTGCCCGGGATTGGTTCCTGCCTTGCACCCTGTGTTGGCTGGGATTGGCTCCAGCGGACCCCCGTGACCCTGTGTTCGGATTCAACGGGTTGGAAAATGGATAGATGGATGTTTCTTCTGTTTAAAAAAATTTGGGAAATTGAGGTGTTTTCTAAATAAGCAGGATACTGAGAAATTAATTCTTACATGTATTTCTAGTAGGACTGACTACTGCAATGTGGTACCCCTACAGTGTGGAATGGTCTGCCCAATACTATAAGAGATGCCCCTTCAGTCTCAGCTTTCGAATCCCGGCTGAAGACTCAGTACTTCAGTTTAGCATATCCTGACTAGAGCTGCTGATTAACTGTACATACTGAATCTCTGTTGTTAGTCATTAGCACTAAAACATGAGTAATATGTTTTAAGCTCTTCCAACACTTTATAAGTTCAGAACCTTGATTTAAAAAGCATAAAGAATATTAGGTGTTCTGCACAAAAAATGTGAGCCAATCTTCATGGCAGAAGAAGGCCGTCTGCTTTGCAGAGCCCGGTCCGTAAAAGGTGAAAGGGGGGGATGCACAGCCGATTAGCCACGTGGTCGCGGGAAGGTAAACAGAAAGCCCTTAAAGCGACGGCGGGACAGAATCAAGGCAGACACAACGATTCAATCAACATGGTTTATAAAATGAAATATATACATATAATAAATAGAAATCAAACAATAATCCAAGAAAAAACATGAAATAACTATATACAATAAATATAACATGAAATAACTATATACATACAATAAAAATCAAACAACAATCCAAGGAACTATATACAAACAAACAATCAATCAATCGATTTTAAAAAATTTGGGCACCCCGCCTGGCACGATTTTTCTTCTCCCTCCTCTTTTCCTCCAGCCACTCCTGGACACTTCTGCCAGCTGAGGTGGAGCAAAAGAATCCCACCACCCCCCCAACCCCAAAGCAGCTGTGGCCAAACTCCTTCATTTTTGGACGGCCACAGAGCTGGCAAACATAGGCTTCTACTTTCCTCCTTGGTTTGGGGGGGGGGGTTCCTTGTTGTTGTGCCAGCTTGTCTGCCTCCTGCTTTTTCTTCCGCTGCCAGGCAGTGGTGCAGGGTACCGAACATCCCGCCTGTGGCGGTGGAAGCGGAGAAGCGGCAGTGTCAGCCGGCAAGGGGAGTGGGTGCTTCTTGTGGCACATTGGGGTCAACAATTGGCGGTGCCACATCCACGGGGCCCCGAGGTCGCTGTGTTGCCTGACCAGACAGGTCAGGTGGGTCCGGGTATTGATACTGTTCTGCAGCGTACGGCAGTGGTGGGCTCCGAAGCGAAGCCATCTCCAGAGCTTGCTGTACCAGCTCCCTGGTGCGAGCGTAGTACCTACAGAGACAGAAAGCAAAGTAAGTCAGGGTGGGAGGGAGGAGAGGGGCATTGCGGAACCCACTTGTCCAGTGTGTACTTACCATTGTGCCAGCGTGCACTGATTGAGGGGGAATAACTGTATATGTGTTTGGGCCATGAGTACCGGGTTTGTAAGTATGTTCTCTAGAATACAGATATAATCCTTCATTACAGCTGCACAGCGGTTCACCCTCATGCCGAAGATGGTGGTTCCTTCGGGGTGAATCCTGGACAGCTCTATACAAACAGCCTGCACAAGGCGGCTGATGTTTGGCATCTGTGCGGCTTGGCCGCCTTGGCCGACCATACACCTACAAAATTTGGGGGGTGGGTTTAAAAGAGAGAGAGAGAGAGAGAGAGAGGGTGAAGAGAGAGAGAGAGTCAGTCAGTCAGTCAGTCCTGCCATCGATATCCAATCAAAAGGAAAGAGGCCACGGCAAAGAGGTTGAGCGCCTACCGTCGCAAGCTCTCCACTCCCGGTGTGACACTGGTCTGCGAGTGCTTGTGTCGGAACCTCCCCTGCACCAGTCTTTCCTGGTGGCGTGGCAGAAAGCGAACTGGGGCCTTGTCCCCCTCTGGCAATCGTTCCCAGAGGGTGATGATCTCTGCCACTTGCTGCTGCGTCATGCAGGAATGGTGAAGCAGCTTCAAGAGACTGGAGGCCAGGTTGACCACGTGCTGGTAACCTGGGCCAGTGTCAGGTCCAAGGCTATTCTGTTGGGGGAAGAGAGCAAAAGTGAGAAAGGGAAGCACTCATCAGATATTCCACAGGTATATCATGACTCGTCGGGAGAGACTTACCGGCTTGTGGGACACCCTTTGAATGGCCTTGTCTCCAGGGGAGGTCTCCTGGTCGGCTGGCCCAGACTGTGAGGCGCCGATGGCAGGGTGTGACTGGGACTTGTCAGACGACAACGATTGTTGGGCGAAGTCCTCCTCAGGGCTGAAGAGGGTGTTGTCCAGAGGTTCCTCTACCGGCCCCTTGTCCTCTTGGAAGCACTCGTCGACACTGTTGTCATCGTTGTCTGTATAAGTCCCATCCGGAGCGTCGGGATCCCTGCCCATCACTTCCTACAGCACTCGACCGGTCTGTGAAAATAGGTATAGGTACCAATAAGCTCACCTGTGAAAAAGAGGGAACTGTTTTAAAATGAAAAGGTGGGAGAGAGAGGGAGAGAGAGAGAGAGAGACAGACAGACAGAGGGCTCGACGCCCGCCTCACCAGTGTACTTCGCAGACAGTGTAATCCTCAACCAGCTTCTTGTGATATACAACGTCGCTCAGCTTATTGAGGGAGTACTGGAGTTGGCCACTGTAGCAGACCATATCACGGTCTGCTGCCTCCACTGCTTGTGCCGCATGGTCCTCGTTCCACCGCACCAGGCCTTCCAGCAGATAGGCCTGAAAGTGGGCCGTGCTGGCCGAAGTGCCTGAAAGACACAGTGAGAGAGAGAGAGAGAGAGATAAAAATGCAATGCCACCCACTCCCTCACACAACACAGGTCACAAAGAGCAGGTTTGTGGGCACCCTTACCAGGTATGAAGCGGTCCAGATGCAGGTGGAATGACTCAAATGAAGTTGGACCTTGCATAAACCTGAACATTGGCAGCGTGATCCCCCCTTTGACCAGCCGTCCGGTCTGCATGTACAGGTGCACGCCAGGTGGGTCCTGGATGCTGTGGAGGTGGTGCCTCTGTGTCTTCCAGATTTCCTGGATCTTGTCGCGGTCCAAAGGCGGGATACCCATGGTGTCAGTGGCGTCCCCAAAGGCCTCCAGCATCTCGTCAATGAGCCGGCCGGTCTCCTCTGCCCCACACGTGTGGCGGCGGCAGTGGTGGGCCAGCTTTTTCAACGGGATTTTTCCGTAGCTGGAGCCTCGGGGATCCTTCCCCGCCTCACCAGCCTTGGCCTGTCACAGCTGGGCGACATCTCGCTGGTCCCACTCAAAAATGCAGAACGAGAAATGCGCCATGAAGAGGCTGTATAGTGAGTGGCTCTCTATGGTGACACCCGCTGCGAAGCGTTGCATCAGGTGCCACACGTCAAGCCGCACCACTAGCTGATCCCACTGGTTGAATAAGAGGGACACCTTGCACGGTCCTCCATGGGAACAGCAGTCTCGGTCCACATAGAGGACCAGAGGCGGGGACACACTGGCATCACGGTATCGCTGCATCAGCCCGGTGGCCATGGGGTGCAGGCCAGCGCCCTCGGCAGCAGTGAGGACGCTGATCAAGATCTGGCCATGCTCGTTCCCCACGTTGGTCACCCAGGCTGCCGTTCCTGCCGCGGCACCAGCAAGTTTCTTGTTCACCTGAATGATGAAAGGGAGAGTTGTAAGCTGTAAGCAAAAAAGGAAAAAGAAGGAAAGAAGGAAGGAGGGAGGGGATGGCGATATCGCTCACCTTCTTGGTTGAGTCCATTTTTAAGATTGAGCCAAAGATGGGGGTGATCCGGGCCTTGGTTTCTTCTAGCCTCGAAGCCACCTCCCTGGCATAGATGGACAGCAACCATTTTGCACTGGGCACCATGGGGTCATCCGTGATGGTAGAGGTGGAGTCGCAGATGGCTCGGCACCCGATTTGATGAACTTGGAGACCATGAACATGAACTTTTTGGACCACAACATCCAGGACCTGGTGTGCTCCTTGAGCAGATATCTGCGCAGCCAGTTGGCCAGGTTGCACAGCGTGCGCGCACGCATCTGCCCGATGAGCTTTTTGTCGCAGGATAACCTGTGTTAGACAGAACAGAGACGTTAGGACTGCTTGTGTGTGCACCCGTCTACTTGTGGAGAGTTGACCAAGCCATTGGAGACTCCTTGTCTGACCTGTAAGTCAGGATAGCTGGAAAGTCATCCCGGTGGGTGTGGTGCCGCTGATCCAAGATATCCTGCGACCAGCCCGCCACCTTCTTCCTGCAGCGCCGGCACTCCAGGTACTCTGTGGCCATAAAGTACCATCCGTCTGTGTCCAGGACCCTCCGAACAGTCCTGTAGAGTCCGGCTCTCGACAACCTGTGGCTGCACACCATGCAGGGCAGCCTGTAGCCCCACATGCGGTACGGCATCCACAGGAAGAACGGGCACTGAAAAAGGTGTTGGGTGATGTCGGGGGCTGGAGGTGCATGTTGCGGGGGACGGGAGGATTCCACCAAAGGTGAAGGTTGGAGGTCAGCACAGGCTTTCCGTCCTTGCCCCTGGTGAAAAGGACGCGACTCAACCACACGTGCTGTTCCCTAAGTAGTGAACTCCTCCAGCCCTCGGGCAAAAGTAGCTGTGTGTGTGTGTGTGTGAGAGAGAGAGAGAGACAGAGACAGAGACAGAGAGCATGAGCATGAGCAAGGCAAAAAGAAATAAAAAGAATCAGACAGGGCCTGTTCCTTTCCCGGCAATGAAATTCAAAGAAACACATCCTTTTAACTCACCTCTCTCCTGGCTACAGACAGCGTTTGCAAAGGCTGCTTTCCCGGATCAGCTGTCGGTTGGGAGTGCCGAGATGGCATGGGCCCTCCACTGATTACAGACTGGGAGGTGAATGAGGGGGAAGGTTGTTAACAAATTCAAACAAATAACAGGTTAAACAGAAAAAGTGAAGGAGCCACCACCACTTTCCATGGGTGGCTGTCACTTACCAGCCTCCAACTCCATGCTGTCCAACAGCAGCACGTCATTGGGAATCTTGACGACAGAGGCTGCTGCAGAGAGAGAGGCGGTGGGGGCAACAGTGGTGGTTTTGGGAAGGGATGAGGTTGCTGCTGCCTTCGCCTCGTCTCTCCGTGGCACATACAAGCTGGAGCACATGCATCTTTGTCCAGACTTTGGTGGTCTGGTGCCGGAGCCATTTGATGTAACTGCGTTGGGGTACAACAGCGGGAACGGTAACAGGTGAACAAATGGAAGCAGGGTCCCACTACCTTGCTGTGCCCTTCCCCTCTGATCCCACCCAAAAGCCTTTTTCTCACCTCTTGGCCTCCCGATCTTGTGTATCGTAAAGGGCCTCAAACGTCAGGTGTCCGTGTTGGCCGAAGCCAACGAGCCTCTTGCCCTCGTCCAGGGGACTGGCCGACCCGTCTCTCTCATGTCGACGACGGATGGCCGTCTTCACGTCGGGAAAGAGCCAGGCATAGGACTTCAGGGGGTTCTTATTGCTCGCCAGCAGGCTATCTGACACCTGGCCATCTTCGCGCTCCCTCAGGTGGGTTGCCAGCACCATGACGGCATAGCCGAGGTCATGGGTCAGCAACCATTTAAAAGTTTGACCCTGGTACTGTCCAAACTGGAGCTCGCTGGCGCTGCGCACCAGCTTGGAGTCCCTGGGGTCACCACCTGCGGCCTGCACGCGTCTACTGGCCTGCTCCCTAACCATCTTGGCTGACTTTACCTTGAACAGCACAGAGCCGCTCAGGCTGTTTGCCTTGGCGACCTGGACTGCCTCGGCGGAGGCCTTGAGGGTCAGTTCGCCAGAGGTCTGACGGCGGAACTGTGGCACTGGGTTCAAGCTGGATAAATTAGATAAACCAAGAGAAAGTTACAGTTCCACTGCAAAGTTTTACAACACCTCTGTTTTTCTTCAAATTTAACCAGCTGGAATGCAACGAGCAACCTGAAACAGATCCGCAGGAAACTGGCAGACATTTACATTTAAAGTTTAGGTTACCAAAAACTGAAATTAAAAGAAATTTCAGAATATTACAAATTGGCCTTCAGGGAACAACTAATAGGTTACAACCTACATATAGTCTGCACCATAAAATAAAGAGTAACTGAGCATGCAAAAAATGAAGAAGGGAATAACAGGATGATAAACTGCCACCTTTGAACAAATTCTATAGTCACCAAGCCCAATATTCCAAAAAGTTTTTTTTTTTTTTTCGAATTAACCTTTGTCTTATTTAACCTATGAATACTTACATGTCAAAACCGCAGGTGATGTTGGGTCTTTTAAAACAGCGTAATCAACCAGTATGTCAATTAAAGAAAGAAACCTTTGTTTTGAGAGGAACATTGCTACTACAAACAAAGACTCATGTAGGAACACTAATGGCAGCCATGGTGAGAGATACCAGAAACAGTTAATTCTGAATTCTGCAAGAGTAAAGGGACACACAAAAAAATAAATATAATGTTTAGTAACACTAATACTGACTTTTTTTAAGGCCTTTAATAACATTACAACTACCTTGTTATGCTGCAATTTCCTATGGTTAGCATTATTATTATTTATTATTAACAAACATAATTATAACGTAATTCTGTCCAGACTATTTACAGATATTTATATTACTGAAACCAGTTTGCTAAAAAGAAAAAAAAAAATACTTTAAATAATATGTACAAAACAAATAAATTCTCATTAGACTAAACTATATCCATTTTATTTCACTTCACTATAATCCTTGTGTACTAATAGTAACAGCAATAGTACCATTTTAATAGTAGCAGCGGGCCCACTTTAAGATAAAACTTGACATCGCCACTTTTAGACGGGGAGGCAGGTCTTTCGGAACAGAAATCGGAACGCTTGTCCTTTCAGCCAGTTAAAATTTACAGAACATTCGGTACAACCAATTAGAAGATAGATACTTTATTAATCCCAAGGGGAAATTCCATACACCATCCCACACAACCTTCATTAACAACCTGTTATTCTGCAACTTCTGCTCCAGCTTTCTCCTGTACTGCTCCTTCGCCGCCCTGAGCTGGACTCGGAGTTCCTTTTGTACGCACTTGAGCTCATGCCGATCACCGCCTTTAAAAGCCCTTTTCTTCTGGTTCAAAAGGCCCTTGATGTCACTTGTAATCCATGGTTTGTTGTTAGCATAGCAGCGTACTGTTCTTACTGGAACTACAATGTCCATACAGAAGTTGATGTAGTCAGTAGTGCAGTCAACAACCTCCTCAATGTTCTCACTATGTGACCCCTTGCAGGATATCCCAGTCAGTGATTCCAAAGCAGTCTCTCAGAGCCTGCTCTGCCTCAGGGGACCACTTCCTGAATGAGCATGTGGTTGTAGGTAGCTCCCTCACTCTTGGTTTGTAGTGAGGCTGAAGCAGAACCAGGTTATGATCTGCTTTCCCAAGCGCAGGCAGCAGGGTGGCGCTGTATGCGTCTTTAACGTTTGCATACAGTAGGTCGATAGTCCTATTTTCCTGGGTGTTACAATCCACATACTGGGAGAAGGCAGGTAATGTTTTGTCCAGCGTCACATGGTTAAAGTCTCCAGCTATTAGCACAAGCGCCTCAGGGTGCTGTGTTTGTAACTTAGCAACAGCAGAATGGATTATGTCACCCGCTATCTCCATGTCCGCCCGAGGAGGGATGTAAACAATAACAACAATGACGTGTCCAAACTCTCTGGGCAAGTAATAGGGATGCAAACTTACGGCCAACAGTTCGATGTCCCTGCAGCAAGTGGAGATTTTAACGTTTACATTTCCGCGGTGAGCCAATCCCTGCACAGGACTGCTTGTCAATCACCCGAGAAATCTGTACAGAATCGTAACAGAGGTGCCCTGAAGATCGGAACTCTTTGGTTTTTGGAACTTATTTGGCTGAACTGAGTACACTAATTAATAATGCAGGACAACTAAGCTCAAACATTTTGGGTCAGTTGCAGTGTGTATTCTGCCCAGGGCATCCCAAGATCTTGTCTTAGTACATGGTTTTGGTAACTAGAGTACTGGTGACTTTTAGCACTGTTGCAGCATGCATTTGAGCTACAGTCTAGAAGCACATTTAGATTATCTGTATGCTAAGACTAACTGCCCTTGGAGTGTGCACCTTGGAGCCAGCAAAAGGGAACTAAGATGACTTAAATCACATTGCATGCAGGTCTCAAAAACTCTGTTCTTAAAAATTACAAAATGAATACCACATGCATCAGACAGACTGTTATTTTTGTTATAATTCATAAAAGCTTTACCATTAAAACTTTACAGAGTGTGTAAGTATTATACTTTTCATCTCGACTGTACTAAGCAAGCACTCGAGGAGCTAGTGACTTTGGGCGTGACCCACTCACCCCTTGGTGTTGCCAACACTGACCGTGTGCAAATGCTTTACTGTTTCATTCACTTAGGATTTTTATGCTTATATATTTTTAGCACTGTTGTGAACTGCTGGTGGGAATTATGAACCCACATTCTCTAGCACAGAGGCGAGCACTTTGTGGGGTGAGCTAAATGAAGAACTTCATTTATCAGCCATGCAGAGTCCGTCTGTGACCACTATGAGTCAACTCCTATATTCTCTGTGCACCGTCACCACTACAGCATCCCGCCATGTTATCCGAGTTTTCAGCTAGTCAAGATGGCATCAGTCATATCTAATGAGGTATTGTATACCATTTAGCAACTGTTTTATTATTAATTCTGCATTTACTTAAGATTGGATTTCATAACAATGGGGCATTATTCCATCAAGCAAAAACAGAGAATTTAGACTTAGGCTCATTTGGGTAACAGAAAGATTGAACATATTGATACAATAATAAGTTATAACTTAATACGATGACTATGTAGGGCTCTTAACAGTGTGTCAGTTAATATTAGGTAAATTTTGATTCTAAAAATATGATCACTAAGTGATGAAAAAAACTACTCCCACCAATGGATTTATAAATGTTTTGCAGGAAATCACTACTCTATAGAGTGTTTTCCTTTCTTGTTTTTTGTAGAAGGTGCTAACAAACACTGGTTTTTTAGATAGATAGTGTGGCAGATGGCTGGGGGGGCGACGCCTTGGAAGAACGGAAGAGGGCTTATGCCCACCTCAGACGACCACCCTGGTTGTATGGGGACCATGGGTACAGAGCTTTGAAGCGCGACCCTGTAGGGGCCCGTGGTCACTGCCAGGGGGCGCCCCAATGCTTTTGGCCACACCCAGAAGTGCTGGGGGGAAGACAAGCAGGGACATCTGGAGTGCTTCCGGGTATGCAGCCGGCACTTTTGCCACACAGGGGAGTGCCAGTGGAAGACTGCCGGGAAGCACCTGGAGCACATCCGGGTAGCACCTGGAGCACATCCGGGTGACTATAAAAGGGGCCGCCTCCCTTCATTCAAGATGAGAGTCGTGAGAGAAGAGAGCTTGGTGGAGAGGAGTGGAGGCGGCCTGAAGAAGTGAGGCATTTGTGTTGTGGCCAGGACTTTGGGGGTTTGTGCACTTCTGTAAATATGTATAATAAATGTGTGCTGGGTGACATGAACGTGTGCGCCTGTCTGTGTCCGGGCCGGCTACCACAATAGATAGAAATTTATTTGTCTCAAGGGGACGTATAGCTATTTACAAAAGCTCTAGAAATATCAGTATAAACAAACAACAACAACAACCTCCCTCAAACCACACACGAATTACAAACCTTATGATTTGTCTAAAGCAAAAAGACAAGTCATAATGATGTATTATAAAGGCATATTGCTGTAGGTATAAATTATGAAGAAAATAAAAAATACATACCACAGTTGTTTGTGTCCTGGTAGTGTGTTGAATATCATTACATTATATTTTCCAAACTGTTAGCTTGTAGTCCATATTTCAGACAGAATATACATTAGTCTATGTTTCTGCATCATTTGACACTAATTCTTTTTGGTTAAATGTACCATAAACATACAGAAGTAACATACTGACTATAGAAAATTTATAAGATATTGCATTCCCTAGGAATACAGATTACCTTGTAGGCTTAAGAATGGTAATGTAAATACAAAGCAAATATTTTACTTTTACTTAAGCTGGATACCTACCTCAAACTTAGTTGCCAGCCCACCCTAACCACATGCCAACTCAAAAAAGCAAGAAACATAAAGACAAGCCCAATTTTAACCTTTATTCTGAATTGTTTATGCACTGCAATTTCCTCAGCATTGTGCAAAAGCTTTTCTCTCAAAATGGGGCTAGACAGGGTCTAAGGAGTAGGAAAAATAACAAAAAAGTAATGTTCAGGAAGAAAAAATAACTTTCAGATTTGACAGGTAAAAATAAAAAAAAAATCACATGGGGAAACGAAGGGTTTAGGAGGACATATTAGCTATTGCAACAAAGAATGCTCACTTGAGAAGAAGAAAGGTAGGATAGATTAGAGTGTTCTTTAAAGAGGAGAGGAAAGAGACTCTTTGTGTTTTAAAAGGAAAGAAAACTGGGAATGTTAAAAAGAAAGAAGTGCTTATTTTTTTTAGAAGGAAGAGGGATTTAGTGCTTGGTGAGTAAAAATAAGAGGGTTCTTTTGTTCACAGAAGATGATTTTTTTTAAATGTTTGTAGCCTAATAGCTGCTTAAGCATTTGAAGCCTAAATTCACTGGAGAACCTAGGGTTGTTTTTTATCTAACTGATCAATGCATTAGAGAGATCATTACATCAATTTTATTTTAGATTGCTGTGACAAAGACTGAAAGTTTTTGAATGCCATGCAGACTTGTTATTTTACTTTTCCAATGCTCAAAACCTAAATATTTAACACTAAAAACCAAAAACAGTTACCAAGCTTGTATTCAAAGTAATGAATATTTTTACAGTAAGTACTAATTTAAATTATTAATTTCTTTTATTTTCATCAACGTATCTTCTTTAAAAAGTAAAACTAATTAAGCCTCATGGGGTCCTTTATTTATTTGAAGATTTAATTTGCAAAATGTGGAGTTTAACTCCTTATCTTGAGCAAACTTCTGAACAAAAAGTTTGATTCTTGTATTTAAATAGAAAATGGTGTCCAAAACATCATTCACCAGCATGCAATACATCCTCTAAGTAGCACACAAAGCAGCAAGTTGGGAAATCCACGTTTGAAAGTTTAGAAATAAGGGACAGAACAACAGTTCTCCTCTCCAGAACAAATAATTCTGAAATCAAAATTAAGTACAACACAAATACTCCTTTTTCTTCTCAAAACAACTGTTACTTCTGAAAAGGCAGACATCACCACCACTCACCACTCAAAAAATTCAAATGTGGAAGCTTGTTTGTCATGGGAATGTTAAATCTGGGTTCTGTTATATCAAGAAAAAACACATTACATTGTGTACACACTGAAAAAATTAAACTGTTTAGTAAAATCTTAAGCAGCATTAATGCAAGATTAGAAAGTGACTATAAACACAACCTAAACACAATCAGTCTATTATACAGGTATGGAAACACATTAAATGTTTTAATATATAGAATGAATGTATAGCAAGCTAAAGAAGTATATAAATGATAACACCCTGTTACATGCTTCTACTGATGGTCTGGTGTCTCGGTTTTTGAGTAGTTGTGTCCTCATTTTTAAGTAAAGTATTGTGAGGAAAGGCACACTTATTTAAAAAAGCAGTATTGCAAGCATCTGCTTTTCAGGGTAAATTCGTCATCAAGATGATGAAACGTTATGCTTACTCATGTGTCAGTTGTGTGCATAAAGTGACACTTGTTTTAGAGCCATTTCGATTTGGAATAAAGTAAAGGCTGCACAACTTTGGAAAACAATTACAGGAAGAGAATATCTGCTGTCCTGCTCGCTGTGCAGTTTTACTCAGAGACTTGTCTTCTGATAAATAAAATGCAATGACCGCTTTTACTGAATTTGCTTTCGATAGCCTTCTGGATAAGGACCTGCATTACAGAGTATACATGTAATTTATGGTAATCTATGTTGCTCACCAAATGTTACTGAGAATTGGTGCTGCTTACTTATCTTTAATGCAATCTCCATCACTAAATTTTGTGGTTAAATCTTAGTTCGCTTGCAGTGCAAAAGTGCAGTGAACACTGTACTTTTGATTAATGTCGTTGCTATTGAAAACAAAATAATTGTAAATTACGGACAATTTTCTTCACTTTGGCATTAAAACTTATAAAAAGTACAAGTCAACATTACATTCAATTTTTCTGAAGGCTCCTGCAAACATGGAAAAACATGTCCACATTTTACAAGATATTATCAGGGATCAGACTCCTAAAAATGTGTTTGGCATGATCAACTTTAATTATCACTTTGCCTCCTATTCAGAAATGCTCTCTCATTTAGTGAATGTGTCTGTGCTGACAGAGCTGGAGTACTAAATGGAATGCAGTAATTGCCACTTTTTGTGATTAGTATATCACAGCAAATGTAATCATAATCATAATTAATATGTGATTAATTGTGCAGCCCTAATGTGAAATAGAACAAAGAGCTTTTAAATGCATTCAAATTAAATACCAATAGTGACATAGTGTGATCAATATGATCACAAAATTCAAAATGGTATCATAGCAAACTCAAAAGCAAAATAGTATGGTATTTTAAACTCACTAATAATAAAATATTGGGTAAAAACAAAAGTGATATAAATTTGTTTATTTTTCAAAACTTCCATAAGAAATGTATAAAATAAAAAGTAACATGTCTTCAGCTAAGAAACATTTACAAACTATTTCTCAAAATATCAATTCATGTCACATAATGGGTTATCCAACCTCATACGCTACTGGTTAAAATTTATAGAACACTCCTGCTTTTCCAGTTTTTATTAAACTTTAAGCAGCTCAAGTCTAGCGAATAACCTGAAATGATACAAAAGTAGGTGGTATACTGCCAGAGGTTAAACCAAAACGTAGGTCTCAAAAGCTAAAAAAAAATTGTTACATTCAGAGTTATACAGAAACGCCCTTTCCCAGGAACAAGTAATGGGTTAACAACTAACAACTCTGCAAGAATGGAGGTTAATTAAGTCCTGGAAGTTGATGTAAACAATTCCTACAGATGTCCCACCTTTTTTTGATTACTTACATACAATCATAAAAGCAGTGTTGGAACAAACTCTGTTGGTACACCCTCTGAAGTATTATTTGGATAATACTGTAATGTATTCTCATAAAACTAATAAAGAGGAACATGGAGTGAAATGAGCATATTTAAGTTTTATCCCATCCCTGAATCTATAAATGCACAAATCTTAATACAGTAGAACCTCGAAAATCCAAGGTAATGTGTGCCGATGCTAATTAGGTTGGTTGAAAAGTCAGATAAGATAGATGGCCAGTATAGCTACAATGCTGCACAGAGAAAGTTACAGCCGACACAGAAATAGATCAAATGCCATCACCATCGAAACATACCGCTCTCAGTGGTTAGGCTTTGTGCAGTTGATGGATACGGCTCACCTTTTAGCTCACAGCACAAAGCGCATAGCTCTGAGCCAAAGGATGTAGGTTCACAGCTCAGCACCGGCTGTTCACCACAGCACAACTCTTTAAAGAAGATGCTTCACCATGCAGTTCCATAGCAATTCAAGTGGTGATAATGGTAGCATTTTCAATGTGGACAGGTACAGTGTAGTGGTGACGCTGCCCAAAGACAGTGGAGACTGACACAGAGACAGATTAGCTGATGTCACCAGGGAAGTGCACCGCTCACAGTAGGCAGAGAGGGGCTGTGCACGGCTGATGAATGGAGCTCTCCATTTAGCTCAAACTGCAAAGCAGTCACGTCCAGAGCCAGAAAACAAAGGTTTACAGTTCCCACTGGCAGTTCACCACAGCACATGTATAATGTATAAACACAAAAAATGTGAACAAAACAGTAGAACGTGTGTACATGGTCATCACACGCAACATGCTGACAATAGCTAAGCGATGCAGTTAGAGAAGGGTGAATAAGCCGCAGTCACATTCCCACAGTTACCAGCTCTTTGACTGCTTCCTTGGTACAGTCAAGTCCCTAGACTGATGTTACTTGGTTATGTTAACCTCCTTAGTAAATCACTAGGGATAAAAGCATCTGCTAAAAAAATAAATATAAATGTAATTGTAAACATTAATATCAATGGACAGAATTCTTAAACTGACAGATAATATTAAACATTTTTAGTGTCTCTATGGTTGCATTATTCAGTCAGGTTACAGGAGCGTTGGACATTTCAGAATCTTCAATCAATCAATCAATCAACATTTATTTATATAGCACATTTTCATACAAAAAATGTAGCTCAAAGTGCTCAAAGATCTTTGAACAAATGCTTCATATTAACTCTCATTCTTTCTGTCTCTGCTCTCTAGACAGTCAGGGGAGGAAGTATCTGATTTCATTTGAACAATATGTAATATTGTATGTCTTATTGATTTGTACCTGACTCATTGTATAAAGAAATACTTAAGCCAATTATTATCATTAAAAAGGAAAAATCTTGGCATGCTTCAAGAAAAACAGACACACTTTGGAAAATATTTCAAACGTGCACAAGATGTAAGGAAATATTTAGAAGGTTAATACCTGTATATAATCTTTTCATAACCTTTATAAACCTTTGCAAGGCTTTTGATACAGCACTATGTGTAAACATCTATGGAACGTGCTTCTGCACATTGCCTGCCCAATAAATTAAAACTGCGTTCATTCTAAGATGACAATGTATGACTAAGTTAATTTCTGGCAACCATGGGCCTCATAATGGATTTGAACATTAAAATATTGGCATGTCAAAAAAAGGGGAAAATGCATAAGCACAAAGCAAAATCAGGTTTATAAAACCAGGCATATGCATTTGTATATCACAGTCACCTTGTAAATGTGCAAAGTGAATGTGCCTCCCAAGCCACCCTCATATGGGACATGCTGATCAACCCTCATACATATGCAATCTCAAAGCTGCAGAACTTCATTGGACGGTAGAGCAGCACCCTCCTGATGCATTGAGAACCTGCATGCAAGAGTATATGACAGCGCTTTGCAACTGAAAGTGCAAGATCATACACGGCATTATAGTGCCTCTCTTCTGGACTCTGGGGGTCCTGGAAAGGCATAAAGTGCCAGCAACTGAGGGGGTAACCACTACCACCTGGCATGTGTAATTATGTGATTGCTGTTACAATGAATGGTACAGGCCATATGAAAAATGGAGGGTTCAGCCAGTTACCTTACCAACAAACCATTCACCATGTACAATACATTCACATCTTCCAAAACTACTTTGCCTTAAAATAAATAAATCATGGGTTAAACAAGGCACTGAGACATAACATTTGCCAGCCATATTATGGCATCACAGATGACTTGTGTACTGAATTAATGGAATGTAACTGTTTATGGTTAAAAAATGCATCTTCGTTTTTACTGCCGTTCTTGTAATATAGATGCAGTCAATTGCTCCGATTATATTAGAAGAAAACAACACTGCTGCAAATTACTTTACTAAGTTGGCAGCAACTTTATGGAACAAGATGATCCGCTGTGGCAACCCCTAACAGGAGCAGCTGAAAGAAGAAGAAGAAGATGTTGGCAAAAACATGTTATGTTTTATCTATGCACATACACAACATACAAAAACTGGATGTAGTGCATCGATGATGATGATGGATTGAAGCATGGTTAAGACATTTCTGACCTTGAGAAGTGACAACAACTAGATGATATAAACTGACAAAAAAAAATGTTCTTAAGTGTCAATACACAAGAATTGGCCCACTTAAAAGGGAACTAAAATACAGTCTGTGCATCATATTCATTGTTTTTGGGGTGTAATATGATTGTCATGTCAATGCACATTTTAATAACAGTTTAGTGATATTAATTTTATGCTCATTTGTCTGCATTTCCCTGCTTGATCAAATGTGTCATCATTTCCCAGTTTCTCCAAAATGTTGTTTATGCATCGGTCAGAATTGACGTAAATATACACAAGTAACTCCGTCAAATTTTCTTTTAGAAAATATTAATGTTTGTGTTGAAAGCTGCGTATGCACATTTTGTGTATACGTGATCTTTATAAACGAGGCCCCAGGAGTCCAAGTACATCAAAACAGGTATCTGAATAACATTACAGTGCATTTGAACTAATTTTACTTACTCTTGTGCAGGTATAAAGCAACAAAGAATGGGGTGATCTAGAGAGTTAGGCTCCCTGGAAAATGTTCTAAAACTGGGAAAACAGGGCCAGAGCAAGGTGGATTATTTAATACTGGATGATTTAATGTTTAAGAAATATGTGACTGTTAGATAAAATTTTCCTTAGTGATTTTTTCATCTAATTTTTGTTTAGCCAAAGATAAATTATAATGTTATGTAAACTGTCCTGTGTAAAATATAGCTCTGTTTGAATACTGAGATTTTCCTTTCTGCTGAAGTAAAAAGATTTGAAACACTGAAAGTTGAAATCTGTCAGCTAAAGCAGTTATTAATACCTCCACAAACATATGACCATTAACCACATGCAGAATCTATACATAAAATGAACTGTATACTCTTTGCTGTGCTCAACATTCCCCATCTGCACTCATGTCAATGGACCAGAACCTTGTCCATTGTCCAAAGACTACAATGGACAACCCTAAAGTAATGTTAGCATAGCAACGTGTAACAATAGAAGGCTAGAGCACTGAAAGCATCTTTTTTTTGTTTTAGATGTACCGTTTACCTCATCAGGTTATGCAGAACGTGTATCAGTGTTAAGTAAAAATCTACACAGAAAAGCTTGAGCAAGTTCGGTCAATATACATTCTAAGATATGCATTTTAAGTAAACATGTCAATGTCAAAATATATAAGGTATTATAGTTTATTTGTCTGAAATATACACAGTACTACAAGTTGTGGCAGCAACAACATTTTTGACTGTTTAAATTTGGAGCTTGATTATTTCCAGAAATTAACTGGTGTGAAACTCAGGATGAATTAAAATAAAGAAGAAGTTTACAGCACCCTGTCCCGCCTAAGCAATAAAAATGTACTGAAGGTATCACAGAACCAAAATAAAATTAGTTGGAATATCAGGACTACTTAAGATAAACCAAAGAGGAACTATAAAACTGAGCAATTTTTGTATGTTCATTTAAAACAAATTCTTACTTAGAGGCTCTTGAGGGAAAATAACCTTTTAATAGTTAGTAAAGAAATCAGTCTCAAGGGAAGATCTCTGAAAATTAAACTCAGCAATGATTTTGCTTTAATAGGCTACACCAAAAATGATTATGGTAGCAATAAGAGCAAAGCAACAAAAAAGCCAAGATGACCTAAATTCATGTTCTGCTCCACTAGGAACATCAAAAAACTTGCAAGTAATGAGCTTTAAAATATAATTACACAGAAAATATTAACTATGTGACCTCTAAAGGGATTAAATGCCTACTAAACATGAAGTTGTGTGGGCTACTCAATTATGCACAATTACAGCTGGATGTTAGTGTTTACTATTCTTAGACATGTGTGTATTTATAAGCTGTGACTTCACACATGAATTAAGTCTAATTTACATTATTCTGTGAATGCTCAAAAAGAAATAGAATACAAGATTTAATCATTTATTATTGATTCCTATTGCATTATTACACATTAACATCTTATAAAAACACTCCAATTATTGCTCTATAAGTCTATGTGGTTTTAATAATGAAACTAATAAAATATATAAAAAATATAAAAATATAAAAACTTTATAGTCATCGTTTCATTTATTTGTGACAGGCTGCTAGCAGTAAATGTTGGCTGAATCTTTTATAAATATTATCCAGTATTATTAAACAATTTAAACTGCACACTACCAGGTAAAAATAAAGTGGTAATATGAAGTATGCTGGATAGAAATGGAGTTTCCTGTGAACTTGTAAGCATCAAGCACCTGTCATATGTGTGACACTATAATTTATATGTGATGCAAAAGAAAGTTTTTTTTTCTTATTAAGCAATCCAAATAAGTAGCATTCAAAATATAATTAACTTTCAAAATCAGTGCATATCACAAATTATTGTTGTGGCAGATAGCTTGGATTTTAACTGTTTTAAAATTAAGTTGTTCTATTCGTAATGTTGTAGGATTACTTTTTTGCATTTTTGAAAAAGGTAAACTTTAGTGCAATTAAAAAAATATTACAGCAACAAACATCGATATTTGAAAACTGACCAAATAGACTTTACGTAAAAAGTTCATATACAGTGCTTTTGCAAATTATAGTCTTTGGTTTTTGAGGCTGATCTTGCCTCATACTTTATAATAATACAAATAGAAAAAAAACTTTAAGCTATGTCAGTGTGTTCATTTTTTCCATTTATAGATTATTTATTGCCATATGCTAGATTTGAAATACCTTTCCAAACATCTATAGACAACAACAACACTAATGAATGTGGCATAAAAAAGTACAAACTTTCACTAACTTCAGTTCTTTCTAAATAAATCAGAATATAAGCTTTCTAGCAGTCAAAAACACTTCTGAACTTCCATCTGATGGAATTAAATGGGCAGGGTCAGTTATGGGATGCACTTTGCAGCCCATGGAGGTAGCAGTGAAGGACAGAATGAAAACAAAACTGAGTGACATTATGAACAGTGCTGCACATCCTCTGTCTGGTGCACTAACACGGAGGACTTTCAGCCAATGAATTATTCAGCAGAGGTTTGTCAAGAAACTCTGGGGCTCCTTTATACCAACAGCAATACATCTGCATAATGCTTCACTATGACTATGTCAACCAAGTCAGACATTTTCTTTATTTCTTTTTAAATGTTCTTCCTTTTTAGTTATTTTGGTGTGTGGTCAGACTATGGTGAATCAATCTGTCTATCTATCTATTTGTATGTCTTTATTTATTTAAACAGCTCTGATAAATTTCCCCTTTGGGGACAAATACAGCTCCATACTTTTGCCTGTATTTATATGTATATCATTACTCCATAAACCAGTGTCAGCAGGTACAGATTCATAGCTGGAAGATAAAACCTGCATGATCATCCTCCACACTTGGTCAAAAGGCCAAAGTAATAAAACTCAATGTTTTAATACACTGTTGTAATACAGTAAACTGGGCACTTGCATGCCCGTATCCTTACCTAAAATTATTTTAAAGGCCACTGGCAAACTCTAGAAGGTGAGAAGCAAGCAGAGTTTTCCTAAAGGTTGTGGGAGGTTTAAATCATGTAGAGATAAAAGAAATCTGCGGGAAACAAGAAATTTTTATATGTTACAGAAAGCAATAATCCATTGATGAACTGCATGACAGGACTAGTGGAAATGTCAGAGACAGGTTAGAGCAGTCATTCTAACTGGCAGGTGGTGTTGAAGCATAATTGTATTAAGAAGATGAAAAGCAAAAATGTGACACTACATGGTTTAGCTTTTTTACCAGGGTTACAGCTATAACATTCAACAGATAAGCCAGCATACTAAAGAAAATTAAGAAAAAAAATGTGACCAGAATATTTTATATTTAGTGAAGTAAGTCAGGTGCAAGTCAGGACTTCAGGCCAAATTTGTAATCAGACTTGCAATCTGTAATTTATTTTTAAACTCAGTACAGGGGTTAAAAAAGAGAGAAAATGTCCAATTCACATTGTCATAGCAAACACAGCAGCAGCCACTTAAAATAAGAACGTAAAAAATTTGACAAACAAGATTAGACCATTCAATCCATCAAGCCCATTTGTTTAGCTAATTGCTAAGCTGTCTTAATATCTCATCCAGATTCTTCTAAAAGGTTGTCAAGGCTTCTGTTTCAACTACATTTCTACATTTGTTCTAGAGTCCCACAACTCATTGCATAAAGAAGTGCTTCCTGGTTTGGTTTTGAATGCTGAAATTTTTAGAAATCCTCAGGTGTGGGTCCTCCGTGCAGTCCAGAGTGTCCTGCAAAAGAGCAGCCTAAAAGAGATCACGAGAAGAGCCAGTTGAGGAGGGCAGGCCAGGAACCGCAACACTATGTCCTCTCATTTAAAAGATTCATTCATCGTGTCAGCCTGGTAGTGATGTAGACTGCAGTGTTGTGCACAGTTAATCCAAAACTGTATACTCCTTTAGATGTGTTTCGTTTTGCTAAAATTTCTGCGTTAGCTGCTTTCTATGGTTTATATGAGCTCCATCTCTCCAGGCAAACTAGACAAAGGTTTTGCCGTCCTGATCACAGTAGATTTTGCAAGTGGCTGTTACAACAGTAAGTAGCAGAGTGGCAAGTGATAGAGAAAGGTGAAGAATTAACCCACAATCTTAGAGGATTTGTACATGGAAGTATGGGGGATAACAGCCACTAGTTGTTGACAAGACCTTAAATATTTTGGAAATAAATTTTGCCCGCTTCAGGCAGGGGAGAAAGGGAGAGAGGGAGAAAACACTTTTAAAGGTTATAAACTTTCTGTTGACAGCTGTGAGCAGGCCACCTAGCACAAGATATGAGTGCTTAAGTTTTTAATGGACAGAATGAGGCCATTTAGTGTTGTAAGAAGGACAAAGAAACTACTCCAGATTAATCACGTTTAGTATAAGACAAGTGGGATCTTACTTTCTATTCAGTTGGGTGAATGATAACAAAGAAGTCACACAGATCTACAATTTTTAAAGAAAAGCAGAGACTCAGCAGTACATTTGCGTACTGCTCCTTGCCCATGTATTAATTAATTTAGTTTTTGCAACAGATCACTGAAAAATATGATAATGCTGGAAAAGTATTGACTAGACAATTTCTTCACTGCATTTCTACAAATAAAAAATCAATATGTAATCATTTTGCATAATGAATTGCATAAAATATTTTCAGGTTTATGCCATTGACTTAGAAAATACATGAGTGAAAGGTAATACAGTTGCAGTGAAACTTAGTATCTATAAAAAGGTGATTAGCTGTAAAATGATTGTCATTATTTCTGATTGGGTTCCAAATTCACATTCATGTTCCACATGATGATGTCCACTTTTGGCTTCAGAGATCTTGAGTAATGTGTTGTATAATTTAAAATTTAGTGTGAACCCTTCTAGACTTGTTTTGATTTGATTTTTATTTTGAAATCATTTTGTGCTATTCTTCCTTTTTTGGTTCTTTGGATTTTGGTTCTTATTTATCTTTCTTAAATTTCTACATTTTCTCTCAACTTTTTGGTTTATCTTTCAGAAACCTTTGCTTCATCGGTCCCTGCTATTTCTTGTCTTTATACCTGCAACTAGCTGAAATCTATCAAGGTAGGGATGTATAAAATGTCACAGCAACAATGATAATTTCATTTTCATATTTCAAAAAACAAAATAAAAATGTATAACATTTTAGATTTTATCAGTGATTCTCACAAATATGAAAGTGTGTGCATATATACATGTTTTTAATAGTAATAATTCCTATGGCATAGGTATACATATTTGCAGCCTGCCTGTATGGGAGATACTTTAAAGTTTTCAGGTGACAGATTTTCATTCTAAAAGTCTTATCATGCTGGAAGAAGTGAAGTGCATTATAGAAAAGCTGCAAGGCAAAGGAGTATTTTTCTTAGTTAGGAAGTGCAGCTTTTAATTCTCATGGGAAAATAACCTTGATTTTATGATAATGATTTTTTTTTCTTTTTTTTTCAAAAAAGAGTTCTGTCAATTCATTTGCTGATTTTTTAAAAATACTTTCATGGAGCTTTCTATCTGTCTCTGTGTATCTGCTGGACACGTTCTAAAGAGTTCCGTCTCTGGCAGGAAATCTGATTTTTTTTTTTTCATTTTTTAATTAAGCATATATAAAATACAATTAAATAAAATAAGCTATCAGAGAATTGTCATCTGGGACTGAATGAAGACTGCATGAATCCAAAATCCCCTGCCTCTGATTGTATCATTCTTTGGACTGCTTTTATTTGCTTCTACTGGTTTTGATGCAAATAAATATAAATTTTAGTTTAGAAAAAATATGTACTTCAGCCATTTGTTTTTGGTCTTGTCCCTCTGGCCCTATTCATTGGATCTTCTTTTTTTCTTGAAGATGTTTGTGGCTTTGAGGGGCATCCTTTGTTTACATTTAGATATTAGCATTATTGTCCAATAATTTGAGCTGTCCAAGTAGCTTTGTAGTGGTTCTTTTGTTTTTTGACTTTTGTATCTTAATATTTTGCATGAAGCATTCTTATATTTTGTGTCTCTTACCACCATATTTTTTTCTACACAGCTACTCGAAACAAAAACCATTAGTAGCTATGATATATTTTCAGATTCTTTATCATGTCTATGTGGTCTGCTTGCCCTTAGGTAGTTAATAACTTCAACATCCTTTTAGTCTGTGTAGCTCACCAGAAGCACATGATCAGCAGCTCTCCTCTTTCTCACAGTCTGTTTTTTCCTCAACTCATTTTTTGCAGTAACAGTAATATTTCTATTAAGAATTTTTGATTTTGACCCCACCATGTTCCTTACGATATGACTTAGAAGCGTTTGTGTGTCAGAACCCTTTTTATGGTGGGGCGTTAGTATGCATCGTGGTACACTACAGAGCTATAGCGCGTCTTTATGTGAAAACAGCCGTGTCAGATGGGGTTGTATGGATTGATTCTGAACGCGACTGAGAGAATGAAAAGTGAATTAAAAAAAAAAAACAAAGCTAACCTTTACAAGGATCATAAATTGCACCGGCTGTTACAGACTGAAATCAAATGTATGCTTTTATTGTAAAATAGTAAGACTAAGAGCAGTTTACTTCTCAAAACGGACCGGTGCAGGATCGAACTCGTGACCTTTTGATTCCCAGACGGGAACTGATTCAATTGCACCACGGAGGCAGTTACAATAAACTGCTGTCAATGTCACATGTTAAGGCGGCTTTTTGTTTCTGCAGGTATAATTTTGAATAAAAGCGCAATTGTTGTGTTATACTTGGAACTTTTTTAAAAAAATATTTCTTTGATATTTGGACTTATGCTTCATAGATTATATAGTTTATGCCTACATTTTTGTCATCTACTACTAGAATATAAAAAACGTTTCTGTTTTAACAATGTGTTTACACAGATTACTGTAGAAACTGAACAGACATGAAATGCATGTGTTCCAAATAAAGATCTATTATTTCCACTCTAAAACTCCACTTCACTCCCAGATACTCAATCAAGGCATGAGCTGAGAGAAGTTTGTGCACGTTCTAAATTGGTGGGGGGATGGAATAGCCGGCTGCTCCTAGCTTCTTTTTATCAGCACATTTAGAAGACAAAGGACGCTGGCGGAGAGGTGTGAAGGGATTTAAGAAGCGATTTAAGGTGGGACGGAATTACGAGTTTTTTCGTAGGCTCTGGTAATTCTAGTGTTAACATTAGAATTACCAGAGCCAACAAAAAAACTTATAATTCCGGCACCACCTTAAATTTCTTCGCACCTCTCCGTCAGTGTCTTTTGTCTTTTTTTTTTTTTAATTTTATTGATTTTATTGTAATCATTCCATACAAATACATCAGTTTTTACAAAAAATAGGATTGAAAGCAAATCAACCACCACCCCTAAGAAAGAGAGCATGGCCTACGGAATAAAACTTAAAAATAGTAAAAATAAATAATTGATGAGTTTAATATGCGAATACAGATAAATGAAGAAGAAAAAGAAATGGGGAGAGAATCTACTTCCTCAGTGCTTTAAGAGCTTATTTTAAAATATTATTGGTTAGATCCTACCAGGTTTTGAAAAAGTTCTGCACAGATCCTCTAAGTGAGAATTAGATTTTTTCCAATTTCAAATAAAATAAAACATCAGTTACCCATTGACTTAAAAGAGGTGAGTTAGGATTTTTCCAGTTTAGCAAAATAAGTCTGTGTGCCAATAGTGTAGTGAAGGCAATCAGTTTGTTTGTCCTTCTCCACTTTAAGCCCATCTGGAAGAACACCAAACCCAGCTGTTAGTCGATTGATTAGGAAGGATTGTGACACCAAGGCTGTCTGAAAGGCACTTAAAAATTTTTGTCCAGAATGATGTTAATTTGGTGCATGCCCCAAACATGTGACCTAGTGAGGCTAGAGCTTCTAAATGTGTCGATAAACCCAAGCAGCAAGCAGCCTGCTATACCATCCCCCACCGCCTCAGAACGGGCAAGAGGTTCTCCCAGTTCCTGCCTTGATTGATTATCTGGGAGTGAGCTACCCAGAAATGTAAGGAGAAATAATTTGATGTGTGTTTTGTGTCTACAACCATCTATGTAAACTCATTGTTAAAACAGAAACATTTTTCATGTTTTAGTAATAAGTAACAAAATGTAGACATGAACTGTATAATGTGTGAAGGCTGATGGCCAAATATCAAATAAACACTTTCACAAAAGGTGCAAGCACAATATGACAGCTTCCGTGGTGTTGTGGTTAGAACTGCCACCGATTCTTTCTCTGCCCAGGGCCACCACAAGCATAGAGCTGCCCCTGGCAGCCTACACTACTGGCTGGGCTGCTGGGACTGGCCACTGGACAGAACTGACCATCACGAGTAGTAATAGCTTGCATATTTTCACGTTTTTTTGCTCTAGTTTTATGTAATTTTATGCTAGTATTGTAAAGAACAGTTAGTGCAGACTACAGCTGAAGATCTGAAGTGGATGCGAGAAGTTGGCGAGTTGTTTATTAACAAATTTTTGTGATTTTTGAGTTTGTAAAATTAGTGTAGGTCAGGGGGCTTTTTGCATATCGGCTTATTTTACAATATAAACTTTGAAGTAAACTTAGTAAAATAAAATTTGATTTTTGGAGGATTTGTTTTCCAACTTGAATTACTGAGCAATGAATTCAGTGAGCGTTTTCGTGATTTCAGTTCACACGAACAGGACTTTGCCCTGTTTACGTCACCATATTCTTACAATGTTGAGAATGCGCCTGAGAGTATCCAAATGGTTTGACTGTACTGCAGTCAGATTCTATTCTGAAGGCAAAATACAACAAAGTTGGTGTGCCAGGCTTGTATGCTTACCTGCCATGCTCGTATGTGCAGATCCTTAAGTTGGCATCGAGAGTACTGTCTATGTTCAAAAGCACTTACCTTTGTGAGGAACTGTTTTTGTTAATGAAAGCTACCAAAACCCCACATCGGTCAAGACTTACTGTCGAGCACCTTTCATCCCTCATAAAAGTTTCAGCTGCACAACATTTTAAGCCTGATATTGACGAACTGGTTAGTAACAAGAGATGCCAAGTGTCAGGACAAAAGAAATAGATCTCACACTGTAAAACTCCTATATAAGCAATGAATATAATATAACTAGCAGACCACATGCGCTTCGCTGCAGTCGCTGTAGTTGGAACAATTATGTATCTACATGCGACTTATAGAGCTTCTTTATATACAACATTTTTGGTTTGTCCTCCCGGAGCCAAAATATAAAAAATGAAGTAGAAAATAACAGTAAACCGCACCGGCACACCGCGTCTACTAAACACTAAGAAACACTAAGTAGAAACACTAAAGGAAAAAATACTATTCAGTAAGTACTGCGTCTAGTAAACAGTAAATCAGTAAAGGAGAGAGGACTAAACACTAAGGAAAAAGAATGGCAAGACCGCGTCAGCTGCAGAGCTCAGCTCGGAGCGAAATGAAGTGAATGAAATGAGGTGAAAGGGAGGGGAGATGATCATGTGACTCCCCCACCCGCCTTAACTCTCCATCCCTACACAAACACAGTCTCTCGGATCCCAACTCTCCTTTATATAAATCAGTAAAGGAGTGAGGACTAAACACTAAGGAAAAAGAACAGTAAGACCGCGTGAGCTGCGGAGCTCAGCTCGGAGCGAAATGAAGTGAATGAAATGAGGTGAATGGGAGTGGAGATGATCACGTGACTCCCCCACCCGCCTTAACTCTCAATCCCTCCACAAACATACAAACACAGTCTCTCGGATCCCAACTCTCCTTTATATGTATAGATAATATAAGGACCTTGCTAAGAAGCTAAGACTGTAATTGTACGCTGTTGTACAGAGATTGTATGGAAATAAATTGCTTTTCTTTAAACTTTAAGTGTTACATTTTTTAAAGTTTTCAGTATTGGGAAAAAAAGCTACAGTAACTTTGTATAATAGTATAATAGTATTTGTTACAGTGCGGCCCGCTGACACACGTATGGCAGTCAAAGTGGCCCACCAATGGTAGTGAGTTTGACAATCCTGCTCTAGAGCATGGCTATTCAATTACAAATCCAGCAGGTCCAGATTTTCAAACCAAGAAATTTAGCGGGGCCATACATTTTTAGTGGCTAGTAAGCAGCAGGTATTAGCGATGTTTAAATCAAAACAAATTATAAAGCAAATACTGTTTATTCATTGTTTCACTTTTAAATTTGTTCACATCTGATGCAGGCAAAAAAAACAGCATAAAAAACAACAAAAAAGCTATAACTGAAAAAAATCTGAGGTAGTAGTAATACTTTTTTTCCATTTTTGAAATAAAATGCAGTTTTTGAGGGAACATAGGTTTGTTTTAAATCACCACGTGTGTGATTAGCAGTATCTTTCAACACTCACACGTTGCGTTTGGATCAATTTTGAGGTACTGTGAATGTATATAGAAGTCGAGAGTCCTAGCTCTACATGTTCATTTCGTGAAAAAACATAAAAGTTTAAAATTTAAAATTGACAAATGTATAATAATGTTTTTTTTTTACATTTATATAGCACTTTATACACAACTCAAAGTGCTTTGTAAACTGCATGCAAGCATGACCCAGGATGCAAACCTATGATCTTCTTATTGCAAGGCAGCTGCACTACTAATACAATACCTGCATAGGTGTACTATAATGCATAAGTGCTTGATAGTTTAAAATTACAAACACAGAATTTCTAAAATTAAAGAATAGCAACCGCAGTATAATATTGAGCGCTACAGTCTACAAAAAAGTTGTAATGTAGTCCAGCAAAGCAATTGGTGCTTAATTTCATTGAGTTTTAAAGAAAATTCCAAATTTTTCCAAATGTGACACAGGCGCATCAAAAATGTGTAATAAAAACAACAAAAAAGCTATAACTGAAGAGAATCTGAGATAGTAGCAATATTTTTTTTCTACTTTTGAAATAAAAATTAAACATTTTGCTCTCATCTGACCCAAGCACATCACAAAGTGCATAAAAATTTAAAAAGTGCAAAGTATTAGCATTAACATTTGTTTCCCTTTTGAAATATGAGATCCTCCCCTAATTTAAAGGGGTGGCTATGATATGCAAGGGTTTTTTTTTATAGAACTTAAACTTTTCCCTAACCCTAACCCTCTTTTAATCCTGAAAAAGATAAAGAACAAAATAAATCTCTGTTATAAGTTGATCAATTAAATGAGTCTCTTCTACTTTTCCCTTCTATTTCAAAATCTTCTCTTACTACTTTTTCTAAATCTTCGGGTTGGATTGAAGTTCCAGTTCCTGCATTTAAAACATCTGAGTCACCAGTTTCCTCTTCTATAAATTTACCACTTATCTTGAAAATTTTTTCTTTTTTTTATCTTTTATCTCCAACCTCATCTAATAAAACACTTACCTTAACATCTCCTCCTGAAACTACGATGCTTACCTTAATACCTTCTCCGTCTGTAACTTAGTAACTTTCTCAAACTAAATAAAGAAAAAAACAGGAACCTTGGTGTTTGGCAAACATGGATATAGCCAGGGCATTAGAAATAAATGTGGTCCCTAAGGTTTAAAAATCAAGGCAGAAGTACAATTTAGGGGTAATCATTGACTCTGACCTAAACTTTAAATCGCATATTAAACAAATTACTAGGACAACCTTTTTTCATTTAAGGATTATGTCAAAAGGTAGACCTCTTATAACTTTAAAGGACACTGAAAAATTAATTCACACTTTCGTTTTTAGTCGTCTAGATTACTTTAACTCACACCTAACAGGACTACCTAAGAAAAACATCAATTGGTTGCAATTTGTGCAGAATAAAGCAGCGGGGATCTTAGCTAGAAAAAGAAAATTTGACAACATCACACCAGTTTTAGCATAATTACATTGGTTACCTGCGTCATTCAGAATTGACTTTAAAATACCACTAATGGTTTATAAAGCCTTAAACAATTTGCTTAGTCCTGTATTTTGGAATACCCGTCTCCCCACACTCCAAGTCGTAACCCTTAGATCTTCAAATGGAATTTTGGTTAAAATTCCAAGAGTCAGGATTAACCCTTAACTACTTGTACCATTTATCATCTCATAAGTACTTGTGCAGTGTACTTTATGCACCACTGTTAAAATGGCTATTTATATACATGCTGTGAGGTTGTAATATAAAATATTGCAATAATTTTAAATTGTACATGTTTTTTAATGTAATTTAATACCATATTTCCGAATAGTATGACACAGTCTAGGACTACCCAAAAGTAAACCTGATCCACTTCTCCATTGCTCTTTCGTTACTAGTCACTCTTTCATCCACTGCGGGATTTGCACATTTAACACATTTCACTTCAGTAGGTGAATGTTCTTTGCAGGCAAAGAATTGCAAGAAGAACATCTCATCGTTGTCATACATGTGTAAGTACCTGCGCGGTGTACCAAATGTACCATATGGAACTTGCAACTGTGTATACACTCATAAAACCGGCTGGCGGCAAATGGAGGGAAACCATTGTGACGCAGTACTTGTAGTATCTAGCTGAGGATAGATGGTGGATGCTGCTGGAAGGTTCACATAAAAGGACATTGGACAACAATAACTGAAATTGGTGTACAAAATATACCAGCGAGAGTAGTTAAGGCTTAAAAGAAGTGGTGAGGTGGCTTTTTCCTGTTATGCACCTAAAATATGGAATACTTTACTGATATAAATTTGCCAGACTAATACTGTCGGATATTTAAAAAAAATACTGAAAACCCATTATTTTAATAAGGCTTTTTCATAGCTACATTTCAGTTTTATTCCTAATAGTTGTATTCTAATAGACTGTATGGGTATCGAATTATCATATTCTTCAGGGATCTGTACTAATTCCCACTATTCTCTGCTGTCTTTTCTGGTTCTTTTGTGATAGCGATCTGTGCTTTCAAATCTGATCAAGGCACTATGCAGCCCCCTGAGATGATGGAATAAAGGTAGTTGTCCCATTTACCCACAGTACCAACTTCATTAGAATCCTATTATGTGAAGCATAATAAGTAAGTTGGTGTTGGTTTGAGCAGATAACAGTAAGTTCAGTTGGTTTTTGGAATGTTGGTTTGGTGGGGCATACTTTCCAGGTCTAACATTGCCGACTGACTTAAACCATTCGACAACTCCGGAACCGTAAGTAATTTAGTACGTATCGCTATTTGCTTGGTACGTCGAAATCTATCTTTGGGCAGTTCGGTTTTGGCATCCGTCATTCTGACATTAACAAACAGAGTAATGACGGCTGGGCATTAACAACGGTCATTGTTTAAATTTTAGCCGATCTCAGATCTAAAATGACCACACCAACATAATTATTACTCCGACTCTGATTAGAGTCGTAAAATACGGTTTGTTTTGAAAATTTGTTTGCTGGAAAAAAACAAATGAGGTGTGTCGAAGAGCTGAGTTCATGTCTCGCAGCCCTATTTTAAGCACAAATCAGTGCCATGATAACAAAATCATTTCAAGGACTTAAAAAAACAAAAAAATTTTTGCAGAGAAAGCATGGATTTCACAAATGCAGAATTTGTAGCCCGATTCGATCGGGCTCCCAGTTGCTAGTTCTTTAATATTATTGCCTTATCTTAATTGGCTTTCTTTTTTTGTAACTTTTTCTTTGTCATCTGGTAAAGCACTTGCTATATAAGTAATTGTTGTTGTGCTTTGCAGATAGTTCTGTATTCTATATGGTGTTCATATTCTGTCTTTAAGATATTGAATTGACTTTAAAATCCTTTTATTAATTTGAAGCCCAAATAAGGTCTTACATCTCATTGCATGTTAAACATGGTTCTGAGAGTTCAAGAAAGCCCATCTTATCTGAGGCACTATTTAGTTTTTGTAACAAGAAAAATGAACATTATAAAAAACACTTAAAATCACAGCTTGTAGTAGATTATCATAATTTGAAACCATCAAGGTTTAATGGTAACACATTTTTTAAATGCCTTTTCGAAAAATTAAGATACAGCTTTATGTTATTATCATTTTCAAATTATCACAGTGCTGTTTTCTTTTTACTGTACCTTTTTAATTTGCAATGTATGTTTGCTTTTACTACTTTTCAATAATTTTGATTGTGCTAAATGTTGTACTGTCTGTAAAGTGCTTTGAATTGCTTTCATTGTATGCAGTACACATGCACATTCATGCATACATTCTCAAATCTGCATAATCCAGTTCAGGATCACAGGAGGGTAGATCTTTTCTTGGCAGCACAGGGCACAAAATTGCATGAAATCTGCTTTATAAATAATGTTTCAGTGATTAATGATTCATTAAACATTTTAAAATGCCGTACAAAAGCACAATAACAAGTAGTTTGCCTTATCCTGTAATGACCAGATAAACAACAGAATTTTTAGGAATTGAGACTGACGAAAAATGTATTATCTTTTCAATTTATAGTCAGAATATAATAATATAAAACCCTTTTCTGTTTTAGCAAAAAGGAATCAATGAAAATTATAACTTTCCAAAACAAAAAATTATGCTTACTGTTGGCTTTCAGTCAAAAATGTTATTAAAAGGAGTAACTGAAAATTACATGATACTGATGTTAATACTCTACCAAGCTTAACATAATGGTATTATAATGCTATGACTTGGCTATATTGCAGGCCTGATTTCTCGTTTCACCACTCTCTTTCTGTTGTAGTAACCGTTATAGCCATTTGGTTAAATATTTGTTTAAGTATAATCATGCCCTTCCAGTTTAACCTCCTTGGCATTATTTCCGGGTTTCTCTCAGGCCAAGAATTCTGTATAAATATGGTTAACCCTGAGAGGCGCTTGGGAACTTTTTTTGATCGCATTTAATGTTTTAAGTCCAAATAACCCTCCGGAAAGTGTTCTGCTGCCACCATGTGGATAAAATAATAAAAAATTCATGAAGTTTTCTATACTTTCTGTTACTCTGTGGTAAATCATTAATATTCATGAGTGGGGCAGATTCTTCAACCAAAAAACACAATGGCAAATAAATGAAAAGATGTAAAGCCAGTTTTTGAAAAAAAATGAATTTGAACCATTAATTGAAACAAGAGAGAGTCATGATAATGTGAATTGGTCATCTGATGTTGGCACAGAAACTGAAAGTGATGCATATGTCACTGTATGACAGAACCCTGGTTATATGCCTAGTTGCATGAAGTTGCTGTGTGGCAAAAAGGCAAAATAATTACGATCAAGTGGAAGGACAAGAAAGATGTTAGCCTGCTAAACACTCTTCAAAATGCAGCAACTTTCAATATTTTGAAATGTGGAAGTTACTGAGATTTGTACTGTTGTAGGCTAAAATAGCACAAGGGGCACATTGATTGTGCCGATTAGGCACTGACATTCCACTGCCTCATGCACAAACAATGGACAAAAAAATATACGAAAAGCTTGCAAAGAAAAACACCTATACTGTCTCAGCTGTAACATTGAGGTGTGCGTTTGGTGACTGTTTTAAAACATATTATACAAACACCTTGTACTAAATCTGCATAAGTGTAGCACTGCACGTTAAACATACCTTTCCTACTGTAATTATGCTGACATTTTGATATTAACATGTTTCTCTTACCCATAATAACATTTTTGTTGCTGTTGTTGAAAAATAGTTTCAGCTTGTTTTTCCAAGGGTAAACATAACTCTAAGGAGGCTATAATCAATCATATTGTCCCTCATGTTCTTCCTGGGTAGGTACCAAGCTGAAGCATTGTGTTGCATAAATAAACAAACAAAAAATTATTTGCCTTGGCTTTTTTGTGAATCAGAGCTACCAAGAAAGATTTAACTACCCTGCCATCCTTAGCAACTATTAACAAACCTGCTCCTGCAAGATTGTTTTCTTTTACATTTAATTGCTTAGTAGACACGACCATGTTTGGGAAACAAGTGTTGTAAGACAAGGGTATAAAATTGATCATCACAAGTGAAGAGCTCAGAAAACAAAGTACAAGCTAGTTACAATTCCTTTTAGAACAATATAACAGCTATCAGTTAACAGAAATTCAACAAACAAAAGAATTTTCAGATGATTTATAAACAAATTAAACAAGTCAGCAGTTCAGAAGCTACAAATAAAAAGAGTCTGGACTAAGATTTGAAACCACACAGAAGTGATATCACCAGACCTAAATGGTTGAGAAGGAGGATAGAACCTCAGAAGTGTATTATATTATTGCAGATTCACTGAATACTCTGATTTGTATTTAATACGGGCTGCTACAGGAAGCCAGTGTAGTGATCTGAAGAGAGAAGTGACTTGTTTCCCGGCTTGGCCGTTTGGATATCAGGCATGCCATTGCATTTTGAATCATCTACAGCGGCTTGGTAACACATGCCAGTACTCCTGCCAGCAAAGAGATGCAGTTGTCCAGACATGACAAGATCCAAGCCTGGACCAGGAGTTGCACTGTCTATTCTATCAGACATGGCTGATCTTGAGGATATTGTACAGTGTAAATCTGCAAACCAAGAGATCATCCTTGAAGGACAGCTGGTCATTAATCACCACCTCAATGCTGTGCACTGACTTAGAGGATGTTAGCAATAGTGAGCCAAGATTAACAGAGATGGAGTGCTGAATAGACAGATGAGCTGGGGTAACAAACATGTCCGACTTTGAAAGGTTGAGCTGGAGATGGTGTTCCTTCATCTAGTTTGTAATATTGGTGAAAAATGCCAAGATTCTACCTGACAACATGTGATTCTCTGGAGGGAACAACAGGCATAGCTGTACATCATCAGCAAAGCATGGCTAGAAAAAAACTTGGGACAGAATGATAGGGCTAGTGAGGAAGTGTATGGAGAGAAAAGGAAAATTCCCTACACCAATCCTTAGAGCACTCCTGTGCTTGTCTCATATTTTACTGTATTACCTAACAGTAAAAATGAGAGTTGACTTTTATTACATTTTTTTTTAATATGCTAATAATGCACCCTGACACTTCTGACTCTCATTCGTTGGATTTTAATAAACGATGCAGTGGTAAGATTATCACAATAAAAATTCAGTAAATAAACGAGATGGTCATAGACTTCAGAAATGAAAAACCTTGTCAAAAGTAATCCATGTGAGACACATAGGACCTAAAAATTAAACAAATGAATACAGTAATCCCTCCTCTATCGCGGGGGTTGCGTTCCAGAACCCCCTGCGATAGATGAAAATCTGCGAAGTAGAAACCATATGTTTGTATGGTTATTTTTATATATTTTAAGCCCTTATAAACTCTCCCACACTGTTAACATTATTAGAGCCCTCTATACATGAAATAACACCCTTTAGTCAAAAGTTTAAACTGTGCTCCATGACAAGACAGAGATGACAGTTCTTTCTCACAATTAAAAGAATGCAAATATATCTTCTCTTCAAAGGAATGTATGTCAGGAGCAGAGAATTTCAGAGAGAGAGAGCGCGCGCGCGAGAAAAGCAAACAATCAAAAAATCAATACATGCTTTTGGGCTTTTAAGTACAGTGATCCCTCGCTATATCGCGCTTCGGCTTTCGCGCCGTCACTCCATCGCGGATTTTAAATGTAAGCATATCTAAATATATATCACAGATATTTCACTGGTTTGCGGATTTCTGCGGACAATGGGTCTTTAAATTTATGGTACATGCTTCCTTAGTTTGTTTGCCCAGTTGATTTCATACAAGGAACGCTATTGGCGGATGGCTTATAAGCTACCCAATCAGAGCACGTATTACGTATTAACTAAAACTCCTCAATGATATACAATATGCTTCCCGCGCGGTGCTTGATTGTTTGCTTTTCTCTGTCTCTTTCACTCTCTCTGACATTCTCTGCGCCTGACGGAGGGGGTGTGAGCAGAGGGGCTGTTTTCACAGTGGCTGTTTGCCTAGAGGATACGGACGCTCCTCTAAAAAATGCCGCTGTATGAAATCAACTGGGCAAACAAACTGAGGAAGCATGTACCATATATTAAAAGGCCCATTGTCTGCAGAAATCCGCGAACCAGTGAAAAATCCGTGATATATATTTAGATATGCTTACATTTAAAATCCGTGGTGGAGTGAAGCCGCAAAAGTCGAAGCGCGATATAGCGAGGGATTACTGTAATATAATTTAAAATGCTCAGATGCCTATGGACTAAAATTTTCTTTCAGTTTTTATGGAACATTTGACATTCATGACGTTCAATTGTTAAACGCTGCACACTGTTTAGCATCTTAGAATATCATACTTTTCAAACTGTGCTGTTCTCTGAAAAGTTAACCCTTTGTTGTAATGGTTATTGTTGGTTCAGAGTGACACAAAGGAGTACTGAGAGAAGCAGGCATTAAAAAAAAGAAGAAGAGGCTGGCAGCAATGATCTTCACAAAAATCTTGGCGCAAAAAGAACCAACCACTGTACTTCTCTCTGGGCTACATTTTAAAGTGTGTTAATGTCTGAAAAGAATGCTATACATTTTTCAGAAAACATGCTTATATATAAAATAAAAATATGATAATGTATTCAGCATTTTAAAATCATGACCACTCAGAAAGAACCCATGAACTTTCAATTTAATGCTGAAGATGATGCCTTTCTCAATCAAAAACAAAAAGCATGGCTTGTGATTTTGAATGGATTTAATACTTTTATTGCCCTTTAATTTGTTCAAGCACAGGAGCACAAATGATTGTTCTGTTTTGTTCCAAGGTTACAATTTAAAGAGATAGATTAGTGCAAATAATGTGATAATGTGTGCTTTGACCAGAAAAGTGACAGATTATTGCTGCTTGCAGTGGCATAGCACATCTGGGACCTTTTTATTCATCAGCTATCTTTCAAGCACAAATAATTTGTTTCAGTATTGCCAAAGTTCATTGTAAGTGTTATTTGCAATACTTAGAGACTTTTTTTTGCAGATACACACTGAAACATTCCTTAAAGGAATGGGAAACTGCAAAATTATTACATGCGCGTGTGTGCATGACATCCTGTTATTTTTGTACTTTTTGCTTGAACTTTGTCTTTCTTCTAATGACCATATTACCTATTTTCAGGTTATTTGCACCTTGTGTATTCTGTTAAAAGCTACCATGTAGCTAAAATTCATATTGTCCAAAGGTGGCGATTTGTTTATTTTATTGCAGGGACTCCAGGAACACACCTAGCCTTGACCTGGCACGCACACATTCACACACAGAAACACTGATCAAAGGGGATCAATAAATCAATCAATAATGCAGATATTAAAGTAAATATTATGCAAATAATAGAGAGAAAAACAAAGCCCTCCCCTGTACACTGACAGCAATAATCATTTACATACACTACATAGATGACGCCTAACAAAACACTGGGCACTAGAAGATGAACAATCAACATGTACGACATAATCCAAAACACAATCCAATATAACAGATGCGGATGATGGTGAGAATGAATTGAGAAGCCAAGTGAACAGTTTCAAGAATGCTATTAAAGTGTAGTTCTACCGTGTTCCAGATGTTGTGTGAAGAATTGTAGATGTTCGGAGCACTTCCCAGATGAAAGCGCCAAATCAGAGGAAATTGCATGAACAAACAAGCACATAAATCACTGTAACCCAAAAGTGATTGTAGTTGTAATGCAATAGTGAGTGATACATAAAAACAAATATACACAGATGATCCCGATTCTCTCTGCATCTTTTTGGCTCCTTTTTAAAGAGTGTGCCTAATTCCCAGCAAACCTAGCCACTCTGAAGCTGCCCAAATGTGTAATACTAATAGGGCTGCTGGGAGTTGTAGAAAATTTAAGTAGGGCTGCTACAAACATTAAAAATATCAAAGAACCATGGTGATAAGGGCAACACAGTGGCGCAGTGGTAGCGCTGCTGCCTCACAGTAAGGAGATCTGGGTTCGCTTCCTGGGTCCTCCCTGCATGGAGTTTGCATGTTCTCCCTGTGTCTGCATGGGTTTCCTCCGGGTGCTCCTGTTTCCTCCCACCGTCCAAAGACATGCAAGTTAGGTGCACAGGCGATCCTAAATAGTCCCTAGTGTGTGGGTGTGTGTGCCCTGCGGTGGGCTGGCGCCCTGCCTTGCCTTGCACCCTGTGTTGGCTGGGATTGGCTCCAGCAGACCCCTGTGACCCTGTTTTAGGATATAGCGGGTTGGAAAATGACTGACGCACCATGGTGATTTCTTTGAGCAGCATGCGTTACTCAGTATTTTATGGCTATATAATCCCTTATCTAATTGCTACAGGATGTTTTGAAAATATGTGGTTAATGTTGATGTGCCAGGCATTGGTATGCTTTGTTCTCCTGTCTGTAACTGCAGTTCCTGTTTTGCCCTGGACCATGATGAAATGTGCACCTTTCATTGGTAGTTCACTACTTGTTAGGTACATTCACATATAATGCAGCATGTAATGCAGATAGCATGAAGACAGACATGTTAGGTTAACTGTGAACTCCTTAATGGCCCAGGCTGACATGTCATTTAGTGAGATCCTTCTATCTTATACCTAATGCTTTAAAGGGGTTGACTAGATGGCCATATATACTGCATATACAGGTATATATATCAGACTGTGTCTTTCAAATATACATTTAATTTATTAATCCTTCAATTACTGTTAAAACTGTTTAATCAAAGTCAGTGTTTAGGACCTGGAGCCTAACCAGAAACATTGGGCATAAAGCAAAAACCAATTAGAGACAAATTGCCAAGTCTATACAGTCATCAGGCTGGCACAAAGTTACAGGCTTCGGTCAGTGAGGCAGGAATTTTAACTACTATGCCACCCTGCAACTGATCACAATGCTGAAGTCTGTATGTTAATTGAATATAAAATTCAAACTACATCTGTTAATTAATCCACATATTTATATTACATCTTGTCCTGGAACAGTGGTATAGTTAGTATAATATTTCAGTTCAAAATAAAAATTGTAAAACACTACTAACCATGAATTTGTACAATTTCCAGATATGTTTTATTTATTACAAGGTCTGAAAAATTCAGAACTTAGTCCATCACACTGAAAACAGATAATCCTTATCGGAAGTTAGACCATCATTGGTCACACAATCATGTAAACTCTAACATCATATGAATTCTGAAAGAATTCCCTTTAGGATGTAGGTGTCTTTTGAAATAAAAAATCAAATTATTACAATCAAAAAATGTAAATATTTTTAAAAAGTAAGTTTATTTAATTAATTTGGCTGACAAAATGCAGTTTTTATTCTTTCTTCAAAGAATAAGCTACATTGTATGATGCGAGATACAGTAGAGAGTGTGATGGGTGGCCACAGCCATTACCTGGCCGGATACCAACTGTTTGGAAGTACCGGGGGCAGAGCATCAGCGAGCTACAAAGCACTTTGAGCTACATTTTTTTTGTATGAAAATGTGCTATATAAATAAATGTTGTTGTTGTTCCCTGGGACGCAGGAGGGTAGCTCTCCTGGGCAGCTGTGGCACCATGGATTCCCACAGGGTATGCTGGGAGTTGGAGTTTGGCACTTCTTTAATGGGTTCTATGGAGGCCGCCAGGGGGAGCTGCATAGCCCTTCATTGGGCTCTCACCACACCTGGGAGTGATTCCAGGTCCGATTAATGAGCCAACTGGAACACTCCCAGGGCCATCATAAAAGGAACTGTCTCACTCCATTCAGGGGGGCCAGAGTCGGGAGGAAGAAGGACAAAGCCTGTGTGGACGACTGGAGGTAGAAGGACTGTGCGATCATTCTTGCTATTATTTGTATTCTGTTGAGAAGTGGGGGCCAAGTAGAAAATGCTTCCCCTTTTAAAATAAACAGGTACTGTGTGGTAAGACTGGGCTCTGTGTCTGTTGTGTCTGGGTTTGGGGAGCTATATGCCCCGTGGTGGTTCTTGTGTCCAACCCCAACACACAGCACAACCACATGCACAAACCTTGAAAACTCACCGAAGATGCCGGCTAAAGTCCCGTCCCATTCAGTATGGGTAAAAAGAAAGCCAGGCAGACCAGGAAGGCCATGAGGGGCCAGCAGCACAGTGGCGCCAATGGCAAGGGAGCCGGCCAGGGAGGAAAAGAGGACAACCAGGGAAAACGAGTGCCGCCGGAGGAAGCCCGGCAGGATGTACGGACCAGAGGCAGGGTTGATAAACTCTGGCGATGTTATTCCTCATTTGTGTGTGCTTCTTCTAGGTGGTTGATACCCAGACGCTGATTTACGGCCAGAGGGCTGCCCCAGGAAAGACAATGCAGCGCCTACCTTAGGTTACTCAAGTGTTGAAGATCTCACTGCCCTGTTCCCAGAGGAGGATGAGCTGCTCCATCTTAATGCTTTATGGGATGACCGGAGTCAGCGATAGTCCTCTGACTGCTTAGAGCCCAGTCCACTGGACATCAGCTTGCCGAAAGGGAAGGGGGAAGTGGGCGATGGACACGCCACCTCCATAAAAGGTAAGGGGGGATGGGGGGTGTCTGAGATCTCTGCCGAGGGCTTGAGGTAGGAGGAATCCGAACAACTATCAGCTAGCCCCCAGAACTCCATCTCCCATAAGCCACTGTGGGGCCCGATGGAGCATGCGCAGGAAAGCTGCATGCTCACCGCCTCACGGTCGGTGGACAGGGCTCATTAAAGCCTGAGTTCATCACCAACCGAACTGGTTAATGATCTCACACTGCGGGAACTGGAGAGAGTCCTGAAGCCCGTCTATGCTTTGTTGCACATTGCCAAAGATATTTAAAAGGTGATCAAGGAACTGGAGGAGACCACCATTAGAGAAGGCTGAATTGTATCTGCGATGACTTGGGTTTGGTCTTCTTCTTATGGATACCGAACATAAAAAGAGATATTTGAGCAAATTGCCTCCTAATGTTAATTCTGAGGGAAGGCGTGTAGCCAGAGGTCCAACAGTGGATGTGGGGTGGTGAACAACCGCCTGGTGGGGAACGAGAAAGAGACGGGGCAGGAAGAGACAGAGCAGCTTATTAGTGCCAGCCTCCGGGCTCAACATCCCCTCGCCAGGACGGCAGGCATGACACACAGGTCAAAAGGGGCACAGACAGCACAGGGTCTACCTTCATGGTATTGCGAGATGCAGACTGTCACATCACTCCAGAAAAAAAGGGGATCCATAAGAAAAAGAATAGATCTCCTTACAGTGCACTGTCACTAAACTGCAAGGATTGACTGCTATTGTATTTAAAGATCTCCCCCGTTTCTTTTATATCTGTCACAGGACAGGACAATAGAACAGACAAGAAAAAAAGTGCAGTTCATGAGTCTGTGCTCTCACATATACCCAAAAGAAGCTAGCCTGGGCAGGGTCTGAGGTGAAGTAGAACATCCCATCCTGTATTTCTGAACCTGCAGCTCGCAAGTGCTAGGAGGGGGGTAGCTGTGCTACAAATGCCACTCACCAGGACACATGTGAAGATGCTTCTCTTACTTCACAGAAAGGGAAGGCAGAACGAAACACTGGCGCAGTGTCCTTTTGCTACACTGTTTCTATTTTACAGGATGGAGCTGTGGACCGGCCATTTGTGCTCCCTCCTGGAAGAAGATAACACTGTCAGGGCTGGACGCTTTGCCCAACAGAGCTCAGCTGAGGGAGGGGCACTATAATGGACGGCAAGGATTCTTACTCAGCTGGGAGCCTCCATAACGGAAGGAACGCCTCCCCCGGGACAACACAGGGCAGCCCCCCTGGTGCTACAGTGCCGCAGGTTTGGAGCATGGAAGCTCAACCCTGCTTGGGTCCATGGCCACTGCCAGGGGGCGCATGGAGAATAGCTGAGTCCTCCTCTGCAGGGCTGCCACCGCACTAAAAGTGTAGCCGGGAGGACCTCTTTTAACACCTGGAGCACTTCCGTGTGCTTTATAAAAGGGGCCAACTGCCACAACTCGAAGAGCCAGAGTTGGGAGGAGTTGGACAAAGCTTGATGGAGTAGGAGTGGAGCCAAGAGATGGAAAGAAAAGGAAGAAAGGGACAGTGTATTGGTGCTTTGTACTGCTGAGTAATGGGGAGCAAAGGAAAAGTGCTTCCCCACTTAAAATAAAGAGTACTTTGTGGCAAGACTGGGCTCTGTGTCTGTTGTGTCCTGGTTTGGGGAGCTGTATGCCCCCTGGTAGTTCACAAGAGTAACAGTACAGTGTATTATTTGAACTAACTGTTTTGTCACAGTTGGGTCCTAGTATGATCCTATTTTCCTTTTCAGACTGTTTACTATGTAGACCTTAACAGAATGCCTCAGATCCCATACTCCCACTAAACTGCAGGGACTGACTGCTATTGTATTTAAAGATCACCCCCTTTCT
>JANRMT010062792.1:100642355-100675395 GCA_026402145.1 Polypterus bichir lapradei
TTAACATACAGTTCAATGACCACTTCCCACTAATTGTTGGTCCAGGGTCACACTACTGATATCCTGATTTATCTAAAATGGCAGTAGTGTCCCATTTAAGGCACACCACCTAAAGATAAAGCTGATATGATACTTCCAGATTTGAAGCTTTGTCACTGCACTGTGCTTTTTTTCTTCACCCTATCAGGATATAGGAACATCTCATGTGCCCTGAGTACTCATTGAATCATCCCTGTCGTCAAAAAACTCATTAATTGATATACTTTTAACTAAGCTGAATCTCCGATCAAACAAAATTTATTTGGGTTCTCTTTTATCCTGTATCCAGTACCTAAAACATGGTGTAATGTATAAAAAAAACACATGTATAATGTGTATGTGTATATTAATGTATAAAAAATAACACAGTTTTTAATAATGCTGTTAAATGAAAGTAAGCCCTGTAGATACCCTTTATGGTCAAGCAGAGGGATCCATGCACTAAGTGTCTTGTTCACTAATAATTTGATATTACACAAGTTCCTGAAAAACAGTTCCCTTAGTCTTCATTTTTTTAATCTGCAATATCTGGCAGTCTTGCAAAGCCTTTTGGGCTTGTGGTCCCCGGCCGGGGCTGGAGCCCGGCCGGGACACCCAGGAGGACGAGAGGAGGGCTTGTGCCTCCTCCAGACCGCGAGGGGGCGTCCGTCCTGGTTATGTTGGGGGCCTCGGGTAGAGGGCTTGGAAGCCCAGCCCTGTAGGGACCCGTGGCCACCGCCAGGCGGCGCCCCGATGCCGGTTTATCCCATGTGGTCCCTGGCCGGGGCTGGAGCCCGGCCGGGACGCCTTGGAGGACCAGAGAAGGGCGTGTGCCTCCTCCAGACCGAGAGGGGGTGTCCGTCCTGGTTATGCAGGAGGCCTCGGGTAGGGGGCTTGGAAGCCCAGCCTTGTAGGGACCCGTGGCCACCGCCAGGCGGCGCCCCAGTGCCTATTTATCCCGGGAGCCCGGCACTTCCGCCACACCAGGAAGTGCCGGGGGGAAGACGACAGGGGACACCCGGACGGCTTCCGGGTGCGCAGCCGGCACTTCTGCCACACAGGGGTGTGGCCAACCCTAATTGCCGGGAAGCAGCTGGAGCCTATCCGGGTTCCCATAAGAGGGGCCGACTCCCTCCAGTCATTGGTGGATGCCGGGAGGTAGTTGGCAGAGCTGGAGAGAGGACAGGAGGCGGCCAGAGGAAAGGCACAAGGACTGTGAGCCCTGGACTTTGGGGGAATCGGTGCAAGAGGCACTGGGGTTTGTGAGTGCACTACTTTGTAAATAAACAGTGTGTTGGGTGAACTTATGATGTCCGTCTGTGTGTGTCCGGGCCAGCGTTTACAGGCTATATCAATCTCTACTCTAACTAGTGACTCTTTATTATGAGTCCTTCGCTATCCATGGCCGATCAGAAATGGTTTAGTATCACAAACTTTCTGACACTCCAGTACCAGATATTTGGGATTGATGAGGTGTGCACTTTTATGGACTTATTGTTATGGGTTTATGTTAATGTTTTTAATATTGTTTGGTTTCTGTTTCATCTATTATTTGATGTGAAAGGGATTTGCCCTGTTTATTTAAATATTTCGGGCTTCAATAAAAACATGAAAAACTGATAAAAAAAAAAGTTGTACAGGTGAGGTTACTTGGTGATTCCACATTCAAGGGGCCCAATGATTCTAAAATGGTTAGGATATGTTATTGTAATTCAAGTACAAATAAATATTTCATAACATTTATAATACGTATTTCAAACTTTTATAATTTCATGTGCTGTAGTTGTAATTTAGACCACAGTGAAAATATCCATTTTTAATTCCTTCAAAGGTTTCTTATTCCAAACTTATTGATGTGTCACTTTCATTTTCTGGTATTTTTTTCCAGTTTTGTTTGCTTCCTTTTACCATTTTTTCTTCAATTTTATCCAATTTATAATAATTTCCACATCACTTTTCCATTCCTGTTTAGATAGCTACTATAACATAAATATTAAAAACTTGGCTGGAAAACTACTTCTGACTATTTAAACAGTATTCTTTTTTTCAGTCTCTATCAAGGATTCTAAGTTGTATACTACTATTCAATGTGATTCAGCTTTTTATAGATCACTTCAATAGATATAATTTCTGCAGCCACCATACAGTTGTTAAAGACTGGTTGATTTAACCATTTCCACTTACTACATTTAATAATGGTAAATATAATAATCTGCTATGCAATAAAACATTAAGGTCTGTGGGTCCAGTCCCCCACAGCAATCTGATTGGTAAGTTTGACTTTGGTGTGATTGGTCAGTTTTGATTTGGTGATGCGACAAAAAAGGATGTGTGAGTGTGAGATGTATGAGGTACACTGAGAGAATCTCCTTCAAAAACTTGAAAGATAGAACTGGTCAGGAGACAAGAAAGGCACCTTGAAAATAATGACACAGTCTGAGTACCAGCCTGATGAGAACACACTCGAGAAAAGGAGCACCGGTGAAAGTACATTTAGAGCAAGAGAAAGCAAATATTTTTAAATTATTCTTTTACATGTCTTCAACAGATCCCATGGCTAGCAATTAAAATAAGACAACTATTAACTTGACTCTTTCAAACAATCAGACTATTCAGGATGCCATTCTAATATTTTTGGGTAGCATTTTTCTTTGCTTTTTACCACATCAAAGTTAATTCAAAAATAATACTTTTTACTGAAATAAGAACCTGGTCAACAAAACAACATTTTAATAATTTAATACTACAGGAAAAAACAACTACCAGGAATGATTTGTAAATGTTCAACTTAATTTAATTATAACAGACTTTCATTTAATTTTAAATTAGCAATGAAATGATTAAGAGTACTTGTTCACATTTTAAATATTTTGTCAGTTTTGAAAACAAAAATTCTTTACATAGTTGTAAAATAATTATCAATTACAATTATCAATTACAACAACTAAAAATGTATAAAGGGTAAAATATGTTTGCTTATGAGGTCTTAATTAGCAATTAATTCTTGATTATACCAGATAGGTATAAGAATATATGTTTGTTATTGAGATAACAGCTATATAAATGTAAATAAATAATAATAATAATATTACTGTTGTGATAACATTTTCTTAAAAAGTCAAGTTAAATTTTTTACCACACATATGAGTCTATGTATATTGCTGAATATTTTAGATATACATTGATTCAGTTCAATCTGTTAAGTTCAGAGCAATGACATAGATAGAAATGTGTAAAATAAGATAATTTTAATTACATATAGTTTTTAAAATTTCTTCTTTAGAATCAGGTGCAATGACATGTGGTTTATAACCCTTTTACTGAAAGATATTTCCTTATATTCATATATCATAGAAAAAAAATGTCAATGCCACTTTTCCCTGTCACCATAAAACCATGTAACCTGAGTAGGCATAGATTACACTTACTTATGTAAAATTCCTATATTGAGGTGTGTAACTTCATCAAGTGATTTACCAAAAACAGAGCCAAAGTAAGGGTAAACACTGATGAAAGCCTTCCATATGACAAAAATGTATGAGTTGGCAGTTACTGGCAATTCAGGAACATCTTCTGAATGAATTGTTAGCCATTCCCAGCCCATATATACCCACACTAAATGAATTTTGAGTCACTATTTAACCTAAACACTATGTCTTTGGGATGTGGATGAAAAAATTCTCATAAATGGAGAACTGCAAATGCTATACCTGTATATGGACACTTTTTACTACTTGACATGGATTTTTACACGCCGAGACTCGCCTATTCAAGTTGTCAACTTCAAGCGCTGAGAAGAAATGCCCGCACCGGTGTGGTTTCCTAATTACCTGACGAGGTAAGAGGACAGTATCGGGGCAGCCGAGCCGGCACTAAGATAAAAGCCAAGCGGCTTGCAAGAAAGTGGCAATATAAACTTTCGGTGCCTTCTGTGATCCTGGGAAATGTGAACTCACTACCAAATAAGATCGACGAACTAGCCGTGCTGGTGAAAAATGTCAGAACCTACAGAGAATGCAGCTTGCTGTGTTTTAGTGAAACTTGGCTAACAACTACCATCCCAGATGCTAACATGGAGCTACCCGGGTTTAGCACAGTTAGAGTGGACAGAGACACAAATACCAGTGGGAAGAAGAAAGGAGGAGGACTCGCTCTCTTTGTAAATACAAGGTGGTGCAACTCAGGACATGTAAACGTTAAAATCTCCACTTGCTGCAGGGACATTGAACTGTTGGCCGTAAGTTTGCGTCCCTATTACTTGCCCCAGAGAGTTTGGACATGTCATTGTTGTCATTGTTTACATCCCTCCTCGAGAGAACGCGGAGATAGCGAGTGACGTCATCCATTCCGCAGTTGCTAAGTTACAAACACAGCACCCCGAGGCGCTTGTGCTAATCGCTGGAGACTTTAACCAAATGACGCTGGACAAAACATTACCAGCCTTCTCCCATTATGTGGACTGTAACACCCGGGGAAATAGGACTATCGACCTACTGTATGCAAACGTTAAAGACTCATACAGCGCCACCCCGCTGCCTGCGCTTGGGAAAGCAGATCATAACCTGGTCCTGCTTCAGCCTTACTACAAACCAAGAGTGAACGCGCTACGTACAACCACACGCTCATTCAGGAAGTGGTCCCCTGAGTCAGAGCAGGCTCTGAGAGACTGCTTTGGAATCACTGACTGGGATATCCTGCAGGGGTCACATAGTGAGAATATTGAAGAGGCTGTTGACTGCACAACTGATTACATCAACTTCTGTATGGACATTGTAGTTCCAGTAAGAACAGTATGCTGCTATGCTAACAACAAGCCATGGATTACAAGTGATATCAAGGGCCTTTTGAACCAGAAGAAAAGAGCTTTTAAATGCGGTGATCAGCATGAGCTCAAGCGCGTGCAGAAGGAACTCCGAGTCCAGCTCAGGGTGGCAAAGGAGCAGTACAGGAGAAAGCTGGAGCAGAAGTTGCAGAATAACAGCATAAAGGAAGTGTGGGATGGGATGAAGATCATCACTGGCTGCAGCTCGAAGCGGGGTGCCACCATTGAGAGAGACGTGGAGAGAGCAAACCAAATGAACTTCTTTAACAGGTTTGACCACCCTAACCCACTCTCACCTCGGAGTACTGCATCCTCCAACCATCCTTCTGCTGATACCAGTATAGCAGAGACATCCCCACCCATAATTACAGCAGTGCAGGTGAGCAGAGAGCTGAGGAGACTTCGTGCCAGCAAAGCAGCAGGTCCAGATGTAGTATCGCCACGACTGCTGAAGGCCTGTGCGCTGGAACTGGGGAGTCCTCTACAGCGCATCTTCAACCTGAGCCTGGAACAGGGGAGAGTCCCAAGACTTTGGAAAACATCCTGTATCACCCCAGTCCCAAAGGTGCCACGTCCTAGTGAGCTGAACAACTTCCGGCCTGTTGCTCTGACGTCACATGTGATGAAGACCATGGAGCGGCTGCTGTTTCACCACCTGAGGCCACAGGTCCGCCATGCCCTTGATCCTCTGCAGTTCACATACCAGGAGAAGGTGGGAGCAGAGGATGCCATCATCTATGTGCTACACCGATCCCTCTCCCACTTGGACAGAGGCAGTGGTGCTGTTAGAATTATGTTTTTGGACTTCTCTAGCTCCTTCAACACCATCCAACCTCTGCTCCTTAGGGACAAGCTGACAGAGATAGGAGTAGATTCACACCTGGTGGTATGGATCGTGGACTGTCTTACAGATAGACCTCAGTATGTGCGTCTCGGGAACTGCAGATCTGACATTGTGGTCAGCAACACAGGAGCACCGCAAGGGACTGTACTTTCTCCGGTCCTGTTCAGCCTATATACATCAGACTTCCAATACGACTCGGAGTCCTGCCACGTGCAAAAGTTCGCTGATAACACTGCTATTGTGGGCTGCATTAGGAGTGGGCAGGAGGAGGAGTATAGGAAGCTAATCAAAGACTTTGTTAAATGGTGTGACTCAAACCACTTACACCTGAACACCAGCAAGACCAAAGAACTGGTAGTGGATTTTAGGAGGCCCAGGCCCCTCATAGACCCCATGATCATCAGAGGAGACTGTGTGCAGAGGGTGCAAACCTATAAATACTAGGGAGTGAGAGCTGGATGATAAATTGGACTGGACTGCCAATACTGATGCACTGTGTAAGAAAGGTCAGAGCCGACTATACTTTCTTAGAAGGTTGGCGTCCTTCAACATCTGCAATAAGATGCTGCAGGTGTTCTACCAGACGGTTGTGGCGAGTGCCCTCTTCTACACGGTGGTGTGCTGGGGAGGTAGCATAAAGATGAAGGACACCTCACACCTGGACAAACTTGTTTGGAAGGCAGGCTCTATTGTAGGAATGAAGTTGGACAGTTTAACATCTGTGGCAGAGCGGCGGGCGCTAAGCAAACTCCTTTCAATCATGGAAAATTCACTGCATCCACTGAACAGTGTCATCTCCAGGCAGAGGAGTAGCTGCTCCTCTGACAGACTGAGGAGATCGTTCCTCCCCCACACTATGCAACTCTTCAATTCCACCTGGGGGGTAAACGCTAACATTATTCAAAGTTGTTGTCTGTTTTTACATGCATTTTTATTACTCTTTAATTTAATATTGTTTTTTTGTATCAGTATACTGCTGCTGGATTATGTGAATTTCCCCTTGGGATTAATAAAGTATCTATCTATAGAAATAAGACACTAGGCCAAGAAATTGACTTAGTTATGTGGAGCTTTGAAGCAGCAGCACTAACCACTGAGCAGCTTCACAACCTGTTGACCATTATTCATCAAAGTTAGAAAATATTAAATAATAAACCATAAAACTAAAGCTTGAGTACATGTCCGAATGTCATAAACAGTATAAGAATACTATAATGATAGAAACTGTAGAAAACACTGAAATATCACCTGATATTTTAGACTGATGCTTTAGCATCACACGATTTTCAAGAAATAGGAGTAAAACCTATCCTAGTCATAAATCACCCAATAATATGTCTTAAACATACACCCAACAAGAAGTTGAAGGTCAATCTTAATTTAAATACAGTCTATTTCCCAAAAATATGTAAAATGGTAAAGGATCTAGTAAACCTGAGGGATTCCTAGAGCCATAACTTCCTTTATAGATCAGACTGGAAGTTAACTCCTCCAGCAACATGTATAGTGAGACAATTCGGGCATGGAGATCAATTTTGCCACGTGTAGTGCTGTACAAATAAGGCTTCTATCAATTGCTTTGCTTGGCTCATGCCACTTAGTGTGCAAAGACAAACAGAAGCATATCTGTATAGACAAAACATGGGATTATTTCCATTGTGTTAGTAGAACAACTAGACAAAATCAAAAGAATTCTTTCAGAAATTGCCAGCTGGATGTAAAGGGCTAGATAGTGTGGCATGCGGCTGGGGGGTGGTACCCAGCCGGGATGCCCAAGAGTACCGGAGGAGGGCTTGACCGCCCTGGTTGCGTTGGTCACCACCAGGGGGCGCCCTGGTGCCTGAAGAGCCCTGGACCTCAGCACTTCCACCAGACCTGGGGGGGAAGTGCTGGGGGAAAGAAGACCAGGGACACCCGGAGTGCTTCCGGGTACGCAGCCAGCACTCTTGCCACACCGGAGTGTCGGTGGAGGAGTGTCAGGAAGCACCTGGAGCCCATCCGTGCATGTATAAAACGGGCCGCCTGGATGACTGGAATCAGGTGGAAGTGGACAAGAGTCTTGGAGCAGAGGAGTGGAGGCAGCGAAGAGAGGCACTGAGTAAAGAGGCCTGGACTTTGGGGTGATTGGTGCTGGAGGCACTGGGTTGTGCACTTGAACTTGTAAATATTAGAGTAAAATAAATGTGTGTGTTGGGTGAACAAACGTTGTCCATCTGTCTGTGTCCAGGGCTCGTTCCACAATAGTCAATATTCAGCATGGAATTGGTTTTTCAGAAGCTGGACAGCCAATAATCATTAAAATGTGGATGATCTCTAATAAAAAAACAAAAAAACAGAACAAAGCTGCCACTTAGCAAGAAATGGATAACTTCTAGGAACCCAATAAAATGTAACATAGGAACCAAGTAGGGAGAAACAGCTAGATTCATGGGACTGGGCAGCTGTTACCTACAATGACTTGGCAGTTTCAAGCAGTCAAAATTAATGAAGTGTGCACTTAGTCTTTAAAACTGGGATTCTGCTGCTTCCCTGCTAAAATCCTTTATTAGTGAAATTTGTGATGCAGTGGCTTTTTTAGTTCGGTATGGTGGTGTGCTGAGTTGACACTGCTGATTTTCTAGATGGTATGGTGCAGGGTTTGAGACAATGATGGGAGAAGCAGTTGTTAGAAACCATAGTCATTTCTTATATACAGCCATTTCTTGCAGTTGCATACTGATTATTTTGATTATAGCAATAAACATTTCATCATTTCACTTCCAGTTTTAAATGGCTCACTGCATTTTTCATTAAAGGATTAGTTCAGTATTTTTCAAGTTGCAATTATTTCTTCACAATCATAGTGTACATTAATTTTCCACATGACATTGTGTTCCAAATTTGTGCATTTTTTATAAATTAAAAAAAATGTAGCCTACTTTTGTGCCTTAAAGCAGAGGTGCCAGGGTTCAAATATGCAAAGGATCCTGAAATGTTACATGCCTTGACCATCAAAAGAGCATTTATTGCAGAATTGAATAAATAGTGTGAATCTCCAGGTGAAGATTCTGAAATGTAGAGTAAAGCAGTAATGATTGTAGTCCAAAATATTTCATCTTCTTGACACCTGGATTCATAGTAAGCATTTTGCAGAAACTTGATGTGGACTCCTTTCTGGATAATATACCAGTATTTTACAGGTCTCAGCCAGCACACATTGTCTATTAGCATAATTTAGAAAGTGGAAGATGAGAGTCTTTTTCAAGATGATTCTGGAAGCCCATCAATCTTCAAAGTGGTGAGATTTAATGCAGTAAATTATCTTGTCTATTTTCTCAACAGAGAACTATTGTCTTTCTCAGGAAGACCAAAACTTTGTGCATTTTGATGCACCTATACTCCTGGTCTACCATCTTAAATTTAATTACTCTGATTTCATTGCATTGGTGGGAAATGCCAGAGAGTCGGCCTCTTTTTAATTGGTGATTGGACAAACTGGATGCTTGCAATTTCCACTGTCAGATCAGCAAAGTGAGTCTATATACTGACATTCAGAGTATTTGTTTAGTCCATAAGGAAATTCTCCATGATATCCTAATACAACTATTCAGATTCACCAGTATCTGTCACAGTCCTTGAGGACTTCAGAGACCTCTTCACGGGTTCTGTCTACAGACTGACATTCTGCGCTACAGCTAGGCAAATGAAATCTAAGAACATTCAAACATGATAGCAGTGAAGGGTGTAAAAGCAAGAAGCTGTCATAGCTCAAGCACTAAGTTAAGATTACCAACAATGTGTCACATGATCCTGTAAAAAAAAAGGCTATTGAAGTTCTCTGGGCATCTAATATGAACAATTATGCATTTATTTCCCTGCCATTTTATTCTCAAAGAAACTTAAAAAGTAAAGGTTATATATTTCAATTGTTCACATATTTTTCTTAATGTTCTGAGCACAAGCAGAATAAATACTCATGTATATGAACAAAATGTTCAATGTGTGAAGAAAGTGCTCAATGCCCAAGCCACAAAACCATGCTCTAAAAAACGTACACATTTTTTCCACAATATCAACACAGGCAGGTAAATGGACAAAATCTGGAATGTATCTACCAAAACCTTTATAATTTTATACTTCATGGTATTAGATAATAGGTCAAACAGCCTTATTAGTGTCTCCAGATAGGGGTATACCCAGCACAGCTCACATGAAGGACAGCCATGGGTAGATTCAGCACACAATGAATGAACTGTATCTCTTATTTGGTCCATTAGTATTCCGCAGAAAGAAATTAACACTCATGATGGCAATAATAAATTTTGGTTTGTCATGCTTATATTATTATTAATGATAAATATGTAAGATATGGCTAAGTAAATGAAAGAATTAAAAAAAAAAAACTGGTCACATCGCCTAAGAAATTAATAACTTTGAAATTAAAATTGAGGAAAAATTATTTCAGCCCACTGCCTTCATTTTGTACTAAAGGTTTTTGCCAATTCCTCATTAATGCACATCCAGCAATTTATAAAATTTGTGCCAGATGGCAATGTGTTGAGTTGCTGTCCTTGACACTTAAAAAATTGCTGTTGTTTGCATTTTATTAAACAAGATTCTTACACATGACCAATTAAACAAATTCTGTAATGAAGGCTGAGCATCATTTTTCAGGTTATCAGAGAAAATAGGTAAGCTCATAGACATTATAAATTGTTGTCTCTTTCTATGTCACTATCGTCACAACTGACAATCTGCTAATAATAACTCCTAAAGTCTACACATGAAAAACACTATTCAGTGCTGTATAATACTAAGGAATAAAATTGTACAATTTATAACTATATTAAAGCGTTTTATCAAAATGATTAAATATTGTATATTTTATATACTACAATAGTAAAATATTTGTAATTGGGCAGCATGGTGGCACAGTGGTAGTGCTGCTGCCTCGCAATAAGGAGACTAGAATTCCTGTCCCAGGTCCTTTCTGTATGGGGCTTGTATGTTCTCTCCATGTCTTCTCAACGTTCCTCTCACAGTACAAAGACATACAAGTTAGGTGGATTGGTGGTGCTAAATTGGCCGTGGTATGTGTGTGCCTGTGTGTTTACTCTGTTATGGACTGGCGCCCTGTCCAGGGGATTGTGTCTGCCTTGTGCCCTGTGTTTGCTGGAAGCAGCCCCCCTCTAACCTGCATAGGATTAAGCAGTGTTTGAAAAATAGTATTGTACTTTGTAATTACAAAGTGAACTGTAACTTCAACAGCTTGAAAACTGTGTCCATGTTTTATTTTTTAATACAAAATAATTATATGTAACAGATTACATGAGTGTATATTACGATTATGCATAAGGCCAATGCTTCATTTGATACTATTGCATAAATGGTGCTATACATTAAAGTAAATACCATCAGAATCAAAAAAAATCATCAATCCTTCTATCCATTTTCTAATCCATTTATCCAGTTCAGTATCACAAACAGTAAAAAAACTAAACTAATCCCAGACAATTAATTCAGAACAACACCCAGTTACTGTAACTCCTATACTGTGGGCATCCTGAAGTGAATTCAGAAAACAATGAATGGAAAAATCTAATTGTTAATTATTTTTTAAAAGAATTATGATTTCAGTAAACGTTTTATTAGCCATCACTTGTTTTTTTCTGATTCAACAATATACACAGTTTTGGAGTCTGTTGCCTAAATAGAGAAGACAGGGATTTGAAATTCGTAAAGAAGGTGCTGCCTTACTATTAACTCATTATGTAGACAATATGAAACCTGTTCATGAGTATTTTTCCCTAAATGTAACAACGGTCTGGCAAATTAACAGATCTGTAATTTGAAAAAGTCCCAGAAAATAATTTAACTCTTCCAACGGTGGCTTATTTCCAAAAAAATCTAATTTAGGTATCTTAATCTTTGTGCCATGTTCATTAGGTTTTGGCTTCAGTGCTTTATTTACTTCATTTTTCTTTCAAAGCCATGGTTTTGCTAATGGTTAAACAATGCACTTGACTTTTGATTAACTTTGAAAATAACACTTGAAAACGTTCTTGAGTAGGAGCTGTGTTATTTATAAGCAACTGAACTAAAAATGTCTGAGTGCAAAAGCAAATTTATTTGCTGGCTTTTATCTTTCACCACTCCAGCTTGTATAAGGTTCAACTATGGTTTACTGTATTTAATTTCAGTCCATTCTGTCATAAATTGAATATGCTTAATATATAAATTATGGTTTTATTGCCATTCCTAACTTTACTTTGCATATAAAATTCCCACAGAGGATGTTCAAATTAAATTATTAAAAAAATATTAGACACGTTTTGAAGTCTCATAAGTAGACATCTATGAATTGAGGAAAATATCCCCATAGCATTAGGGGTAATGCATAAACCAACTGTAGTTGTCCATTTTAGAATAAAACATTTTTTTTCACTTCTCAGCATTACTCCTTGTTATGTGTCATTTGTTACTTTTCACTAGTCACACATCACTCATTACTTCTCACTTGTCACTCATGACTCGCTACTACTTACTTGCTGCTTCTCACACCTCACTATTCATTGTTCATCACTCTCAAATGTCATTTTTCATGCATCATGCTTCACTTTCATCTTTTTTTTTTTTTTTGAAAGAAATCTAAACATAGCTGAGCATTGGGTGTGATGGACAGGTATGCACTGAGATGTAGGTAACAAATATTTATTTAATCAAATACTTTTTTAAAGAGTACAGGTATAGCACAATAACCACAACTAGACACTGCACATTCATTAAGAAGTAAATGGTCTGCAAGTACTTTGTGAAAAGACAAATTATATTATTCCGATATTCTTTTTTCCAATCAATACATTGTCCAGATTCTTTAATACCTGTATCTTACTATCATTAAGTGTTTTAGCCAATTTCTAAATCATAATTATTTTTGTTACTGGTTATTTCTTTGATTGCACTTGAACTGTGGAGGTTTCAGATGTCTCTTGATGGTTTAGATTATTAACCACTTTTTTGACTGTTTTTTAGTTTACAAGAACAATAATGTACCCAAGTAGCACATATTTCTGGAGAGTTATTGAAGAATGAATTGTCATTATAGGCTTCGTTGGATCTGTTTTCTAACGAATTTAAAACCCAGTGGTTACAGTTGATATTTCACTATATGCAAACAATAAATAAAGGCCACAAATTAAGTCAAAGGTGAAACCTAACATCCAGCCGACTTATCCTGATCAGGGTCATAAAATCAACATGCCAGGCAGGACAGGACAGGACAGGCCGTTTCATCACCAACAATGTTCTTCTGCTCTTCCACGATAATATCCTAAACGATTTGAAAGATATAATTTCTCTTGAAAAATTCAAAGGAGTCAAAGTAGGGTGGTGTCAACATAAATCTGCAAAAGAAAAAGAATTTAATTAATTCAAAGTTAAAAAAAACTAACAGTTTTATAACATATTTAACATTTGCTGTTGTATGAACCCCATATTTCCCTAAACAGTATTTTTTACTGGTCACTATTGTGGATTTTAACTAAAAGAAAGTATAAAATATAATCCAAATAGGGTTTTTATTATAGATAAAGTGTAAAAGATAACTGAAATAGGTTGTTTATTGTAGATTATATGAAAAATGACTAAAAAAACTATTTAGGTATTTTAGCTCTAAAGCAGTGGTTCCCAATCTTGTTCCTGGGGACCCACTGTGACTGCAGGTTTTTGTTCCAACCAGATTCACAATCTGTAATAATAATCGACAGCTGATCTCATTTAAGTAGCAGGTCTTTTTTAATCTTATCTTATCCTGCATTCAAATAAAACACAACAGTATGTTTTTTACGTTTATAAGGCATTTAGAGATACTTCTATTTTTTTTCTAAAGCTATTTGTTTGTTGTTTTCCTATTTTCCCGTTTTCCTGTGTAGTTTGCCCCCTTCATTTAACCCTAATAGTGACAATTAACAATCAGCATAGCAGACACCCAGGATGATGAAAGCTGCGACTTCAGTGTCAGACCCTCTAATTAGTAGATAATAAATTACAAAACCAGAACATGTGGAAAAGCAGAATGAAAATTATGTTGAAAATACTGTTTACAACTTAGAAAACTACATATTCCCCATGTAAATGTTTATTACATTTTAATAAAAATCTACCAAACTTAGTTTGTAATTTCTACATTGACTCCAAAGCACAGAAACTGGAAAATAATGACTCACTTAATTAGGCTAAGAGTCCAATGAAAAACTGAAGTTTGTTGGAACAAAAACCCGCAGCCATAGTGGTCCCCAGGACCGAGTTTGGGAACCACTGCTCTAAAGGAATGGTCAGGGAGAAAATGAATGGTGAGTGTGAACTAAAATATCCACTGAAATAACAGATATTCTTAATGAGTTTTTTTATGAAGATCTCATGTGTGAGAAAGTGGATAAAATTCAGGCAGTTACAGAGACCATTAAGGAGGCACTCTGTGATTTGGAAATTGTTGAGAGAGAAGTGCTGTGTAGATTAAGTTAAAATCTAACAAACTGTCAGAACCAGATGACATTTATTGTTAAGGAGGTTAGTAAGTACAAATATATTAACCCTAACATGCATTTTTTAAAAATTACTGTACACTGGCAGTGAAAGCTACCAAATCTTAGCTCATAAAAAAGGTGAGCAAGCTGATGCAAGTGATTAAAAGCCAGTAAGGCTAAGATATGTAACAGGTCTCCTTGCAATATTTCATGTTGGTTTCTCATTAGTGAAGTCTTTTGGAGGAGACAGTAAACTTGGTGTATGGTAAGCCTAGTACCAGATAAGATATGACATTTTCAAATAAAAATGTGAAAGACTAGTCAATTATGACCCCTAACTTGAGCACCTCAATAACATAACTAAGACAAGTTCTCCGTCTGTAGCTTTGGTCAGAAAGGCAATCCTTATATGTAATTTGATAGTATCTGTATGTATGGTGTTCGCGTCAATACCCCATATGTATGACGATGTATGGTGTTCGCGTCAATACCCCGTATGTATGGACCATGTAGTGGGACTCTGCCTCTGTAGTTAGAACATAACGTGGCAAACACGGACGCAGTATTGCATGATTACCTAAGAATGTTCGAATGCTACAGTGACACCGCTAGACGGCCGAGTATAGTAAGTCGGTGTTGGTTTGAGCAGATAACAGTAAGTTTGGTATTTTAAAATGTGTTATTGAATCAAGCTGACGTATACGAGCCGGAAGAGAAATCCTGAGTTCAGGAGCACTATGAGAGACGCTCAAGCTCCCATAGAACAGAGTCTGATGTGTGGTACAGAAAGTAGAGCTGCAGAGGAGGATCTGAGTGAGCCGAGAGGGGTGTCAGTCTGTAGGAGATCAGTGAGGTTGTGGAGAGCTTTAAATGTTAAGAGCGGTATTTTGTATTGTATTCTGTAGTTAACAGTGAGCCAGTGAAGTTGAGAGAGAATACTGTAGGTGTGATATATTCAGTGGATTTAGAACAGCAGGTTATTATCCTGGCAGCAGAATTTTGAAGAAGTTGTAAGCGATGGATAAGTTTTTGTTGGATGCCAGATAGAATAGCATTACAGTAATCTATACGCTAGGTGACTCGGGCATTAACCAATACTTCAGTACTGTGTTGCGTAAGAACATGACGAAATCTAGAAATGTTTTGGAGATGGAAGAAGGCAGACCGCGAAATGTTACTTATATGGGAGGAATTATTTAATAATAATAATAATAATTATTAGTATTATTTAATAATTGTCTTTATTAGTGTATAAATGTATATAAATAATTACAGTTAAACGATTCGCCAAAATCTGTTGTATGTAAACGATACTGTTTTAAACGTTATTGTTTTTTCATCAGAAAACCCGGTTTCCATGTCTACCTGTATTAGTTTAAATGGCACTTTTACCACTCGCAATACGGCGGACACGCTGACGTATCGTGTCAACTGGGCAACACGGTGAATGCCGCATCTATCTGTATATATATTTTAGATTTGTTTGCTTTCCAATGTAGTATAAATAAAGTAAATTGATCTCACTGTGGTGCGTATTCCGTACGTAATACCATGTAACACATTATAATTCTCTTGCTTTACGCAAATATACTTATACCACCGAAAAAAAGACGTACAGTGGAACCTCGGTTCACGACCATAATTCGTTCCAAAACTCTGGTCGTAAACCGATTTGGTCGTGACTCGAAGCAATTTCCCCCATAGGAATGTATGTAAATACAATTAATCCATTCCAGACTGTACAAAATGTATGTAAATATATATTTTTTTTAGTTTTTAAGCACAAATATTGTTAATTATACCATAGAATGCACAGGGTAATAGTAAACTAAATGTAAAAATATTGAATAACACTGACAAAACCTTGAACAACAGAGAAAACTAACACTGCAATAGTTCGCGCTATAGCACTAAGAACCGCTTGCTAAAAACACTTTTTTTTAATGAGTTTTAAGCACAGGGAAAAAATGAACATTTGAAAAATCCGTAAGTTAATAAACCACCAAGAAAAGTAACATTGCAATAATGCACGCTACGAACCGATCGCTGTAAACAGAAATGAAAACAAAAACAAGCCCAGTGCATTCTTTAACTGCATTCTCTACCTTATGCATCCAGCTCTCTCTCTCATGTATGCGTGTCTCTCTCTCGCGCGCCTGTGTGTGTGTCTATGTCTCTCTCGCGCGCCTGTGTGGGTGTCTATCTCTCTCTCTTTCTCGCACGTGCCTGTGTGTGTGTGTGTCTCTCTCTCTCTCGCGTGCCTGTGTATGTGTGTCTCTCTCTCTCTCTCGTGCCTGTGTGTGTGTGTCTCTCTCTCTTGAGCGCCTGTGTGTGTGTGTTTCGCTCTCTCTCGCTCGCTTGCTGCACAGGAAATGCACAGGGAGAGACTGAACATGTACAAACCGAAAGGGAAAATGGCTTGTTCGTATAACGAGTGTGTGGTCGTGAAACGAGGCAAAAGTTTTGTGAACTTTTTGGTCGTAAACCAATTTGTACGTGAACCGAGGTTCCACTGTACAATTCCACGGTCCACTTCAGATGCAAGAGAAAAGTCTATTTCAAGGGCGTCTCAAACGCCACAGCAGACACAATCCAAAGTGGAGGAACTTACAATAAAATGTGAATCAGAAAACCGTTTGTTCCATTTCTATGTTCTGTTTCTTTCATTTGGGAAATTCACCAGTTATAGATTCCCAGGCAACGCCGGGTACTCCTGCTAGTGTATGTTATTTATATTACAGCAAGTAATGTAAGAGGTGCATGCACTGCATATGTAGGCATAATATTCTCATACACTATATTGTTTTATCTGTAGACATGAATGTCCTTGAGCCATCATATACTGCAGCTTGAAAATACTGGGGACAAAACAGATTTCAAGGATTATATCTCTCTATTATAAAAAAAAATCCTGGGAGGGAAAGACTAGGGAGACGAGACTGAAGATCACGGAAGACACTTAAAAGACCCACGAGACGAAAGAGATTGGCCACGGAGAATCTCTTGGGGACCTTAAACATGAGACTTTGTGCCAAGAGATTGACCCAGGACCGACTCACAGGGATGTAGAACATGAGATTCTTGCAAGACATGTCGTACATACAGCCAATATCAAATAAGATCACGGGAAGCAAAACACTCAGCCGTGTAAAGGCTTTGAGCACACACAGATCCAGGGCTCTCAGTGCATGTAAAGCATATAAGGACAATGCGTTATAGATGAAACGTCGACGACTCAGCGAAGAATATAGAGCAGCGCGAAGAAAAGAGACTCAAAAGCATTGGAGAGAAAATAATGCAAAACAGAAAAAGAATAATTTAGGTGCAAATTCAGAAAATAAGGAAAGTAATAATCAGCCCGGAACAAGTGGAATTGACAAAAAGCACGTCCAATCGGGATCAGAATTAAAAGAAAGAGTAAAAGACAAAATAGAACTTCATAAAGACGTTCAAAAATGTTGGCGCTATACACATGCAGAGCAGGTTAGAGATTATGAAAGCAGTGGAATTCGAAAGGCTAAAAAAAAATTGGCACAATACAAATGTAGAGAAAGTTAAAGAATATGAAAGCAGGAAAATTAGAAAATATCAAAAAAAAGAAAGTAAAGATCATAGTAGCTCAAATAAACAGAAATTATTACTCAAAAAAAGGGAAAATAATCACCACGGACCAGGTGTCATTGAAAAAAAAGCAGAACAAAGCAAGGTCAGAAATAAAAGACAAAGAGTACAAAAAAAAGTAAAAAGTCATAAACAGGTTAAAAAACAAGGGGGCCAAATATATGCAGAGCAGGTTAGAGATAATGAAAACAATGGAATTCAAAAGACTCAGAAAAAACGTAGGCGCGATACACATGCAGAGCAAGATACAGAATATGAAAGCAGAAAAAAAGTGCCAAAAAAAAGAAAGTAAAGATTGCATTAGCGCAAACAAAGAGAAATTATTACTCGGAGAAATAACGAAAAGGCGAATGAATATATGGACTCAGGTGATATGTCAGAAGTATGTAAATATTGTAAGGCTTTGAAGTTTAAGTCAGAGAATTTCAAAAATGGGGTTTACCTCACATGCATTTATTGGTTACTTTGCAAAAAAAATTATTAACTGCTGATGATGTAGATCGTTTTGTCTGTGCTGAAATTCTAAACAGCAAAACCTATCCTGAATTATAGTACAAAGTCATTAAACACATGTCTCACGGACCTCATTTAAAAGATTCAGCATGTTGGGATTCGAAAGATTCCAAATATTGTTTTTAACGAAGTTCTGAAATAAAAGTGAAACTAATGAAATAGCAACAATTCAAACAAAAAAAAAATCTTAAAAGTGTGTATCCGGAAAACCAAACATGGGGGTTGGAGAGCGAAGCAAGCAGGAGGCGAAGCCCCCTAGTTACTATTAATAAACAAAGGAAGAAAATTTATAAAAGAAAACATATCTATTACTTAATTACTTCAAGGCTTATGATAACATTCAGCACCTCTGGAATTGTTTCATGTGTTACTAAATTTGTAAGGTTCCTTAACCAGATTCTTCTTGCCTTTTCCAAACTGTTAAGGAAAGAGTTCAACTTGAAAAGCTCCTGATACTACCCGGAAACCACAACTGGTGGTATGTTAACAATTTTACAGGATAGATTTAGTATGTAACTTGTTAAAACACAGGTCTGGTAGGTCTTCCAGTTTACTTTATGCCACATTGTAGATTACTGGCAATGGCAAATGGATACTTGGAGCTTCTATGTGAACAGACTGCATTATTCTGTACTCATTGCTTTCACGAAAAGCATCTGTAGCCATAACATGAGGGCACAGAAGAGGTATTTACTTTCAGTTTTTTTTAAATGAGTAATCAACATTTGCTCGAATGGACTGAGCTCCAAAGGAAGCTTCTGTACTTTTCTGTAACATCTATTTTATTTTTGTTTTGGTAAACTTTTTAAAATAGAATTTTGTAAATACAAATCATTTGCATTTTTTTCTTTTCAATCTAAATGTAAGAAATTTTAGAAGAAAAATACACAAGCAACATTAAGCAGTATTTACTCTGTAATGTCTGTGTGCTTAGGAAAGACATCTTGACAGCTGAAGTAACAGATGCTGTTGTCTTACTCTTCATACACTACTTACAATTTCAAAGGAAAGCACCAATGTGTTTGTCCACACATTTAGGGGTTAAGCCCTAAAATTATTTTCCTCCTGAGTATTTAAGCATATTTTAAGAAACTAGATTTGAATATACTTTTTAATTAATAAATGTATACATTCATTATTTTAGTATTGTTGCAGTTTGAGTGCAAAACCTGTTTTTATACTGCCATTGACACTTGGCATCTCTATTCTTCTATATAAAAATATATGTAATAATGCCAAAAATTTGCCTTTCAGCTAAGCTCTTTACCTTAATCTTACAAAAAAGAGCATATTTATGCCTGGACTATATTGTAGAACAATATATAAAAGACAGTAATGAGCAGAATGACCTGCTCATGATGAGCATTAAGAAATTGCTATGGCAGAAGATAATACAAAAATCCTGAGTAATCATGATCTACTATACTGATCATTTACCCATTTATTTTCCCCCTTTTTCTCTAAGATTCGTCAATTCTAGGTTTCTCCACATACCCAGATTTAACAAGAACTACAGAGAGAAGGCAGCATTTGGTCATTATGCACCAATAAAAAGATTACAATATGCAAGCTTTTGAGGCAACTCAAACCCCTTCTTCAGGCAAGATGTATGATTACATCTTTCTTAAGAGGATACATTATTTCATATCTTTCCCACAAAAAGAAAATCAAAAACCAAGAAGGCATCAGAGCTAATCAGTAAAATTAACAGAATAGATCAAGAACATGCCAAGTGTCCAAATGAGGCATTTTATAGGAAAAGGCAGGCTCTGCATTCAGAACTGAACCACTTGACAACTAAAGAAACAGAAAAACTCATTTTTAAATCGCAACATCATTACTATGAATATGGAGAGAAGGCTAATAAAATCTTATCTCAACAAATCCATAAGCAGGAAGTTTGCAATGCAATACCAGTAATTACCAACACAGACTGAGATATAATCATTGACCATAAAAATACAATGTACACATTTAAAGACTAATATAAGTCCTTTTACTCTACTCAGTTTAAAGAAGACAAGACACAACCTAATGCATTTTTGAATTCATTACAGATACCACAATGAGATACTCTCAGAATTACTAGATACTATAATCTCAGTTCAGAGTGGGAAAGAGACTCGCGCTACTGTGAACATGCCGATGTCTAAGCATAGCCAAGTGAAGTTATGGGAGTGAACTTAAAAGTCATGTATTGAAAAGGCAAGAACGACTTTCCAAGCTTATGGCTCAGATCAAAAACCTTAAAGACACATCTGGAAATTTCACCGACTTAGAACAACTTTTTGAAGTCTTTCATGAGACGCGCGGTCAGGCTGGAGAGCTGAATAAAATAACTATGTTAAGTAAAGAAAACGCAATTAAAAAATAGAAAACAAAAGATACAAAGAGCTTTTTAGCACACTCATCTGATGAACAGTTAGTTAACACTAGAATTACCAGAGCCTACGAAAAAACTTGTAGATCCGTCCCACCTTAAAACGCTTCGCACCTCTCCGTCAGCGTCTTTTGCCCTGTTAAATGTGTTGATAAGCAGCAAACAGCAAGCAGCCTACTATCATATCCCCCACTAGTGCACAGTTTTCTCAGCTCAAGTCTGTTTACCTGCGTGTCAGTTGCTTGGAGTTGTATAGAGTGAGAAGTCAAGCAAAATGACACCTTTTATAAATACTATATCGTTATTTGGAACACTTGCATTTCATGTGTGTTCCGTGTCTACAAAAATCTATGTAAACACATCATTAAAACAGAAACGTTTTTCATGTTTTAGTAATAATTGACAAAATGTAGACATGAAGTGTATAATGTGTGAAGCCTGAATTCCAAATATCAAAGAAACACTTTCACAAAAGGTACAAATATAACAGAACAAATGCGCTTCCATTCAAAAATATAACTGCAGAAAAACAACCCACATTAGGGTGCAACATTGACACACAGTTGCTACAACAGCTTCGGTGGTGCAACGGTATCAACTTGACTGGTAATCAAAGCTTCACGGGTTCGATCCCGGACGAGTTCGTTTTGAGAAGTGAGCTGCTCGTATTCTTACTATTTTAGAATAAAAACATACATTTGATTCCAGTCTGTAACAGCCGGTGTAATTTATGATACTTGTGAAGGTTAGCTTTGTTTTTTTTTTATTCAGTTTTATTTTCTCAGCCGAGTTCACGATCCCAACTCCAACCCCAATCTAAGAATTTGACAATGCTGTTTTCACATAGACGCGCTATAACAGAGGTAAACTCAGATGATGACGATGGTTCTACATCGGGTCAAAAATACACTTTTGCCATGGCTGTACTTTGTATATGTACATGGGAAGCTCTGCACTCTACTTGTGACTGTAGGAAGTAAGTAAATAAATAAAGGTAAATGGGTAAATAACATTCGATTTGGCTTTTATGTAAGTAACATATAAATGTTAATGTTTTGGGCACATGCACCATCCTTTGTATGTAAGAGCCAGATCGAACTGGACATTCTCTGATCTGGAGAGATAAAAGCTGACACACAAACGCTGGTGAATGTGCCTTCTTCGTATCTCACCATCACTTTATTTTTTTTTATTCAGTTTTATTGAGTGTTCCTGCTGCACTGAATAAGCTCACGCCTTCTGGTGCACGATGTCGAAGCAGCACAGAGAAAGAAAAGAAAGAGACAAATATATAGGACATTGGGTATAAAATTAATCAGAAAACATCATCGCACTAATGCAATATTATTTGAAAACGAGCAGCGTCAGATCGGGTGTGAATTTACACTGGCGCTGTTACTTAGAGTCAGATCAGGAGAGGCGTGGGTGGGTGTTAGAGCGTGATTGCCACTGAGAGAATAAAACTGGAGATTATTCAGTGCAGCCCCCCAGTTTTATTGTCTGATTCACGTTCAAGCTTCCAGGCACACCCCCTCCCCTTCCGATCTGATGCTGTTTTCAGAGGCTGCTTGCTGTTTGCTGCTTATCAACACATTTAAAGGACAAAAGACGCTGACGGAGAGGTGCGAGGCGTTTTAAGGTGGGACAGATCTACAAGTTTTTTCGTAGGCTCTGGTAATTCTAGTGTTAATAAATTTAGAGAGATGCAACTGAAAGATTGAGAAAGCACAAAACCTAGAGCTTTCACAAGCTTCTCAGTTGAAGTATGCTCTCTGTAGTAAGTGCGGCACATCATATCAGCTAAGTGCCGCAGCACCAGCCCCTTCATTGACAGTCACACTTGAACAGATGGAACTTGATAGAATCCTACAAAAGCTTCATGAGCTTGAGTCTATAGTAAAAAAAAGGAATGATCAGAACAACCTTCTACTAGTACAAGGGCTGACACTCAGAGTTCCAGACAAAATCTGATAGACGTGCTAATGCAAAATCAAGCCGAATGTCAGAAGGCAGTCACTGAAACAGCTAAAATGTTAGCCCAGAAAAAGAAAGCTCCTGCACCGTGTGGTGAAGTACCGTACAGACAGGTCCCTTTATTTGTAGGTGATATGCAGATTTCATTAGGGCCTTTGATCACACTGTAGATAAAGCATTGAAGTGGCCTCAAATAAAGCAAAATGTTTGAGAAGCCCTGAGAAACTATGCAACCTTTCCTGATAACTGTATGCATTCCATGGCCAATGCAAAGAGCCTTGATGTGTTCAACAGCAATCAAAACATCTGTACCATAATCGCAAAGCTTCCATAACCTTTTCAAGATAAGTGGTGAAATACAGCTTATAAACTTGAAGACAGAGAGGCAGATATTGACGATCTAACTACCTTTTTACATTGACAGGCTACGAAGTTAATTCATCCTGTTTATGGAAAAGTTACACAAGGTAGCACAGAGAAAAAATGAAAGACCAACAAGGGTAGGTCTCCTCTGAAGTATGGCAGGAGATCAGGAAGTATTTTCATTACAAGTACTTCCAATGCTGCTGAAAAGGGGACTTGAGAAACGTTCAAAAAGGCTGTTACTGATGTCCATGCATTTAAAAAGCCTTGTTTATTCTTCAATGACCAGCATACCTTTGCTGAATGTATTAAAGAGCTGCCGCATAAAGAAAGAACTGACTTTTTAAAATCTAAAAGTTTATGTTTTCGCTGCCTCAAACAACTTGGTAAGAATTGTATAAAAAGATTGAAGTGCCAGACATGTTCTTTACAGCACCCTGATATCCTGCATATCAAAAATGAGGGTGGAGCAACATCTAAAGCTTTAGCCAGTGTGGCAACATCTACTGAAGGGGAAACTGGGATTGGAACTTGTGCCCTTTACTGGAGCCGGAGAAGAATGCGCTCTGTATGTGGTTCCCTGTAAGGTAAAATCTAAGAAGAGCGAGAGGTATGTAGAAACATACTCCTTTATAGCCCCAGTAGTACAGTAGCAATTAAACCTTCAGGGGAGAAGAACACAAGTATTCCTCAAAACTATGAGTAACTATGATGATGATGATTCAAAAATGCTAACCAAATGCTCTAGTCTTATCAGATCTGCAAGTCTGTGGTCTCAGTGATGATGAATATATTGATTTGTCAAAGGTCTATACGCAGGTCTCCATTCCAGTGACCAAAGAAAGTATGCCACTACAAGAGGATATCGATAAGTGGGTATCTTAAAAAGGTATGTCTATCCTGTATTGACTCTGAAGTTGATCATTTAATAGGAATCAACAACCCAGAAATCTTCAAGCAGTCGCGAATCATACCTAGTGAAGGAGATGGACCTCATGTTGTGAAGACTGCACTTGGATGGGTGGTTGGTGGGCCATACAAAGAGATTGATGATCTCACAAAACAAAGTGGTAAGCTGCCCAAACATTTAATCAATTGGGTGTCAATATCAGAAATTGAGAAAATGCGGCTGCAACAGTATAACACAGATTTTCAAGAGTGCAGCTGTAAAGAGAAAGAGGAAATGTTGCAGGAGGACATCAAGTTTATGCGCATAGCCACTATTGCTTAAATTTGCATTTTGAAGGATGAGGCACTTAAAATGCCGAACAATTGCTGTATTGCTGAATAGCATGCTATCGGGCTCAAAAGAAAAGTGAGCCAAACTTCAGGTTCCCACAAAGACTATAAAGCCTTCATGAAAGACATTATTGAGAAGGGTTATGCAGTCAATGTACCTGAAGAAAGCCTGATTTGCTATGAAGACAGGGTGTAGCACATTCCACATAATGGCATGTATCATCCAAAGAAAAATAGTACTCTCTTTGGCGTCCTTACAAGATTTAGAAAAGAACCAGCAGCATTAATGGCAGACATTAAAGTCCCAGACAAAGATACTGATCTTTTATGCTTTTTGTGGTGGCCGGAAGGTAACCTATGTAAAGACCTGGAAGAATTCAGTGGTGCACAGAAAAGGACAATTTAAAATTTCAGATAAAGATACAAAATAAGCCCGGTAAAAGGTGTGGTATTCTGTCTGTTGTTAGCTCAGTTTATGACCCCCTTGGCTTTCTAGCACCCACATAGTGCCAGTAAAGCTTATTGTAAGAGATTTGTGCCAAGACAAAAGTGGGTGGGATGAAGAAGTAGAAGTCAAACACATTCAGAAATGGAAAAAATGGATGTATGACTTACAGTTACTAGCTGACTACAATGTGCACAGTTGCATCAAACCTGCACGGTTTGGAACCATAAAGACAGCAGAAATGCACCATTTTGCAGATGCCAGTGAAGGGGGATATGACACTGTCACATACCTTGTCTTAACCAACGAAGAAGGCAAAAATCATTGCTCATTGCTGATGGAAAAGTCGAGTTGTACCATTGAAGCAGGTCATGATTCCTAGAATGGAGCTGACAGCAGCTGTTGTGGCAGTCTAAATTCTAAAAGGTGAGCTTCAAATGCCCCTACAAGAATCTACATTTTGGACTGGCAGCACCACAGTGCTAAAATACATTTCACTCAATTCAAGCAGTGATGATCAGAGATCATTCACAACCTTCACAGTGGAGGTAAGTCACACCTGCCCTTAATCTGGCTGCTCAAGCATCCAGAGGACTAAACATAGAAAGCTTTCTCAAAAGCATCACATGGTCACAAGGTCCAAGTTTCTTATTGAAGCCCAAACATGAGTGGCCAAAAAGACCACATTAACTGAACGATTCACTCTTTGAAGATGATCCAGAACTTAAAACTTGTGCTGTCAACATGACAAGAATAGAGGAGGTGAGAGAGCCCATCAACAAACTAATCACCCATTTTTCAGAATGGCTACGCTTAAAGAAAGCAGTGGCTTGGCTCCTCAAGTTTAAACACATACTGCTGCACTTAAAAAATAAAAGAAAAACATTTCATCTAGAAGTCATTCAATCTAAAAGTAATCCAGAAGAACAAAAACACTTATCACAGAGCACATGAAAAAGTGTAAACTGACTTTAAAACCAAGCAATTTTTCCAGAAGACTTGTCAAAGGCTGAATCAGAACTTATACGCCTCAGTCAACTGCAAGAATTTCCAGAAGAATTAAAGGCTTTAAAGAAAAAGGCCTGTGTAAAAAAGAACAGTCAAATCTTTAAACTTGACCCGAACATACAAGATGGAATACTGAGAGTTGGAGGAAGACACAACAAAGCTGCATTGCCAGAAGAAGCTAAACATCCTGCAATTATTCACAAGCATTCACATATTGCTTCTCTTATATTGCACCACATAAAGAATCTATGTGCATGCACAGTTACGCCAGAAGTGGTGGATACCTCAAGCAAATTCAGCTGTCAGAAAAATCATGTCAAAGTACACAAAATTCAGAAGATACAATGCAAAAGCAGGTGAGCAAAAAATGCCAGATTTGCTGGAAGATCGCCTAGCACCTGACCAACCACCTTTCACCAATGTTGGACTTGATTATTTTTGTCCCTTTCCAAGTCAAAAGAGGACGAAGTCTGGTGAAGAGGTAAGGAGTAATCTTTACTTGTCTGTGCACACAGAGACTGCACACAGCTTAGACACTGATTCTTGCATCCATGCCATACGCTGATTCATTTGCAGAAGAGGGCAAGTTAAAATCATGCACTCAGATAATGGAACAAACTTTGTTGGAGCAGAAAGAGAGTTACAAGAAGCAATTAAAAATTTTGACCACGAAAAAATCAGCAACGCTATGATGAAAAAAGAAATCAAATGGATTTTTAATCCACCATCAGCCTCTCATCAAGGTGGAGTATGAGAGAGACAAATCAGAAGCATAAGAAAGATTCTAAACTCAACACCTGACCAACAAACAATCAGTGATGAAAGTCTCCAAACAGTAATGTGTGAAGTTGAATCATCAGTAACAGACCCCTCACAAAGACATCAAACGACCCAAATAATTTGGAGGCACTCATACCCAATCACTTGCTGTTATTGAAGACACAACACAACATGCCTCCTGGACTCTTTTCTAAAAATGACCAGTACACTCGAAGACGCTGGAAGCAAGTACAATACATGGCTGATTTGTTTTGGAAAAGATGGTCTAAAGAGTATTTGCCAATACTTCAAGAATGTCAAAAATGGCTTGCACCAAGAAGAAATTTTGAACCAGGAGACATTGCTTTAATTGTAGATGATGCTGCACCCCACAATTCCTGGGTAATGGGCTGAGTCGTCAAGACAATGCCAGATGACAAAGATGCAGTCAGAAGAGTTAGTGAGCAGACCAAAACCAACACATTGGACAGACCTATAAATAAACTGTGCCTGCTTCAAGAAACAGCCAATGTTTTAAATAAGAAATTTTTAAATGTTTGTTTGCAGTGTTATTACTAGTGATTTGAAAACAATAGTTAATGTAAAAGTATAGTTAGTGGCTCTTATTGAAGTAAAATGTAGTAATTGTCTCTGCCCCTGCATAAAAAATTAGGAGCAGGAAATTTAAGAGCCAATCTTAGAAAGTTAATGCTTTAAGTTGAAAAACAATATTTCAGAAAAGGAGTGGAAGGCAGCAATGCACAGAATTCACTCTAGCTCCATATGTGCAAAGCAAACAATTATTCAACTTAAAATCTTTTATTGAACACATTTGTCTCGTTTAAAATTGTTCAAAATGTTTCCAGGGCAAGATCCAACCTCAATGAGCTTCAGCCTCATTGGGCCACATGTTTTGGGCCTGCACCAAATTAACATCATTCTGGACCAAAGGTATTTAAATGCCTTTCAGACAGCCTTGGGGTCACAATACCTCCTAACCCATTAACAGCTGTGTTTGGTGTACTCCCAGATGGGCTAAAAGTGGAGAAAGACAAACAAACTGTAATTTACTTTATTCCACTATTAGCACATAGACTTATCTTGCTCAACTTGGAGAATCCTAACCCACCTCTTTTTAGTCAATGGGCAACTGATGTTATATACTATTTGAAATTGAAAAAAATGTAATTCTCATTTACAGGATTTGTGCAATTTTTTTTAAACCTGGCATGTTCTAATCAATAACATTTTAGAATAAGCATTTAAATTGGGGAGAAGGATTTTCTCCCCTTTTTTTTCCTACTCTTAAAGTGCTACTGTCTGTTGGCATAGCTCTCTTTCTCATGACTGGGGTTTCATCTGAATTTAGTTTTGTCAAGATTGACTTGCTTGTATGGAATGTTACTTGCTTATAATAAATTCAATAAAATGTTGAAATAAAAAAGAAAAGGATAGAGAGAGGCCTCACATGCATGCCTGTGAGCAAATGAGTGAACGAGTAAATACATTCAAAGAAATAGTTGGTGATTGTATATCAGAGTTTAAACACGCTGCCTAGCTGACAATGTGACATGTATTATTATTGGTTAACTCCAGAGAGTGTCTATGGAAATTGGTGCAGAAAACCCCAAGGCTCTATTTAAGACCCATGCAGATGCCAGGGGTGGTCTTTCGGCCATTCACATGCTGAGCACTTGAGAGCAGTCTTGAAAGGGCTATGGAGTAGACCTCTTGAGTTTTTAGGAGTAGTGGGGGTGATCTTTGGGGAGAAGATGTGGTGTGCTATTTGCCTGTCTGATTTATTGTTTCTTTTTGGTTTTTAATAGAATAACTTCCTGGTATGATATGCTCTTGTGGAGGAAGGAAAATAACTTTTCTTTATTTATTGCATAACTATAGTTATAAATATTTTAATTAGTCATGTATTATTCATTTTTGCATTTTCCTTTTTATGTGTCATTACAGAATTGCCTGTTTTGGATATAAATACAGTACATGTCAGTAATTTTTGATTGTTATTGTATTTGCACTTGCTATTATTGTATTTGCACTTGCTACAATAAAGGAAAGCTTTTGTTTTTGTACCTCATTTCTTTTCTCTTTTCTCTGTCACTAACTACTGGTTTCCAGTCGGTCATAAAGTCATGTAGGGGGTCGGCTGTGCTCTGTGTTAGAGGTTTAACAGCTGTTATTGCAAATATTAAATTATACACAACATTTACACATTGTTCTTTGCATGTGAATTATGTTTTATGGTCTTGGCTTGAATCCAGTCAGTAAATTACACTGATATAGTCAGAAATTAATTTTAACATTGAATAGAGATGAAATATTGCAAACAGAAAATAATTCTAGCAAACTCAATATAACTTTTACCTAGACTAATAATATGCATTAAGTAAGATAAGTATTTTGTCAACTCATATATACAGCTGGCAGATTTTTGGAAAGAAACTGAATTCCATCAAGGAAGATCTGCAGAAAATTGACAGATGATAAGTCATACATTTCAAAAAATGAACCGAGTTCAAATGATAAAACACACACTGTAGTTAATAGTTCCAGATGTTGTCATTATTCTGTACATACCTATCTTTACACTTAATTAAAGGCAAATTGCAAATTATATTTGTGTCCGCAAATGCTTTTATTAACTTCTGTTCATTAAAACATATTACAACTCATTTCTTTTCTTCAAACTGTTGTGCTTTTTTATAATTTAATGAACTCTTTCACATATATTTTACTATTATACTTACAATGGATTTTCGTATATATACGATGAGCTTTAAAATGTTGACAATGTTGTACCTGACTATTGTAGGTTTATTCACAAAAATAAAACGTTAAAAATTAAATTCAAAGTGATTGTATTCACAACTTTGTTCCATGATATAACAAAAAGAATGGATTTTCTAAATAAATAATCATATGAATCATACTCAAAGTGAATTTCCAATATATATTTGGAATGATCATGAACCTCTGGCTTCAAAAGGAAATTTTTTGTGCTACAAATTAATATGACATTTTAATAGAAATAAATTCATCACTCTTAGATAAATTGCATGACCTCCAGAAAATGTCTTATTATCTATTGCCTTTACTTTCAGATAACAGAAAATTATGCTAAGAAAAAAAAATGTTAATACTGGCCCTTCATTTTGCTCATTTCACAAAATCATAGAAGAACACAAAGAAATGAAATTCATGGTAAAAATAATTAAAATTACGTAACAATGTGAACTATGAAGAAGAACAGAAATATACACTTTCTAAAGAGATGATGGTAATAGCTATTCATGCTCAGGAATTATTTCTAATAATATTTTAGATCGCCTAGGTGTACCAATGAAAAACAGTTAATATGCATCAGATTATATTCTACAAATTACTACTGTACTAATATTTGAATAGAATAATTTAGGTCATCATCTTGTTTAAGTAAGCAAATCAGGTTAATTAAGTTATTATTGGTTTTATTGTCAGAAAAATAATTTGTGTTTTAAAAAGTGATTACTGTAATTTAAAAATTGATGACAATTGGACTACAGTCATAAAAGTTAATTGTTTTAACATCAGTGGTGGATAATTAAATCAATTAAACATTTAAATTAAGTAGTATTGATTTTTCCATAATAACTTTCTTTTTCAAAATATATATTTTGCCCATTGTTTATTTGTATGCTTTTTCATAAACAATGTGATAAAAAATAACACACAATCAAAATACAACACTGAAGCTTAAAACTGCATGTACAAGAATAGGTCTGAAAAAAGAAAAATTAGCTTACTATATGCCATTTCATCATTTATTTGGAATGTGAACATTGCATATTCCTTTCAATTATTGCAATATCAGACATAATCATTAGAAAAACATTAGATGTCTAGTAACAAAGAAATGGCTGGAAATGAGACCTTAAGAGAATTTAACACATAAGCACAGTAATCATAATCTAGTCCTGTTTTCTAATTATACAGTATGTCTTTGCTTATTTAACATATTATACCATTACTAAAAAAGTATTGACACAATCAATAACTATGAAGATGTTCATTATTTTGAAATTATCCATTAAAAAAAGATTTAAAACCACTTTTGCTAAAGTGATAAATATGTCTTTCATTAACATAAGCTTCATTGGGATGTGTAATTTTTGTATTTTCTTCCTGCCAAAAGAATAGTATTTGCAGTGTTAGACAAATTATAGTTTAGCAGTTTTAGTAACAGACACATAGCAAACTGATGACAGTTAATTTTGTATGCAGACAGTAATAAATATATATAAAGTGCATTATAAAAAATATGTAGTGTTTAAACTATAACGAATAAGAATAGTATCTTACAGAATCCCCTTGTGTTGGCTTATCAATATTTTTTTGTTGTCTGCAACATCCTACAGAAACAAGTCTTCTAAACAATGATGAAGACCTTTAGGTTTTGGGGGAACAGATACTAAAGCGTTGCGCTCGCTACATGCACCTGAAAGCCCAGAAGCCACAGCATGATTGAGCAGGATGTTCTGAGCCAACTTTTCCTACCAGTATTTGCCTGTCGGCTATATTCACTCATCCATTCAGTGTGGAGCACAAGGGGAAAAGGGGCCCTCCACCTTAAGCATCCAGGGAAGTGCCAATGCTGCAGCAGAGCAACCATTTTGAAACTCTGAACTCTGCACTAGCTGCCTAGCAAAGTGTTGTTGTCAATCTGGATGATTCCATCATATGAAACCTGGACTGTGACCTTTGCTGAAGACTTCTGTGTCTTGTTTTCCTGGGGTGCATTATCAGGACATTGTAAAAAAAACTGTAACTTCATAAAGTATAAGGATATTGGTGCTGTGGTTTTTCCACATGGGAACAAATGATGTTCGCACTTGCCGGTCAGAGGTGCTGAAGGACGACTTTGGTTCGTTGCTGCACATCATTCGTGAGAGGACGTTGGGAGTAAGCTGCATAGATTATTCTCTCTAGACCAGTGCTTCCCAAACCAGGTCCTGGGGACCCACTGTAGCTGCAGGTTTTTGTTCCAACCAGATTCATAATCAGTGGCAACACTTGATAACACTGATCAAATTTAAATAGCTGGCTTTTTTTTTCTCTTATTCTACATTCAGAATAGCACAGCAGCATGATTTTTACATTTATAAGACATTTAAAAATATTTCTGCTTTTGATATAGATTTATATGCTTACATCTCTTTTGTTGATTTCATTAGATGTTGCCCTTTCTCTGTGCAGTTTTCCCCCTTCATTGTATCTTATTAATGTCAATTTAAAATGAGCAGAGCAGACACCCAAGCAAACATCACTGAATAATCAAAGGCTGCAACTACTTTAGCATCACACCCAGTAATTAGTAAATAATGGATTAATTTAACAATTAGAACACCTGGAAAAGTACAATGAAAATCAAAATGAAAATACTGTTAAAAAGAAAAAAAATGCATAATTCCCATATAACTGCTTGGTACATTTATATATATATACTAGCCGTGTGCTCCCAACTACGTTGCGCGTGTTAAAGTTGTCTGTAAAGGGCTCCCTGTTTAAACGCGGCTGCCAGTCGTGAACTGGGCCCTTCATCGCACAGCATTATGATTTTTTATAAGGGAAACAAAATTACAAAAGAAAACCCTTGGACATTGATTCGATAGGAACGGCCTACTCGGAATCACTGTCCGAATAGTAATTATGTGGTGGTTTCTGCTTCTGTCCATTCACAGTCTGTCTTGTTTTCACGACGCTATCGTTTCCTCTCACGATGTCTTCTCAACCTTTTTCCAATCTCGCAGGTTGCTTTGTGGCAATCCAAAGAGTAAGGCAATATACATGGAGCAATGGTTATAAAAGGGGGACACATAGGTATCCAGGCTCTTTAAAGCATAAATAGGGATCACTTCACTGACATGTGAGCAAGGCACGGTACAACTGTGAGACGCGCAGCACTCGCCGGCTACAACGTAACAATAATAATTTCGGGAACGTGCTGTTACATTGTCATTCATTTTACCCACTGTCTTTCTTTCATTCATATGTTATGTAGGCACGTACCTTTTATCTTCGGCAATCTCATTCTCTAACCAGGCCTCAGGAGCTAACCAGCGTAACACTGTCCACCACCCCTTTCGTTATTCCAGCACATTGTTGACATCCATGAGTAACAACAACGTACTAAACTGGAAGGTGGTCTACGCATGCGTGGAATTCGCGGACAAGCAAAGATCAAAATCTAAATGAAGATCTCTTTAGTTAATTTAAAGCACCACAATTTGTTTAGTTTGAATATCTGTGTTTTGAGGTGTGACTGGAGTACTATAGTCTTCAGTAGTATAAGCCTGGAGGAGATTCTTAATGCAATGCCTATGTTTTAGCTGTTTCTCTACTGCCATCTAGTGCTGCTTCTTCTTCTAATTCATTCGCGGACAAACAAAGATCAAGATCCAAATGAAGATTATATAAACAGATATATATATACAGTACAGGCCAAAAGTTTGAACACACCTCCTCATTCAATGTGTTTTCTTTATTTTCATGACTGAAGGCA
>JANRMT010062792.1:100680395-100719452 GCA_026402145.1 Polypterus bichir lapradei
AATGGAAAAGGCAGGCGCCATCTCCGGGCATGGAAACCACTCGGTAAGTGACAGTTCTTTGATCGATGGTGATCACCTCGATAGACATGTTAATGGGGGTACGGTTGGAACGATAAAGGAAATGGGTACCTGAACAATGTAAACTAAGTCTAAAATACCTATACAATAACTATAATCGTAATAAACGAACAATAAAACAGTGGAGAAGCCGTGGATTAAATAAAAAGGCTGCAGTTATCAGTAGGGAGACGTGAATACTGTGGCGAAGCAAGGAGGGGAATGAAGAGACCAGAGCGTCGGACGGCCTTATATAGGCAGGCAGTCAACAACGTGGGAGGCGTGGGGATGGGGGTCCCAACGCCGCCTTACACGCCGACTGAGCTGCAGGTTACGGACGTATATATGTACGTAAGTAGGATTCAGTTAGCGTTGGGAATCCGCATACCAAATTTCTTGAAGATGGGCCCATAGGTAACAAAGACCATTGGAAAGTTCAATATGGCGGCCGACAGTGGCGTCATACCACTGAAATAAGTATGTACATCGGTTTCGGTTAGCGCAGGGAAGCCGCCTACCAAATTTCGTGAAGATGGGGCCATAAATAAGAAAGTTTAACATGGCGGACGTTGTCGACCATTATGACCGTTACACGTAGAATTTCTAAATGAAACTTGCTTAACTATTGTAAGTAACCTGTAAGGAACGAGCCTGCCAAATTTCAGCCTTCTACCTACGCGGGAAGTTGGAGAATTAGCGATGAGTGAGTGAGTCAGTCAGTCAGTCAGTGAGGGCTTTGCCTTTTATTAGTATAGATACACCAAACTTATTTTTTCCCAAAACACAGACCTTGGAAAATAACAGTTTACTGAATTAGCCCAGGAGTCCAATTAAAAACAGAAGCTGGTTAGAACAAAAACCTGCAGCCACAGTGGGTCCCCATGACCGAGTTTGGGAAGCACTGTTCTAGACAATTTCTGCTGCTCCAACATTTAGATGAGGTCTTTAATTGGTTGTTTACCTTCAACACCTAAGACTTTTTGCACTGATCATGGCCTCGCCATCATCGACAATTCTGATTTGTTTTGGGAGAAACAGCAGTTTTTGAGAGAAGATGGGCTACCTCTGAACAGGCAAGGTGCCTAGGTAATCACATAATAATTAAAATGGTAATTAAGCAGCTTTCACTATTTGAAATACATTTTAATACTAATGTAAATTATATTTCAAATCTATCCAAACCAGATTCTGAATTGTCTAAATAAGTGTTTATATCAAGCTACATGCAACCAGTAATAACCATTAAAAAAAATTACAATTAGGAATTAAATGTCCACAATGTAATAATCCTCTCTGTCATCAACAATTTGAGGAAAACATACCAACCTATGACTTATAAAATGGCCTCATGTAGCATCAGTGTTCTTACTTACAAATCATTCCATGTAAAGAATAATGAAAATAGTGATGATGAGGAAAATGAACAGAGGTCAGTTGTGAAATTAGAGCCAATATTGTAGACCATCATTCATCATGGTCTTTGTATGCGTGAGGCAGGTCTAAGGGTGTAGTCAAACATTTCATGGTCATGTGTTCCATCAATTACTCAAACATTCAAGTGTGAAAATTGGCAGGTGCAAAAAATTCACTTGCTGCATTTGCATAAGTAGGCTACAGTACATACAGCTTTAAGGTTATATTTCCTACAGTAAAAATAAATATTGTCTTTTGTGTCCTACATTGAATGTTTGTCTCAGAACATTAGAACAATCTAGACGAGAACAGGCCATTCAGCCCAACAAAGCTCGCAATTCCTATCCACTTGTTTCTCCAAAAAAAAACATCAAGTCAAGTTTTGAAAGTCCCTAAAGTCTTACTGTCTACCACACACTTGTGGACCATGCAATAAACAATGAACTAATACTGAGGGAGGCTGGACTGAGACTACCGTCTAACCTAAGCAGGTACATGGTGGCATGAGTAGTTTGGACATTTCATCAAGAGCACAAGTGAAAAACTTCTGTCAAAAGAAAATCCATAGCTTACTGCATATACAATACTATGTATATCAACAGATTTGGTATCTATTTCTGTATCATTTTATAGTTAGTTACATGTATTTTGTTTGGCCAACATAGGATTGAACGTCGAGAACAACAAGGAGGGAGGGGCCCCATATTCACAGAGAGAGAGAAAGATCATAAACCTCGTTTTGGCCAATCAGAATTAGAGAAATTCAAACCCATATTGTCAATGATCACACAATTTTCATTAACGTCCCTCAAGTCTCTCTGTCAACAATAGCCTGTATCCTTAAAAAACATCAAGTTCTGACGAAACAACTGTATACAGTGCCATTTAAGAGAAAAAGGGTGAAAGTCCTGTGGAGTGAATATGTGGAGGTAAGTTCTATTCACTGACTATTGTATTGTGCACTGCATACGTAACATTTTGTAACTGTACATGTAGTTTTACTGTACAGCAGACCTACAGTATATTGATCTGCACAATGTGATCTTTTGCTGTATTTCGGAAAGTTTTGCAAATGGATGCGGAGGAAGTCCAGCATGAGTTTATATACATTGATGATGCTGGACTTAACCTGAGAGCAGTGAGAAGAACGGAAAGATCATTGGCCACAGGGCTGTTGTCAATGTACCAGGGCACCTTGGGGGTAACATTACCCTTTGTGCTGCCATTTCATTGAATGGGGTCCTCCACCGCCATGCCAACTTGGGTTCTTACAACACTGACCTTATTCTTACATTTTTCAACAGATTATACAATATTGTCACAGAAGCAAACCAAATGGACCAGATGCGATACATTGTCGTCTGGGACAATGTGTATTTTCATCGTTCTGCTGAGGTCCAAAACTGGTTTCATCAACAACCACAATTTACAGTCCAATACTTCCACCATACATCCCCTTTCTAAATCCCATCAAGGAGTTCTCAGCATGGCGGCGGAAGGTGTATGATCTCTGGCCGTATGTCCAGATGCTCCTTATTCAAGTTATTGAGGAAGCCTGTGACTAAATTGATGCAGCATCAATACAAGGGTGGATTTGTCACTCCAGAAGATTCTTCCCATGTTGCCTTGCAAATGAAAACATAGCCTGTAATGTTGACAAGGTCCTGTGACCAGATCTAGCTGGGGGGAAAGAAGTTGTTTAATGTTCTCTTTTTTTCATTTCTAAACCTGGATGCTTTATGCCACTGCTTTTACCGTACAGTACAATGGTACATTCAGTAATACTGTATGATAACTAGAAATGTTTTCTTATTTTGTTGAAATGTTCAGTATTAACTAACTTGAATATATGAAAATAAATAAATATTTTCATTGGTCTGCACAATTGGTGTCATGTAGTATTGGTAAATTTATTTTTACACTTTCTTTGTGTAAATGCTAAAAGTGTTTTAGGCTGAGCACAGGAGTGTTTAACTGATTCAAACAAAATCAGACCATATGATGGATGTGTTTATGTTATGACAAGAAAATAGGGTTTTGTAAGAAATTTTATAGTTTTGACTAAAGTGTTCCATTTTGCAAATATTCTGAGGTGTTGTGCTACTTGGTTGTAGTGCTGTGCTAATTGTGTGAAGTGTTTTGGAAAACTAGGTCCTGTTTTCAAAATTGTGCTTAAGCAATTGCAAAAAAACTGTAGATGCCATGACAGAGGCATGTAGAGTAATCACAGCATCAGACTGAGGGCTGGATCAGACATGCTCAGAGAGTTTTCCCACATTGCATTGCCAGGGAAAGTATTGTTTGCAATGTTGATGAACACATATGTTCTGATATTGGAGAGCTGAGAGACAAGGCAGAGTAAAGCAAATGCAATACTTTTTTTTATCACTAGACAGTATTTTTGGGTTCTCTTTGCATATGCACATGTATTATTGTATTTCACTATACTGTATGAAGCCCAATAAAACTACTGGACCTACAGTGAAGATGTGATTTCTCATTCTCTTGTCACTTTGTTGGTCCCTCTGTGTATGTACAGATGATTTGACTGATGTAAGAGTTTTGTCTGAGAATGCTCCCTGATTACTTGTATGTGTTTACTGTTGAACTGATGTGTTTCACTGTTTGACTGTGCTATACCATTTTGTAGCTTGTATTTATTGTTTTGAATGATGTAGAGAGTTTTACAGAGTAGATGGGGAGTTTCACCAGATTTTTTTAGTGTTATGCAGCCTGTATGAGCTGGTTAGAGAATGTGGTTATTGTTTTGGTCAATACGGTTAAGCTCCTGAGAAAAAAGTAATATCTCTAATAATAACTAATTACAACAGGTTCCTAATTGTAGGGTATTTCAATTTCCAGTGCGACCCTAAAGCAGGAGAATTTATTAACTCATTGCAATCCTTTGATCTTAGCCAGCACGTTAGCCAGCCTACACACAAGGAAGATCTCACGCGGGATTTAGTCATTTCAAAAGGATTAAATGTTGATATTAGGCAGAATATCATTTCTTTAATATATCCAAACATTTTGAGTTTGCTAATATTCTAAATAATCAGACCAAATGTTACCAGGATAATGGAATATTTTTCTTCTAAAGTGGGAGCTGTAGCCAGCATAGTGGCCCCTGACAAAATTATGACTGAAATACCTAATAGAGTGTTGGATCTTAAGGGAAAATGGAGTATCAATGACTGTAAATGGAGGAAAACTAAATTAATGGACCACTGTGAAAGATTAAAGGTATATATAACTGAATATAACAAAGCAGTTTGCTTTAAGAGGCCCTCCTATTTTTCTAAAATGATAAATGATAATGCTGGAAATCCAAGAGTCTTATTCTCAATGATTGACCGTCTACTAAACCTAGTTCATTGAAAGGAATGCCCCATGGAAACTTCTAGCGAAACATATCGGGTTTTTACCACATTGTTTAAACATAAAATAAATAATATTAGAAATAATACATCAAACCAAAATAAATCCCATCGTACCTCAGTATATTTCTTTTAGAAAATTAAATTCCTCCATTGATATAGGTTTTCCTGAACTATGTAGAATAATTCCTCAACTAAAGGTTTCCACTTGTGTCCTTGGTCCAGTCTCAAAAGGATTTTTTAAAGAAGGCTTGGATATGCTGAAAGTTTACTTGACATTGTGAACTTGTCATTAGATATGGGGGTCTTCCCAGATCGTCTAAAGTCTGCAGTAGTTAAACCCCTGGTTAAGAAAATAATCTTGACTCCCTTGTACTTCATAACTTTACACCTATTTCTAACTTACCTTTTTAAAGTAAGATTCTAGAAAAAGTGTTTTTTTCTGCAATTACATGACTGTTTAAATGAGCATTTTATTCTTGATAAGTTTTAATCAGATTTCAGAATAAATCATAGTACAAAATCTACACTGCTTAAAGTAGCAAATGACTTGTGGGTTAATGAAGACAAAGACCACAGATCTGTACTTATACTAGTAGACCTGATCGCTCTAATTGATTTAATAAATCGCCTTAGTCAATGTGTGGACCTCTAGGACAGTCTCCTAAACTGATTTCTTTCTTATTTAACAGATAGAAAATTATTTGACAGGTGTGGTGATTGTAATTCAGAGATCTGTGATGTTGTGTAAGGCAAACCACAAGGATTGATTCTGCTGTTATTTTCAATCTACATGCTCCCATTATGCTGGATTATTTCAAAACACAAAGGGAACTAGCACAGCTATGCAGATGGCACACAGCTTTACCTACCTTTAGTACCTGATGACCCTGATGCTCTGGGTTGTTGGACCCAATATCTCTCTTCTATTTCCTAATGGATGAATAGTAACTTCCTCAAGCTAAATAAGGAAAAAAACTGAAATTTTAGTCATTAGTAAAAATGGAAATAATGTGGCTGTTAGAAATAAACTTGAAACCTAATCATTACAATTCAGTGTGAAAGTATTTAAGTTTAATCATCGACTCTTATTTAAACTTTAAATCAAAAGATAACCAAATCTCTAAGATTGCATTTTTTCCATTTAAGGAACACTGCAAAAGTTTGACCTCTTATAACATTGCAAGATGCTGAGAAATGTATTCATGCTTTTATTTTTAGTTGACTAGATTACTATAATGCTTTCCTAACAGGTTTACCTAAGAAAGACATCAATCAGTTGCAGTTAGTCCAGAATGCAGTAGCAGGAATCTTGGACAGAAGAAGAAAATCTGAGCTCATCGCATTAGTTTTAGCATTGTCACATTAGTTACCCATGTCCTTTAGAATTGATGTTAAAAAACTACTACACGGTGTATGCGGCTTTAAATAATCTTGCTCCTTCAGGTATTTTGGAGTGTCTATCCCCCTACATTCCAAGCGGTAACCTTAGATATTCCAATAGTAGTCTGCTTATTATTCCAAGAGCCAAGCACTTAAGAAGTGCTGAGGCAGCCTTTTGCTGTTATGCACCAGAATTCTATAATACATTGCTAACACTGCAGATCATTTTAAAAATCTCCTAAAAGCCCACATTTTTTGTCTTTTTTGTAGTTACATTTTAGTTCTAACCTTAATAAACATAGGCATACATTGAATTATTGGATATATTATCTTCATTTAACCTGCAATCATTACTTAATCTTAGCTTTTCTGTTTTCTTAGACGAAGCCTAAAAAAAAACAATAAAAAACTACTTAAGAACATTTATGTTAGGTCGAATGCCCAGTGTGAGTTGGGTGGTCTTTTGGTCTGAAAACCCTGCAGATTTTGTTTTTTTTCTCCAGCTTAACTGGAACATTTTAATTGTTTTTCTGTCTGCCCTGGTCAACAGATTTTATCATCAGACTACCATTTAGAGACTTAAATAACAATTCTATATTTAAAGGCTCTATTTCTCTTAGTTATATGTCTATCTTATGTAAGTTTACATTATTTATTTTTTGTGTACTATGCATTCATTAATATTTTTATCTAATTTGAATTTGTTTCTTTGCATGTAACTGCTTCTTTGACATCTTGTAAATTATTTTGAGCTACATCCTTTATATTAAAATGTGCTATAGACATAAATGTTGTTGTTGTTGTTACTCTTAGAACCTTCCTTTTATAATTACTTACTTGTAACCCTGTAATTGTAATATGATACATAACAAAACATCTGTTGTTTCTGATCATGCTATAAATATCCAATTATCAATCATATATTATTTAGTGCTTGTATAATGAATCATTTTGTGAGTAAAGAACACTAGTGTCTATATGTTCTTTCCATTAAATAAGCCTATTTGTCCAGATTAAAAAAATGTTTTATCACATTATAATTTAACTAGCAACTGGGAGCCCGATCGAATCTGGCTACAAATTCTACGTTTGTGAAATCCATACTTTCTCTGCAAAGAATTATTTGTTTTTTAAGTCCTTGAAATGATTTTGTTATCATGGCACCGATTTGTGCTTAAAATAGACCTTTTCGGCTGATGTAATGAAGAGTTTCCTGTTTAAACGGGGCTGCGAGACGTGAACTCAGCTCTTCAATGCACCTCATTTGATTTTTTACGGCAAACACATTTTCAAAACAAACTGTATTTTACGACTCTAATCAGAGTCGGAGTAATAATTATGTTGGCGTGGTCATTTTAGATTTGAGATCGGCTAAAATTTAAACAATGACTGTTGTTAATACCCAGCTGTCATTACTCAGTTTACCAATAGATGTCAGAAGGACGGATGCCAAAACCGAACTGAGCAAAGATAGATTTCGATGTACCAAGCAAATGGCAATACGTTCTAAATTACTTACGGTTCCGGAGCTGTCGAAGGGTTTAAGTCAGTCGATGATGTTAGTCCCGGAAAGTACGCCCCACCAAACCAACGTTCCAAAAACCAACCGAACTTACTGTTATCTGCTCGAACCAACACCAACTTACTATACTTGGCCGTCCAGTGGCATCACTGAAGCATTCAAACATTCTTAGCCAATCATGCAATACTGCGTCTGCGTTTGCCACGTTATGTTCTAACTACAGAGGTACAGTCCCATTGCACGGTTCTAACTTGTATTGAGTCGAGGTATTGACGCGAACACCATACATACGGGGTATTGACGCGAACACCATACATACGGATAGTATCAAATTATATATAAGGATGCTCAGTTGAACACTAGTTATAAATCTTCATTTCTTTACAGAAGTTTTAAATACATTACTACAATTAAAACTTTCCTCAATAAGTCCATAGTTCTTTTTATTTTATGTCAAACAAATACACATACATAAACAAAGCCTAAACAAATAATCACACATCTATCACAACAATATCGGTTATAAGGCAGAATGCCAGGCCACTGCATGGGCAGTCAGTGTGAACAGAGTGAAAATACAGTTAAATTACAAGAAAAGTTGACACAACATACATGCCATTGAGATTTTGCCAAAAGACAGGAACCCTTGAACTTCAGTACAGTTGTTACAAACAATTTTCAAAATACAGAGACTTGTTAAACTTGAGATATATTACTTAAATTATTTACATCGTATGATCTGAAATTTATAACCAATTGATCTTCACACACAAACTCAAAATAATTCAACAAAGGTGGAGTCATAAAGAAGATTGAAGTAAACCATAAAAAACAGAGCATAGCTCCCTTGGTGGTAAGAGATAAAAGATCATGCACTGTATAAAAACAGGATGAGATAAAAATATTTTAAAAGTTATTGTTAACATTTATGTGATAGACATTCTTTTGAACAGCTGTTTCTATATATGCATCAAAATTCATAGAAGTGTGTATAATTCATTCTGTGGTTAATTTTTAATGTAATGCCCCCTTCATCAATGCCACAGAATGCTCTATGTCTTACAGCATGTGCACTTGGACCTCAAAATGCCATTGTGTGGCAATGTGTGCTTTAACCAGATGGGTGTTTGGCTTCGCAAATTACAGGGACAGGGATTATCATTTGATGGACCATCATGCAAGTTTTCTCTGATTCCAAGTCATTTGCCTTTAACCAATTTCTAAATTATATTAAGTTTATGCAGAAACTGTAAATGTCAGGAATATGTAAATTCAGAAAGGGTTTAAAATGTCGATTAAGTTTACAAGAAATGGTAGAGAATTGACAAAAAGATAACTAATTAATTTCAGGTTTCCTGTTTTGATTACAGCACTCAAATTTTACCATGAGATTGCAGGTATCACACATATTATTTAAAAGTCACACTTGATTTATTTTTAATGCAAAAAAAGTCCCTTGTTACTGTCACACTGATCTCATTCCAAATTTATTCAGAAAATTAAAAAAACATGGCTCTCTTTTGCTTAGCTAACAAACCATCACAAAAGGAAATACAGCAGCCCAGGCACAACGTGGGCTTGTAAGTGGCATTTATGAGCACATGACCAAACTGTCTTTCATTTCATGCTTGATTGTACTTGAAGATATAATGAAGATCATGCATGTGGTTCACAAAGGACTTCAGTTTAAAGAAATCGCCCTTGCAATGCTTTCATCCATGATAGAGAACCTCAAGACCCACATTAAGAAATGAAGAAATGGAAACTGGACTAATATTTGGGAAGAGATTAAATAGTTTTATGAGAATCACCATGTTTCTTTCTCACTTATAGTTCAGACTTCTCTATAAGGGAAATGACCTTCATGGACTCCACCTAAAATGAATGCCTTTTTACTAATAACTACAGTGGGACAGTGCAAAACCACAGGTGTTAATGAACTAGAAAATGATGTATTTGCATTCAGTGATCAACTTTATCTGCTGCTGTATCAGAAATTGATAGGAGGTTTTCTGGTGAGTCTATGAAATTTACAGGACCTAGCAATTCTACTGTACATTAATATGTGACAGAAATGGAATTGGTCTGCTGTTGGAAAATTATGCTGGCCCTCTCAAAATTAACCCTCACCTCACTGTTGCTGAAATGGAGCATTTTGTCTCCAGGTTGACCTTAATAGTGAAACATATCCATACTTGTACAATTTTCATTTGTCCTCTCCTAGTTGGGATTGCAACATCTTAAAGAAGCTTCTCTGTAATGAGAATTAAGGAATTTTATAATTTTATCTTTATAGCTAAGGCCATATTGTTTCAAGGTATGATATCCATTGCAGACCACATGACTAACATTACATATAAGATAGGGATCCAAGCACTGGATTACATAACAAAAAGACAATGATAAATTAGTGTAGAGAATGCTGGGATTTTTGAAAATTTCTTATTGAATTTATTAAAAGCATATAACAATAAAATCAAACATAACAAAGTTAAAATAAAATCAAATCACCCACCCCCCATGAGAAAGAGAGGAAGGCCAAATACCAGAGCAAAACTGTTAAGAGTAGTAAAATGACAAAGGAGTCTTTTCGCCCAATATAAACGTTTATTCTAAAATGTTATTGATTACGTCCTGCCAGGTTTTAAAAAAGGTTTTGAACAGATCCTCTAAGTGAGAATTTGATTTTTTCCAAATTCAAATAGTATATACTGTAACATCAGTTACCCACTGACTTGACACTAGAATTACCAGAGCCAACGAAAAAACTCGTAGATTTGTCCCACCTTAAATCGCTTCGCACCTCTCCGTCAGCGTCTTTTGTCCTGTAAATGTGTGGATAAGCAGCCTACTATCACATCCCCCCACCGCCACACAGTTTTCTCAGCTCAAATCTGTTTACCTGTGTGTCAGTTGCTTAGAGTTGTATAGAGTGAGAAGTCAAGCAAAATGACACCTTTTATAAATACTATATTTGTTATTTGGAACACTTGCATTTCATGTGTGTTCCGTGTCTACAACGATCTATGTAAACACATCGTTAAAACAGAAAAGTTTTTCATGTTTTAGTAATAATTGACAAAATGTAGACATGAAGTGTATAATGTGTGAAGCCTGAATTAAAAATATCAATGAAACACTTTCACAAAATGTACAAATATAACAGAACAAGTGCGCTTCTATTCAAGAATATAACTGCAGAAAAAGAACCTGCTTTAGGGTGCGACATTGACACGCATTTGCTACGATCGCTTCAGTGGTGCAAAGGTATCAACTGTTGACTGGTAATCTAAACTTCACGGGTTCGGTCCTGGACAAGTCCGTTTTGAGAAGTGAGCTGCACATATTCTTACTATTTTAGAATAAAAACATACATTTGATTTCAGTCTGTAACAGCCGGTGTAATTTAAGATACTTGTAAAGGTTAGCTTTGTGTTTTTTTTTTATTCAGTTTTATTTTCTCAGCCGCATTCATGATCCCAACACCCCCAACCGCATTTGACACTGCTGTTTTCACATAGACGCACTATAACAGAGGTCAACTCAGATCATGACGACGGTTCTACATCGGAGCACTCTACATCGCTGTACTTTGTATATGTACATGGGAAGCTCTGCACTCTACTTGTGACTTTACGCTGTAGGAAGTAAGTAAATAAATAAATGTAAATAACATTCGATCTGGCTCTTACATACAAAGGACGTTGTATGTAAGGACGATGCATGTGCCCAAATCATTAACATTTATATGTTACTTACATAAAAGTTAAAAGAGGTGGGTTAGGATTCTCCCAGTTGAGCAAGATAAGCCTACATGCTAGTAGTGAAGTAAAGGCAATTACAGTTTGTTTGTCCTTCTCCACTTTAATCCCATCTGGCAGTACACCAAACACCACAATTAGTTGATTAGGTGGGATTGTGACTCCAAGGCTGTGTGATAGGCATTCAAAGATTTTCGTCGAAAAGTGCAGGCCGAAAACGTATTGCCCAGTGAGTCTGGAACATGATTGCAGCGTTTGCAGGTTGGATCTTGCCCCGGAAACATTATGGACAATTTCAAAAGAGACAGAACTGCTCAATAAAAGATTTTAAGTTAAATAATTGTATGCTTTGCACATATGGTGCTAGAGTGAATTCTCTGCATTGCTACTTTCCAATTTTTTTCTGAAATGTTGAGTGAGAGGTCCTTTTCTCATTGTACTCTGGGATCTTTGAATGGAAGAGACTTTAAAATGTTTTATATATTACAGAAATGCTGTCTGAGTCCTCATGACTGATCAATATTTCTTCCGGAATAGAAGTAGGTGGGAGGCAAGGAAAATGTGGAAAAATTTTGTTTAGCAAATTTTACCTTTTTGGAGGTAAGTGAAAGAATTGTGTTGATGGAACATGAAATTTGGAGTGTAATTGCACAAATCTCTAAGTGATTTAATCCAGTATGTTTTCCAAAAATTAAAAAACTGTAAACATTTGAGAGGGTGGAAAAAGGTGGCTATCGTGCAGAAGTGCCACAAATAAAAACTTCTCTGTCTTGAAGTACTTCTTACATTGGTACCATATTCTGAGTGAATGAAGCACAATTGGGTTGTTAGTACAGGCAGTCCCCGGGTTACGTGTGAGATAGGGACTGTAGGTTTGTACTTAAGCACTTAAGTTGAATTTGTAGGTAAGTCGAAACAGGTACATTATTTTAATAAATGCTATTGCTGACTGACTGTAACCAAGTGCTCTGCCAATGAATGATGGAGTTTCACCTCTCTCTGACCTTTTTATTATTTCTACTTTATTTTCAATGGTGATGGTTTTTCTCTTCTTTACTGTGTCACCAGTACTTGCATCAGATTTGTGTTTCAGAGACATTCTTGAAGGGTGAAGACAAAAGGTTAAGATGAGCTCTTCTGCACAGCACTCATTATCACAGCAGGAAGGCACCCGTCAACACGTATGATGTACTGACAAGAGACAACTTCCTTCTATGTGCGTAACAGTACAAGCATGCTTACTATTGAGAATGACTGGGGGCGGCGAGGGGGGGGTTCATCACTCGCCCACCACACAGTCACCTTCACTACAGTATGCTGCCTGCAGCGTCCGCCCAAAGGCGGATAGTGAATCGCCCAACCCCAATTCAACAAGCAGCCACCCGAGGCACACTACAATGCTACCCCCATCACCCCGTTCACCCTCAGTGGCCTCCGTTCAGCCACAACCGGGCCACTGCTTGCAGCATTATCAGCCGTGTGTGCTGGGTGGGCAGTGAAGTGCCCCCCTCCACACCATACAGCCTGCGTCCAGTCAGGAGCAGTAACTGCGACGGCATAGTGGTCAGGCAGCGAACCATCGTCCTGCACACGAGCGATAGCTGTGGCCCTGGTGACTATGGACCACGGGTCACCACTTGCCGCCGGAAGCCACCAGAGGGACATTACACTGCACGAGCAGCGAAATCGCCCCCCTCCAGCCATTGCTTGCAGCATCCTTAGTTATTGAGGTGCATGCGTCACAGCTGAAGCCTCATTCGTAAGTTGTAGGTTGGATGTCCGTAACCTGGGGACTACCTGTATATTGGTGATAACTTTTATGTACTGGGATACAAAGCAAGGAATATAAAAAAGTACTGCAGGATTTTATTTCTATTGCAGACCAAGCCTGTTTGTATTCATCTATTTGTCTCAATGTCCAGGTTTTTACAGCTTGTATATTTACGGCCTAGTTATAAAACTTCAGTTATAAAACTGAAGGTTAGGTTGAGCCAGTTGAATAATCTAATGTTTTGCACATATGGAGCTAGAGTGAATTCTGTGCGTATCTGCCTTCTACTCTGTTTCTGAAATGCTGAGTAAAAGATCCTTTTCCCATTGTACTCTAGGATTTTTAAAAGGAAGGGAATTTAAGATGTTTTTATATATTATAGAAGTATTGTCTGAGTCTCTAAGACTGATTAATATCTCTTCTGGAGTAGAAGTAGGTGGAAGGTGAGGAAAACTGGGCAGATTTCGTTTAGCAAAATTTCTAATTTGGAGATAGTAGAAAATTTGTGTTCATGGGAGATTAAATTTAGAGTATAATTGTTCACGGGATGCAAAGACATTATTTATATAGAAATTTCTAAATGATTTAATCCCATACATTTTCCAAACATTAAAAACTGTGTAAGTTCGAGAGGGTGGAAAAAGGTGGTTATCATGTAAAGGTGTCAGAGAAAAGACATTCTCTAAATTAAAGTGCTTCTTACATTGGTTCCATATTCTGAGGGAAAGAAGGACAATTGGGTTGTTAGTATATTGATGATAACTTGTATTTACTGGAGTACAAAGCAAGGAATGTAAAGAAGTGCTGCACGATTTCATTTCCATTGCAGGCCAAGCTAGTGTTTGTTCATCTATTTGTGTCAATGTCCAGGTTTTTATAGCTTGCATGTCTGCCATCCAGTAATAAAACTGAAAATTAGGTAGAGCCATGCCACCTTCTGATTTAGGTTGTTGTAGGGTCGCCTTTTGAATTCATGGATTTTTCGTATTCCAAATAAATGAGGTTATGATTGAATCTAATTTCCTAAAAAAAGATTTGTTAATGTATATAGGAATGTTTTGAAATAGGAGCAGAAGCTTATGGGGGATATTCATCTTCACAATTTTAATTCTTCCTGATAAAGTAAGATGGAGGATAGACCATCTGTGCACATCTTGTTTAAGTTTTACCATGCAAACAGCAAATGTTTGTTGAAAAAGAGCTTCATATTTACTTGTGATGTTTTCCCCTAGGTATTTAAACTGATCTACAATGATAAAAAGAAAGGTGTCCAATCTAATGTTGTTTGCTAGAGAATTCACTGGAAAGAGCACACTTTTGTTCAAATTAATTTTATGTCCAGATATCTTTTGAAATTCTGCTAGTACGGTTAGGGCTATAGGCACAGAATTTTGTGGGTCTGATATATACAGTACCATATCGTCTGCATATAGTGATATTTTCTGTTCAAGTCCTTGTCTGAAAATTCCCTTTATCTCTGTTGCATTTCAAAAGTAAACAGCCAATGGCTCAATGGCAAATGCAAATAGCAGTGGTGACAAGGGGTATCCTTGTCTAGTACCGTGTTCTACAGGGTGGTCCAAATCTAATTATGCAGATCCAGATCGTCTGGATGACTTTGATTTATGTGGGGACGATTCCAGTTCAGCACATAAACGATTGTTCATGTCATCAGTTCGCACACTTCTCGATGGTCCGGGATTTTTCGGGTGATTTTCTATGTACTAAACTTAATAAGTTATAGCATAATGAAAATTGCATAATTAGATATGGACCACCCTATAGTTTGAAGTAGTCTGAAAGCTGAAGCTTCTGGCCTGGTATACAGTAGTTTGATCTATGCACATATGTTCAGGCCAAACCCAAGTTTATGCAAAGTGGTGAAGAGGTATTCCTATTCAACCATATCAAATGCTTTTTCTGCATCCAAAGATAATATGATCTCTGGAGTGTTAGACTTCGTGGGTGAAAATATTTATTACATTAAATAGGCATCGAAGATTGGAAACCAAATGTCTACCTTTAATAAATCCTGTTTGGTCTTGTGATATTACTGAAGGGAGCACTTTCTCAATCCTTGTAACTTAGGCTTTGGAAAGTATCTTAACATTATTTTTCAGAAATGAGATTGGTCTGTATGATGCACATAGTAAAAGTCTTTATTTTTCATAGAAAAAAACGGTAATTAATGCTTGGGAAAAAGTTTGAGGTAGAAGTTTTTTGTCTCTGGCTTCTATAATAGCTGCTAATAAAAGGGGAGCTAACTTAACTGAAATTTTTTTATAAAATTCAGCAGGGTACCTATCAGGACCTGCTGCTTCCCACTCTGAAGTGAGTTTATAGCATCTAGGAATTCTGATAATGTCAGAGGTTTATCCAATTCCTCTGCACTTAGAGTATCTAGCTGTGGTATCCGTAATGTATCAAAAAGCGTATTAGATTGTGACTTCTATTCTTTAAACTGAGAAGAGGACTTATAGTAGTCTCTAAATGTGTGCATTATATTTTCATGGCCAGTGATTCTATCTCCGTTTGTGTTGGTGATTACTGTTATTGCATTGTGAACTTCCTGCTTATGGATTTGTTGTGCTAAGATCTTGTTAGCCTTCTCTCCGTGTCCATAGTAATGATGTCATGATTTAAAAATGAGTTGTTCTGTTTCTTTTGTTAACAAGAGGCTGAGTTCCGATTGCAAAGCCTGTCTTTTCCTAAAATTGCCTCATTTGGGGATCTGGCATGTTCTTGATCTATTCTGGTAATTTCAATAATTATCTCAGTTGCCTTCTTGGTTTCCAATTTATTTTTGTCCTCTTAAGAAAGCCATCAGATTTTCCCAGTGTATTCCTACAGAAACCTCAGAGGATGCATTTGTCTCTAAAAAAATTAATTTGCTTGGATTTAAATTCTGTACAGTTCTTGTCAGCTAATGACAGGGGATTAAGACGCCAGCTGCGAGATGAGTATGTGGGGCATGGTCGGAGATAACAATAGCATTGTATTTGCAAGATTTGATCATGGGCAAGAAATTGTTATCTATAAAGAAACAGTCAATTCTTGAGTAACAATGATGTATTGGTGATAAGAATGAAAATGCTCTTAAATATGGACTTAGAAATCTCCATGGGTCTGATAAGTTATGATCAATTAAAAATGGTGTAATTATTTTTGCAGTGTTAGATGTTGTCACCCCTGTAGCTGTAGACCTGTCCATGTCTGGATTTAAAACACAATGAAAGTCTCCAGCCATTATAATTTTATGAGTGTTCAAGTCAGGAATGGATGCAAATATATTTTGGATGAAATCTCTTATCACCCAAATTGGGTGCATAGATATTTACCAAAATCACTCTACAATTAAATAAATTGCACATAACCATCACATATCACCCTTCAGGATCTGATTTTACATCTGATACTACAAATGAAACTGTTATGTGAATTCAGTTTTCAACACCTCTAGTTTTCTTTGTATAACTGGAGTGGAATATTTGGCCAGCTCAGTCTCTTTGCAACCGAAACTGATCTTTGCTTAATAAGTGGATCTCCTGTAAAAACACCATCTTGGCATTTAGACCTGTAAGGTGAGAGAATACCTTCTTCCTCTTTAGTTCATGTTTGAAACCTTTGACATTCCAGCTAACAAAGTGTACTGTTTGGTCATAGAGACATTGCTTCTGAACTTTTGTTATCATTCTATAATCTTAAATTAAGGTTGTACATTATTACATATGATAGATTTAATCTTAATTTCCAATATTGCAAGGAGTTGTGGCTATGAAGCCTGTTTTTGTGTTGGCACTTACAGTTGTGGGGATGAAAAGGATAGATCAGAAATAGCTTGCTAACTTTCTCTTTTTTTTAAATTATCAATGAACCTGGACATGTCTGAAGCTGTGCACAACCATCTTAAAGGGACAGGAAGTGATGACATAATGTGTAAAATAATGAATTCCTAGTTATATGACCAGTCACCAGTCCAGCAAAACTAAACAGCATGGCAGAAGCTCAATCAAAGCCAAAGAAATAAAATGATGAAATAAGTGACATATACATATGTTCAAAAATGATAAAATGTCAGAAAACATGAAAATATTAAGGTTCATAACAATGAGATGAGATGATTATATCTAAAATTAGGACAGTTTTGTTTGCATACTGATGACAGAATGTCAAGAAGAAGATGAAAAAGCTATAAAAGTGTATTTTATTACGGCACTAACATTTCATAACTTCCATTAGCTATAGATTAAATGACCTTATGGAGGAAACTTTGCTATGTAGGGTTCCAGTTGACTTGAGTAGTATAATGTTAGACCCACTGGTCATAATCTTAACTGCACAGAGTCTAAAATTAGAATACTTTTTTGAAGAAAGAAAGATGGTGATCAGAGCAGGGTAGTGCTTGAAGCTCAGAAGAAAAAGAGCAAGATCATGCAGCTATTGAGAAAAAAAATATTTTTAACACAGCTCAGACCTGTACAGAAACATACTGTAAGAAACTGAAATATTGCTGAAGGAAAACGTCTACATGGTAAGAGCTTCAGGAAATATGAGAAATGTCTAACAAGTTAACTGATGTTCTGAATTTTCTTAGGACAGCATTACTAGGGCAGATTCCCTAAAATTCAATCTTCTGATACTGTTTGTTGCAATATAAATGGTTATAAATAAAGAATACTTGAATACATACACAAGAAAATGGAGGGGGGTATAAATTTGAGAATGCTGAAAGAGTGTGAATTAATGGTGCATGCCTAGTTTGGTTTAAAGGCTAGGCACAGCTTGATAAAAAGAAAATAATAAACATAAATGACTGTAGATATACACTGCAGAATTTCAGACATAATCAAGAAAAGTAACTATATTAAAGCATTTTACTTGCAGTTAAGGAAATATTATTTGGGCCAAATAATGAAAAATATCAATTTTGTACTGTGGTTAATATTGTACTATAAATGATAAATGAAAGCAAAGAGTGAGAGAAGAATGAGTAACATATTTGGATAATGTTTAATTCATGTCTTGACAAATAAGACATGTAAGGTATTGCACAGTTTATAGAGGGCTAAAATGCTATAGTGCACGAGTACATGAGCTTTCAGACCGTATTAGCATTGGCAGGCAGTAAGCAAGAAGTAAATATGTGTTTCTCTGTTAGAAATAATTGAGGGAAGAAAACCATTCAAACAAAGAAATACATCAAAAACCATTAAATCTAGCATCTGGAATGAAAGTTCTTTAGGTGAAACTGATTATACATAAAATAAAAGACCAAACCTAACCTCATACAACATCACCAACTGGTAAAGAGAATGAGACAATAAAATATACTGATTCTATATTAATATAGAACAGCTGAAGCATGTTATCAAAAAAGAAATGGATCTTATCTAAAGATTGATAGCTTATATGCTTATAGGACTGGATATCTTCCATCTCCTCACAACCCTACATTAGAAAAACAGATTCTGAAAATGAAATATATGGACAAGAACAGTATCTATCATACAGCGAGTATGTATCTATATTCCCAAAGGGGTTGGCATGAGAACAAATTTAGAAAGGGGGAAACTGCATTTTTTTACAGGGGAAGCAAAATGTGAATGCAATACAAACAATGCCCACAGTATTTTTGATTTACAAAAAGTATGCTGAAGAGTGCATACGTAACAGACTTGAGCAAACAAAACATCATCCTACACCCCAGTACCAAAGATAAACACTGTAAAAAAAACCAAGCAAAGGTTATATCCACCGGTACCGCTGGGCCCCCCATCCTAACCAAAACAACCCTGTGCAATGGCTGTGTCACCTTGATAACAAGCCAAAATTGAATCAAAGCTTTTGATAACTTTACTTATGTAGGCTGGTATAACTCTAGTTCAGTCTTGTACTTACTAGCATTGTCAAATATGTCAAAAAATAAGGTGTGAATATTCAAGTTAAAAAGAGGTAAATGTTCACACGTTTGAACATACATTTATAATTCTAGGTGTTACTTGGTTGTAGGCTTTTTTATATGTTATTATATTAAAGGTAGCAGCATCAACAACAAAAAGCCAACAGGAAAACATAACAGCAATATTCTGGCAACTGTTAATTGCATTATAAAAGCCACCAAAATCCCATACTGATGCACTCTATAAAAGAGAGGCATCTGCACAATCATCTTGCCCTCAAGTCTAGAACTGATGGCTGGATGAGCAAGAACATATTCATAGCGAGCCATAAAATCTAGTTGAAGCCAAGGCCAAATGAAGATGGATGCTCTACTGTGGGATTGTACCATGGTTGAACAATGCACCGTAATGAGATTTCTTTGGGCAGAGGGAGTGAGACCTGCTAAACTTCAGGAGATGTTGTTCAACAATGGTGCCATCCCACAGTGATGCATCTATGTACATTTGACCTTGACTTCAGCTAAACTAAAGGCAGAGTGCTGCACATGTTCAAACAACCCGTAACCCATTGTGAATATATTGCATTGTGTGAACTTCTATCTGTTGTGGTTAACGCATCATTTTTAAATTGCCTTTACTTTTTGATTTTCCCTTGTAAAATACAGCACAGTCAGAGGTGGGTCAATATTTGTAAAGAATGTCTTATCACTTTGGAAACTATGTAGTATGGCACAGGCACTATAAAATACATATTGTGAGATATCTCACATTATATCTGGAGAACATCAACAAAGGTACCCCCAAAGAATATAGTATGGAAGAAACTGGCAGCAAACCAGCTGCTGAGTGATTTCTGAATTACAGACACTGCCTCTGCTTCTTTTTTACTGAAGATTAATTGCTGAATGTATATTAATCTATATTTTTCAGTGTCTTACATTGCACAATAAAATTATTTCCATGGATCACTTATTTTTTTCAGAGGCATTGAATTAAATATATTTGATTCCATATCAAACTACACTCCAGTCCAAATATAAATATGAAATGTTTTTTAAAGGCACATTTGTGTTTTTTTTTTCATGTCCGTAACTGTCTGATGTGTGCCTAATTCATTTTGTAACATTACCTGCCATATTAATTCTGTTAAACCTGTTCACAAGGTGCTCTAAGTTAACTCCAAGAAACATACTGCACTTAGTCTTAGTCTTGATCCATTGCTGTTCTGAAGCTTGGAGACACACTGCTAAGCATGTACTTAGACCAGTCCAGCAGGAGATCATCCCCACCTCAGAACACAGCAAATAAACCTTGGTGTCTGCCTCATGATCTATAAACTAACGGTGCAATACCTTACATGTCTTATTTGTCAAGACCTGAATTTATTTTTCTGTGTATTTTGATTCCCATAATGTGCATCCACTTTAAGATTTTAAAGAATAAGAATATCAGTCATATGACTGTCTATCCATTTTCTGAATCTACCTATAGACTTCTGGAATCATGAGGCTTGATCCTATCCTAGTAATTTTGGAGACAAGGCATGGATCTGAATTAATCACAAGATGTATTGATACAGAAACCCACATACTTAATTTAATAATTCTAGTCATCAAACAGGAAGAAACATTGTCTCTTATCAAACCAATTCAAACTTTTCCACAGAAATTATTTCACAGCCCCTCAATGAGTATTTCATGATTAAATTCAACTTATCAAATTCAATCTATAATCATGTGAACACAAAACTAAAAAACAGCCGAGAACATGTAATATCCTTCTATCAGTAAAAAAGTAAATTTTCATGTAAGAATGCTAGATGATCAACTGAGTAATAGACAAAAATTGAAGATATTCTAACAAAAGAATTGAACCGTTTATCATCTATGTGAGCAGCTCATTTAAATTCCTTACTAAACAAAATTCATGAAAGACATGAAAACTGTTTGAAACAGTAATTTGCACATTAGAGGTTTTAAAAAAGTTTTCCATTGGAGTCAAAACTTGCCCAGTATAAGGGTTTCCACACCCTCCTACCCTAAACCAGATTATTAGGTTGGAAAATGCATGGAAGGATATTCTAGTGATTCATTTACATTTTACTAAATAAACTTTTGCTGATGGCTACATTTGTTAACATTATTATTTTAGTGTAGACTAGAAGTTTTTTGGTATTCTTCAGTGCCTTAAAAAATGCAGTTATGAGTCTAAGCAACTTCTGTCCTATTGAACAATATTTTACTGTAGCTAGGTAAACTACTTTTTTGCTAGTAAATTGAATTTTGTTACAAAGACTTTAATTTATCAAGAATCTTAAGTAAGAGTAGGGTGTATTTTATGCGTTACTCTGCAATTACTTATTTTTGTCTGTTGTTGAGGGTGACAACATTTTGATTTGCAATAAATGTAACTAAATTAAGCATTTTAAGTTCCACTAGAGCTTTTTGACAACGTGCCTGGACAGCTGCTGTTTAGGGTTTTATTTACAGCTAAGTAGGCTGCCAAAATACTGTATATTTTCTCTTTAAGCAGGAACATCTGTGGCTTTGGGTTTAAAAATATCATAATTGATTAATTGCAAATGATAGTTTATTTTTTATTTACTTCTGGAGCATGGTCACAGAAAAATATGAAGTGGAGTCACTGTATGGTACAGAGGTGTACATTTAAATATTATTTTTTAGAAAGTAGCCTTTAGAGCTATTTTTTTTAACAGTCAATAGTATATAGAAGAAGTTAGCACTAAGAACAGAAAAGGACACTTTAAGCAATCCATGAAGACGTATGTTGTATTTCAAAAAGTGGCAGATTATGGTTTAGCTTTCTTAAAATGTACAATTTATGAAAATTTACCACATAGTGTATTTTTAATTTTATGCATAAAGCTACAAACTTTCCTCTTACCAAAAAAATATATTTCTTCTGCCCACCCTGCCATAGTGTTTCAGACTCCTCTTAAAAGCCATGTTTCCCAGGAAAATCTGTTGACATAATTTATGTTGGGAGAAGAGTCGAGATAATGGGTTATGTTCGTTAAAACTCTGAGCAGCCTTGTAAATGCCACATGCCGTCTCATAACAGTGGTTTTTTTAAAGTCTGATCTTCAAGATATTGAGTTCATTTTTTCTTATTAAAAAGACAATGCTTCTCTCTTCTTTATAACTATAAAATTACTAGCTGGACAATCTTTTTACAGGCTGCATTCTGACCTTCCATTGCTTCTTTAGCACTGCCCTTTGTTAACCTCATATTTATTCCCACTTGGCACTTCTGCTGAGGCAGCTACTGATTTACTGTACGCAGAGACATCTGTTAATGAAAACATCAATTGAATGTACAAACAGAAGAAATGTGAGAGCAATTGTGCCCTTTCTCTTAGGTCAAGGTAAAAGGTGAGAAAAAAAAATACACAGATGTTACTTTTTGTAATCGAAATCTCCAATGTAAATTTCATAAAGTTCAAGGCATTGGCAGATTTTCTTCTATTGTATCTTGTTATAGGCGCAAAGTGAATTCAATGGCTAAAGTGCATTTAATGTTTCATTTTTAATGGATTCTTTTTACTGTGTATCTTCAGTGGCAAATATCCTTATTAACCAGTACCAGGATGATATATAAAATATATATTGTGAATATTATGAAAAATATATATATAAAACGCATAAAGTATGTAAAATTAACGTAGCACCCTGCTGGTGTCTTTATATATTGTGAATAATAATGTTTTGGGCACATACACCGTCCAGAGCCAAACACTAGCGTGGGGAGTCGCTTGCATACTGAAGAGTCTATAGCTGCAGGTGGAAGCTGCCGTTGCTGAACTTTGTATATAAGAGCCAGATCAAATGTTATTTACTTATTTACCTTTACTTATTTACTTACTTCCTACAGCGTAAAGTCATAAGTAGACTGCAGAGCTTCCCATGTATATATACAAAGTATAGTGATGGCAAAAGTGCATTCTTTATCCGATGCAGAACCGTCATCATGATCTGAGTTCGCCTCTGTTATAATGCATCTTTATTTGAAAACATAAACATAACAGTTTCAGATGCGGAGGGGGGTATCGTGAACGTGACTGAGAGAATAAAACTGAATAAAAAAAACCAAAGCTAACCTTTACAAGTATAATACATTTACACCAGTTGTTACAGACTGAAATCAAATGTATGTTTTTATTCTAAAATAGTAAGAATAAGGGCAGCTGACTTCTCAAAACGGACTCATCCGGTCTCAAACCTGTGAAGTTTTGATTATCAGTCAATAGTTGATACCGTTGTGCCACCGAAGCGGTCGTAGCAAATGCGTGTCGATGTTGCACCCTAACGCAGGTTCTTTTTCTGCAGTTATATTCTTAAATAGAAGCACATTTGTTCCGTTATATTTGTACTTTTTGTGAAAGTTTGATATTTGGAATTCAGGCTTCACACATCATACACTTCATGTCTACATTTCATCAATTATAACTAAAACATGAAAAACGTTTCTGTTTTAACGATGTGTTTACATAGAATGTTGTAGATACAGAACACACATGAAATGCATGTGTTCCAAATAACAATATAGCATTTATAAAAGGTGTCATTTTGCTTGATTTCTCAGTCTATACAACTCTAAGCAACTGACACACAGGTAAACAGACTTGAGCTGAGAAAACTGTGTGGCGGTGGGGGGGATGTGATAGTAGGCTGCTTATCGACACATTTACAGGATAAAAGACACTGATGGAGAGGTGCGAAGCGATTTAAGGTGGGACGGCATACAGACAAAAGCGGAAATATTTGTATGCCCAAAAAAATCCAAATGCATAAATCTGTGCTTTCGCCAACTTCCACGTTCTTCCGCTCCATAAATCCCGGTCAGCGTGAAAAGTAATGTACGTGCATGCGCCTGCTGCCACTCCCAAAACTCCTCCCAGAATTACGCCTCTTTGAATATGCAAATCAATATAAATAGCCCTTAAGCTCAGCGTTCTGTGAAAAGGCATTGGCAAAAGCATGGGGGGAAATAGAAGAATTTCAGCGAATACCAAGTGGAGGCAAGAAAAAATGTACTATTTGATGGTTTAAACAGTGGTATAAACAACAAAAGGAAGTTGATCGAGTGACATAGTGTGTCGGAGAAACTCGAAAGTTCAATTTCACAAAGTTGCACAGTGCCAAAATAAAAAAGAAGTTGTCAGATATCAAAACTGCCGTGAAAAAGCGAGTTGTAGCCAACTGTCTGAGTGTCATATGAAAGCTTATTTAGGGTACAGAGAAAAGAAGAAAAAAATAGGGACACAATAGAGAAAAAAGCTCAATGTCAACTTCAATCTCGAAGTTTCCACTTTAATCATGTAGTTTGTTTTGTCATTAAAGTAGAACATCATAAACTTCATCTAAAAATTGTTCAATTTACTAGTTTCTCAAATATCATCGTAACTAAAGTAGCATGTTAAATGCTTTGTGTTTCCTCCGACAGGGCACAGAATCCATTACATTCATAATATTACTGCTCTCTAAATAATTTAAATACTGAGATGTATACTTCATATCATTTTCATGATGATAGGAATTAAAGCATGTATTAAACATTGGAACACTGGGAATTACTGTCTTCTCACTGCATACCAGCAATTGTTGCACAAAGATATCTGAACTCAAAATGAATTTGAATAAATATGTGCTTTTTCCAGTGAACTCCCTAGCACACAATATTAGACTGGACACCTTCCCATTACATTAGACCAGTTTAAATACCTAAGGTAAATATAAAGATCTTTTTCCACAAAATGTTACTTTCTGCATGGAAAAAATTAAACAAGATGTGAACAGATGGTCTACCCTCCATCTCATATTCGCACGGGGAATTAATATTGTCAAGATAAACATCCTTTTGTTTTTCTATTTCAGAACATGCCCTTATATATTAGCAAATCATTCTTTAAGAAATAAGATTAAATTATAACCTCATTTATTTTGAATTCAAAACATCCACGCATCCAAAGGGTAACTCTACAATGACCTAAAGCAGAAGGTGGCATCACACTACATAACTTTCAATTTTATTACTGCGCACACCTGGACATTGACACAAATTGACGAATATACACAAGCCTCATCTGCAATAGAAATAAAATCTTGCTGTACTTTTTTATATGCCCTGTTTTGTGCCTCAGTAAATACAAATTATCATCAATATACTAATAATCAAGTTGTCCATCAATGACTCAGAATACGGGACCAATACAGGAAGCACTTTAAGACAGAGAAGATTTTATCTGTTGCACCTCTACATGATAATCACCTTTTTCTACCCTCTCCAACCTACACAGTATTTAATGTTTGTAAAACATATATATAATGCATCTTATGAACTTGCGGTTCCAATTTAATTTCCTGTCAATACAAGTTTTCCACTACTTTCAAATTAGAAACTTTGCTAAAAGGAACCCACCTTTCTACCTACCAATTTTCCTCACGTCCCACCCATTTCTATTCCAGAGGCAATACTGATCAGCCTTGAAGAGATCCCAGGGTATGATGGAGAAAGGATCTTTCACTTAACATCTCATAAAAGGAATGGAAGGCAGCCATGCATAGAATACATTTCAGTTCCATATGCACAAAGCATTTAATCATTCAACTTAAAATCTTTTATCAATCACATTTATCTCATCTAAAACTGTCCCATATTTATCCATCCAAGATTCAACTTGTGAATGTTGTAATTTACCTCCAGCCTCACTGGGCCACATGTTTTGGGCATACACCAAATTAACATCATTCTGGACAAAAGTCTTTGAATGCCTATCAGACAGCCTTGGTGTCACAATCATTACTAACCCATTAACGGCTGTGTTTGGTGTTCTCCCAGATAGGCTTAAAGTAGAAAAGAACAAATTGATTGTAATTGTGTTTATCACACTACTAGACTTACCTTGCTTACCTGGAAGAATCCCAGCCCTGTTATAAGTCAATGGGTAACTGATGTTCTGTACTATTTGAAATTGGCAAAAATTCACTTGAAAACTGTTCAAAACTTTTTAAAAATATGGCAAGATCTAACTAATCAAATTTTAGAATAAGCATTTATATTTGTTGTTTTTAAAGATTTGCTCATAAGTATAGCAATAATTCTCAACTGTTACTAACCCTCCATTATTCTGCTTCTATTCTTGGTATCCTGCTATGATATTTCATGCCAGTGATCTACTATGAAGCTGTTTTCCTGTCCATGGGAAAACATCTGATATACAGGGATCTTTGGAATCAACAAATGTAAATATTCAGGATGGGTTGGGTGATCAGTTGGCACAGGTCTCCAAGACTGTGACTGTGTCTGATTCTGGCTTTGACTCACCATGGATCCCCACAGAGATTAATTTTCTATATGGATGCTGCTGACTAGTGTTTCTAAAAAGTGATCATGCTTAATAAGTGGAGATGTATTATTAGGTTGCATATACATTAATCTTTAATAATAATTTGTAAAATGCATATTTTCATTTACCTTTGAACTTCTTACAGCACTCTGAACCTGCACTCAGTGAAGACCACTATAAAAAATAAATTGCATTGAACTGAACTGAATTGAATTGAACTGAAATGGAGCTTGAGACAACATCACTAACCACTAATCCAGTTTACCATCCATAATACTATTCCGTGAACAACAAATCACTGGGTCTTTACATTTCTGAAGTCTCCGGGCAGCTAGAAATTGCCTGTTTTACTACTGTGAGTTCATTAATATGTCATTAGTGAAAAATATGATCCAGTTAATCTATAAAACATGTTTGGTTATACTTCAAATTACTAAGAACAGCATTTTCCAAAGAATGTAAATGTTTTACTGCATATACAAGTTTATAAAGAGAAAGTACTGTGATGGAATCAAATGTTATTTAAAAACTTTGATGGTTTCAACTGATTTAGAAGTTTTAAACATCCCTAAACATGATTTCACCCTTTTCAAAGTGATTTTTATATATGTGTCTGTCTGTGCAAGAAATGTCTATAGCCATGATGACTCAAAAACTCATCAGTCATCACTAGGAGCACATTAATCTTGAGCAAAATTGCACCAGTATATTTTGTTCTATAAAGATAACCACAGGTGTATTTAGGTATATTTTATATCTTTATATATATATATATATATATATATGTATATGTATATATATACACTGTATACTAGGGGGTTCCCCCCTGCTCACTTCGCTCGCCATTCTCCCCGGACTGCACTAGGTGGCAGCCACTTCATGTCTCTGCCACTCGCGTTGTGAAGAGGGGGACTGAATACAGCCCAAGGAGATGCGGTTGCTCCTACGAAGCCCCCTTTTAAACGGTGATACAATGGGAAACAAATACAGTGTTTTGTTTTTTTTTTTTACCTCCTCTTTGCTCGATCAGCTGCTGGCTTGCTGCTGCTGCCGTGCCGCATGATCTGCATCTTGCACGGTGCTTCAAACATTTAAAAGCCGGTACAGTAGCTGTCCTACTCTTTGACTTTTATTTCCGGCCCTGGGCATGGTTAAATCTTTTAGCACAAAGTCTCGTCTCGCAGGACATGAGTTCTTGATATTTTTTAGTTTAGAATTTAAAAACGGAATAAGAATTTGAAAATCTAACAACATCACATTAAAGTTCGGTAAATTCTGAAAAGAATGATACCAAAGATACCGTATGTATGTAGGTTTTAAAGCCAGATTTAAAGCGTGACAAAAAAGTGACATAAAAACGTCACATAGAATTGTTGCACAAAATCGTTACACTTTTAGGCTTAGGATTTTATATATATAGAGTGTGTGTATATATATATATATATATATATATATATATACTGTATATGTATGTACATACAGTATGTATGTGTATGTATAATATGGACAGAATGAAAAATATTTGTTAAAAAGGGTTGGGGCACTGACCTGGTATTCTGTTTAATGGTAGTTGTAAATGATCAAACAATAAGTTAAAGTTTGAAAAATGAAATGTTTCTGGACCATCCATCCTATAAATAGGCTATTTCTTTGCTGGAGATTCCATCCTCTCAAGATGCTGGTTCCAAAATTAACTTTAATTAAATGATATAATAATGCTTATATTTTGAGGTGACTAAAAAGCGTGATATTTCCTGTACCTAGGTAGAAGTGATGTCGTCGGTCCATTCTAAACATTTATCACAGACAATAAACACATACACACATATATAACTACTGGAAACATATCTACTGATGCGCCTAGATGTGTCTTCATGTTACCAAGGTTCATTGAGTGATTTTGTGTCTTTCAACATGTGCACCCTCACCCAGGTGAACCACATATAAGTAACACGTTGTGACTTATCTAAGCAGCATACATTCATGGATCCACAGCCATCTTGATGCCCTTTCTCCTGTGTGCTCCAGTGACATTCATGAATGTCATGCAGAAGAACTGACCAGCAAACCCAATGCAGTCTGCATCAATGGAAGGGCATAGTGCACCCTTGTCTATGGGATTCTTCTAACCAGGTCGTAATAATTGGCTTTCTTCATTTCATAGAGTTCTTTATTCTGCCTTCTACTTAATGTAATTTTGGACTATAAGAAAGACAGCTTTATGTAGTGAAAGTCATTCCATACTGAATTATTCTGTAAAGTATATTTCAGGGCAAAATATTTATGATGCCTGAATAGATACATTTCCGTATTTTCTAGTGATCATCATTACCACTAGATCAATTTGCCATCAACCCATTTTATATTTAATATGTTTTTCTAGTGTAACATAGAAAATAGGCAATAGGTATCTACTAAGTCTACTTCAGGTGAAATGTGAATTTGATAGCTTTTTTTTAAATTAAAACAAATTGTAGATACATTTCCGTTTCCTGGAAACATTCTTTTCCTAAATATACTACATTTTTTCAAGATGTTACGCTTACAGTTTTTTTAGGGTAGACCGCTGAGTTATGTTTATTTATGCATTGTAATCATTAAGAAGTAATCATAATTACAGTACCAACCTTTATTCTTCCATACATTAACTTTCTGTAAATGTACATTAAAACTGTTACCAGCTGTTAAACTGGTGATAATACCTTTAAACCTATAAGCTCAGTAAGTGTGTATATACACAGTATTGCCTGTTTTGTATGGAATTAATTTGAACTGGTAATACTTACTCTGAAGTTGATTACAAATAGACTGGCTCACATGACATGAGTTATTTTGTCCTTTGATGAATAAGCAGTTCATCCACATTTCCAGGAAAATCCTTCCAACAGGAGCTGGCTATTCTCCCAGTATGAACCTCTGAAGTTGGTCTCTGCTGCATGGAATAAGAGCCTGAAACATGAACTGGCTGAAAAAAACAAGCTAGGGAAGCAAGAGAAAAATAACTTTATTTCAAACATCAAAGTCAAAAAATGCAGTCAAAATACCAAACAGGCAAAGTTTAATGAATCACTTTGTTAAAGAATAATGCCTAAAGCAAGGTCCAAATTGCAGGCAAATGATTATCAAAAACGCTAAAGACACTTTAGTCTTTCACAGGGAACCAGAGTTCAAAACTAGAGAAGACTCAAAGGGCAGTACTCTCTTTTAAAAATGCTGAAGAACACAAAGCGAGGAAGGCAGATAATAGCAGTTCTGATTTTGCAATTACAGAATACATTACAATAACAAAAAAGTACACATGGTAAATGGAAAGCAAAAGACTGACAATGCGCATGGAACAGCAAAAACAAACTGAGAAACAAACAACAAAGATCACAAAGTTGACAACAAGCACTTGAACAGTAAGATCCAGAAAAAACTTACAATTCCCTGTTTAGGACATAAATCATCTATACTAATAAAAGGCAAAGCCTTCACTGACTGACTCACTCACTCACTGACTCACTCATCACTAATTCTCCAACTTCCCGTGTAGGTAGAAGGCTGAAATTTGGCAGGCTTATTCCTTACAGCTTACTTACAAAATATAAGCAGGTTTCATTTCGAAATTCTACACGTAACGGTCATAACGGTCGACAACGCCCGCCATGTTGAACTTTCTTATTTATGGCCCCATCTTCACGAAATTTGGTAGGCGGCTTCCCTGCGCTAACTGAAACCGATGTACATACTTATTTCGATGGTATGACGCCACTGTCAGCCGCCATATTGAACTTTCTAACGTCACCAATTTTCCAACTTCCCGTGTAGGTAGAAGGCTGACCCCGTCTTCACGAAATTTGGTAGGTGGCTTCCCTGCGCTAACCAAAACCGATGTACATACTTATTTCGGTGGTATGACGCCACTGTCGTCCGCCATATTGAATTTTCCAAACGTCACAAATTCTCCAACTTCCCGTGTAGGTAGAAGGCTGAAATTTGGTACTTATTTCGGTGGTATGATGCCACTGTCGGCCGCCATATTAAACTTTTAACGGAAACTGATGTACATACTTATTTCGTTGGTATGACACCACTGTCGGCCGCCATATTGAACTTTCCAACGTCAATAATTCTCAAACTTCCCGTGCAGGTAGAAGGCTGAAATTTGGCAGGCTCATTCCTTACAGCTTACTTACAAAAGTTTAGCAGGTTTCATTTCGAAATTCTACGTGTAACGGTCATAACGGTCAACACCGTCCGCCATGTTGAACTTTCTTATTTACGGCCCCATCTTCACGAAATTTGGTAGGTGGCTTCCCTGAGCTAACCGAAACCGATGTTCGTACTTATTTCGGTGGTATGACACCACTGTCAGCCGCCATATTGAACTTTCCAACGTCACTAATTCTCCAACTTCCCGTGTAGGTAGAAGGCTGAAATTTGGCAGGCTCATTCTTTACAGCTTACTTACAAAAGTTAAGCAGGTTTCATTTTGAAATTCTACGCGTAATGATCATAACGGTCAACAACGTCCGCCATGTTGAACTTTCTTATTTATGGCCCGATCTTCTCGAAATTTTATAGGCAGCTTCCCTGCACTAACCGAAACCAATGTATGTACTTATTTTGGTGGTATGATGCCACTGTCGGCCTCCATATTGAACTTTTCAACAGACTTTGTTACTTATGGGCCCATCTTCAAGAAATTTGGTACACGGGTTCCCAAAGCTAATTGAATCCTACTTACGTACATATATACGTCCATAGCCTGCAGCTCGGTCACCGTGTGAGGTGGCATTGGGTCCCCCATCCCAACACCTCCCACGTTGTTGGCTGCCTGCCTATATAAGACCGTCCGTCGCTCTGGTCTCTACATTCCCTTCCTTGCTTCGCCACGGGATTCACGTCTCCCTACTGATAACTACAGCCTTTTTGTTTAATCCACGGCTTTTCCGCTGTTTTATTGTTTGTTTATTACAATTATAGTTATTGTATAGGTATTTTAGACTTACTTTACATTGCTCAGGTACCCATTTCCTTTATCATTCCAACCCCACTGTACACTTTTTTCACCCACTCCTTGCTAAATGTACAGTATGTGTCCTCATTTGCCCAGCTCATTTCAGTCTATGACTATCAATGGTTATGGATATGAGTGGCTTCTAGAAGAGGCAAGGGAGTGTGCAGCTCACCTGGGACCACACACATAATGGCGTGCGTAGAATTTACACTAAAACATGGCGTACGGACAAAAGCGGAAATCGGCGTATGGACAAAAGCGGAAATGTGCGTACGCACAAAAAAATCCAGATGCATAAATATGTGTGTACGCCAACTTCAATGTTCTTCTGCTACATAAATCCCTGTCTGCGTGAAATGTAACGCTCGTGCGTGCGCCTGCTGCCCCTCCCAGACTCCTCCCAGAATTACGCCTAATTCCATGAATATGCAAATCAATATAAATAGCCCCTTATGTTTTGCGTTCTGTGAAATGACAAAGGCAAAAGCACGGGAGGAAAAGAAGGCTCTGAAGCGTTTGCCGTACTGTATGGGAGAAGTTCTAATAGTCTGTGCGCATGGCTGAGACAGCGTGTGCTAGATGCTGTATCCCGATAATCTGATCAGCTGCTATACAGCTGTGATTCCACACTCAGATACAGTGGGTTAAATACTCTGAGTGGTGCCCTAACAGTGACAACAATAAAGCAGCTATAATATTTGGAATAGTTTGGCCATTCTGTGTACCATTATATGGTTACGGGTTGATTACAATCAGATGGCTTAAACTAATAAACGATATGTGATTAATGTCAGTGTATTTGACAAAGCCACGTCAGGAATGTGAATCTAAAAAATAAAGGGAAACCACACAGGAACAGTAGCACTGGTTTGACACTGGGTGCCAGAAGTTTGCAAAACTGAGCAGAGAAATTTACGCCAAGTTTAGTTTTTATATATCGTGATGTGAGCGTGGCAACATTTTTATGTGTATGCACCGTTTATACATGAGGCCCCTGGACTGTCACAATGTCATATTCCACAGTTAATCTAATACCAGATCTCGGGGGCAAAAGTCTTAGCAGTAAATGCCATATATCCCTTTCCCCAGCCACACTTATACTGTTTGGCTCCCAGGGCATTCCCAGGCCATTTGGGAGATATAATTATCCCAATTAGCCCTGGGTCTTCCCCAGGTTCTCTGCCCAGCTTATCATGCCCATAAAACCTTAATAGGGAGGCATCAGCAAACCACCTCAATTACCACCTCTTGATGCAGCAGGTTAGTGGCTCTACTCCAAGATTTTTCTAAAATATGGTTTCAGTACAGCATTGGGAGTCTTGATCTACTGTATTTCTGGAAGCAGTCTGATTATCGAAAATATAAATCAGAAAATGAAAAGAGATTTAATGCCAAAACAAACAAAGACCCTTATCAAACAATGACAATAAAAACAAAAACCTCTCTTATTTTACTTTCGTTCAGAATTTATCCCATCTTAAATATGTTCTGTGTGTTGACTTTGAATGCACACCAATCCTGATTATGTGGTGGCAACAAGCCTGGTAAACGTTAAGCTGAGCAACCAATCTAGAAGTGATTCCACAAAATAGTGGCAGAATGAGGTCACAGTCATATAGATAAAAATCATACATCAAAAACCCTTAAAAACCCTATAATTACATAAAATAAAGTGTGTATCCTGACCAGAACACAAATATAAACAGATTAATAACAATTTGTACAACAAAATTTGCATATGGCATTAATTGAATTTTGTGATGAAGCTCTTCATTTATTTCTTTAGCAACAAGTGTGGTACTTACTATAAGTTGTGACTGATAATTTTGATTATTTCTTGATGCTGTACTATTTTTCATTAAGCAGCTGAAGTGAGACATTATAGTTGTCACACACGTGCGAGTTGGAGGCAGTCAAAGAGCCTAAAGGTGAGTGAAATCTCGCGAGACAAGGGACTATCACGTGGTACTTACCTGAATCTCTTCCTACCTGCAGAAAACTGGAAGAAAAATAAACCTCTCCATTTCTGGCTCCAAAATGGCCGCGATGACATCACTTCCGGTTCAACTCCAATGACGTCACTTCCGGTTCCACGATCCATTACTTCTGTTTACTCCTGATGACGTTGGTTCCGTCTTCCCGCCTCCAATTGTCACTTCCGGCCAATCATTTCCTCTCCCATCATACATTCTGTTATAAAAACGGCATCTTATCTACAGTAAATATTCATTCTGTACTGAAAAGTCATTTTGAATCGTTTCCTTTATTTCAATTGTCTGGACGACAATATATGGGGACAATCCCCAAACCTTTTTTCTAGTTTGAAGACTCTTTATTGTCACAATTGGCGTAGTCGGCAGGATTTTTGTTCAACATGTCGGAAGAACAAGACCTCAACACCGTATTAAATATGAAGATCCAGATGGGAGAAACCCGGACCCAATTGGCAGAAGCCGAGACTCGTTCCCATGCTGGTGTACGAACAGAGGTGGCTCGGTCACTGCCGATTCAGTTGACCTCCTTAACTGAATCAGATGATATTGAGACGTACTTTTTGATTTTGGAAGTACCGCTAAGCGGAACGCTTGGCCGAGGTCGGAATGGGCATACCAACTGGCTCCCTATTTGAAGGGGACGGCGCAGAGAGCCTATTAAGACTTAACTGAGGAGCAGGCTGCCGATTACGGCACTCTGAAATTAGAGGTTTTTAAGCGCTATGGCGTGTCACTGGAACAACAGGCGAGAGAGTGGAGGGAGTGGCAATTTGATCCTGAAAGGCCATTGAGAACTCAGGGCTTTGAAGCCTGGGGAAAGGTGTGTCGCTGGCTACGGCCTGACATCAAGTCCTCACATAAGATGGCTGAGCTCCTTGCGTGCGAAACGTTCGTACATGCCCTCCCTGACCACATTGCCCAGCAAGTCCGTAAACACAACTTCGAGGACATGGACACCTTGATTAAAATAGCGGAGCGTCATTGGGCGGCCTGTAAATCGGAGCAGTCAGAACGGACCTCTCGCCGAACCCAACAGATACGTGGGGCAGTCCCTGAGCCCCCCCGACAAACTCACGAACCTGCTGTTTGTAAAAGGGACAGACTAGCCGGTCTTCCTCGCTGTTACAAGTGTGGGGAGATCGGACATCTGTCCCCGAACTGTGTCTACGAGCCTATGGATTGCTCAGTAATAATGGGAGAAAGGTATTGTGCCACAGTGACTAACCCTCTGTCTCTTCCATATACAGGTGCGGTTATTATAAATGGCAGAAAGGTAAGGGCAATGTTTGACCCCAGGAGTAACATTTCCATTTTTGCTACCCGTTACGTATTACACTATCCCCCTTTTCCAATCATATTAGGAATAGATTGGAATAAAATTAACAGCGGTAGTAACGTAACTGCACCTAATAAGAATTTGGGCTTAGTAATGGAGAATACTGCTCCGACTGCCTCCACGCCGTGTCCCATAGTGGCATGGACTCACACGGGTACCCAATGCGAAAATTTCAATGTCCCATCGTCCTCTGCGGGAGCTGATACAGTTGACGTAGAAGATGTGGAGACAGTAACCCCTCCCATTGAACTCGAAAGAGATCCTATACAAGACTTAACAGCACAATTTCTATTAATGCCATCATCATTCAAAAGAGAACAATGGAATGATGATTCTTTAAAAAATGCTAGAAATGCGGTAATATCTACCGAGGGTTATACAACCCTAGATCCCATGTCACCGATGCCGTTCTTTGTAATTCAAAACGATTTATTATATAGAGTGGCAGAACACGGGGGTGAAGTGCGAGCTTTGTTGTTGATCCCACGTACTTTTCAGCGAAAGGTGTATGAGTTGGTACATGCTCACCTTCTAGGAGCCCATTTAGGCTCCGACAAAACTTTGGAGAGAATAAAATTCCGATTTTATTGGCCAGGAGTTAATGAGGAGGTCCGGCGATTTTACACGTTATGTCCTGAGTGTCAACTTCACCAGATTCCAAGAAGGACTAAAACTCCTCTCGTTCCCCTTCCCCTTATTGACATCCCATTTGAACGAGTTGGAATCGATCTCGTTGGACCCTTAGAACCCTCGATAAAAGGTTTCAAATATATTTTAGTCCTAGTAGACTATGCCACTCGCTTTCCAGAAGCTGTTCCTTTCCGCTCGGCTAATTCAAAAAATATTGCACGGGAATTAGTAGGGATATTCGCTCGTGTGAGGATCCCCAAGGAGGTCTTAACAGATCAAGGGACTCTTTTCACTTCGGAAACGTTCAGGGAAGTGGCCAAATTACTCAGGATAAAGCATCTAAAAACATCGGTTTATCATCCCCAAACTGATGAGCTGGTAGAACGTTTTAATCAGACATTAAAACAGATGCCATGCAAGGTAGTTAATGAGGAAGGAAGAAACTGGGATCAGTTGCTTCCTCTCATTTTGTTTGCCTATTGGGAGGTCCCTCAAACCTCAACAGGGTTTTCTTCTTTTGAATTATTATATGGAAGGCAACCCAGGGGGCTATTGGACATGTTAAAAGAAGGATGGGAGGAGGAGGTACTCCCTACTTCAAATATTCTTGAATATATCGCGCAATTACGCCTTAGGCTAGAGAAGATTAGACCTATCCTAAAGAAAAATTTGGAAAAAGCCCAAGCAGCGCAGTCACATTATTATAATAGAAACACCACCATTCGAGAATTTATCCCGGGTGATCGTGTTATGGTATTAGTCCCAACCTCCCATTCTAAATTGCTAGCACATTGGCAAGGACCTTATGAAATTAAAGAAAGGAAAGGACTCGTCGACTATTTAGTTAAACAACCTAATCGTCAACCAAGCGAAAGAGTATATCATATCAACTTGCTGAAACCGTGGAAGGAAAGGGAACCCAATCCCTCCTCCGGACAGCCCAGTTCACTTTTTATGTCCTGTGCCAACCTTAATTTTGGTTTCGATTTGACACCCGAACAGTGACAAGATCTCGAAACAGCTATCTTGTCTGTACCTAAGGTTGTGGATAAAATACCCGGACGTATTGCGTTGATTGCGCACGATATTATTATGGACCCTGGAGTGATTGTCAGAGAGAAACCCTATAGACTCCCGGAGGCAAAGAAAGCGGAAGTGGAGTTAGAAATTAGACAAATGCTGGATTTAGGGGTTATCGAAGAAAGCTATAGCCCTTGGTCTAGTCCAATTGTCCTAGTTTCTAAGCCCGATGGGTCATGGAGGTTCTGTAATGACTTTTGACGACTCAGTCAAGTCTCTAAATTTTATGCATATCCGATGCCGCGAGTGGATGATCTACTCGATCGACTAGGAAACACTTAATTCCTAACTACCCTTGACATGACAAAAGGGTATTGGCAAATTCCCTTAATGGATTCTGCTAAAGAAAAAAACGCGTTTAGTACACCCAGTGGACATTGGCAATACAGGGTCCTTCCTTTTGGTTTGCACGGGGCACCAGCTACATTCCAACGTCTGGTAGACACACTGCTACGACCCCACAATTCCTATTGTGCCGCCTACCAAGATGACGTCATTATCTATTCCAGCACATGGAAGGATCATGTGTGGCAGGTGCAAATGGTGACAGACCATGCCGCTTCACAGTGGATGTCCCTTCATCAGGAGTCGAATCCTCGCGTCACTAGGTGGTTTTTAGATCTTCAACCATATCGTTTTAGTGTTACTTATTGTAGGGGTTCCTTCCAGGCCAACGCAGATGCTCTCTCCCGTGTCCACGACCTCTCGGTGCAGGTCGCCCGACCTGATGGGTCTGGGCTGAGGGGGGCGGGTCATGTCACACACGTGCGAGTTGGAGGCAGTCAAAGAACCTAAAGGTGAGTAAAATCTCACGAGACAAGGGACTATCATGTGGTACTTACCTGAATCTACCTGCAGAAAACTGGAAGAAAAATAAACCTCTCCATTTCCAGCTCCAAAATGGCCGCGATGACGTCGCTTCCGGTTCTACTCAAATGACGTCACTTCCGGTTCCACGATCCATTACTTCTGCCTACTCCTGATGACGTTGGTTCCGTCTTCCCACCTCCAATCGTCACTTCCGGCCAACCATTTCCTCTCCCATCATACATTCTGTTATAAAAATGCCATCTTGTCTACAGTAAATATTCATTCTGTACTGAAAAGTCTTTTTGAATCATTTCCTTTATTTCAATTGTCTGGACAACAATATATGGGGACAATCCCCAAACCTTTTTTCTAGTTTGAAGACTCTTTATTGTCACAAAGTAAAGTAGGACATTGAAACACTGGTGTTAATGACTGCACAAGGGCATTTTAATAGAGTTACTAGAGTTTAGTGTGTGGCAAATAATTCTGTAGAATACATGGAATTGGAAGTACAGAGAACCGTGGAATACCATTAAGCTTAGTTTTTAATTTCACCTTTATCATTGTAAAATGACCTTATCATTTGTTGGACAGATCTGGCCACAATGTCAGTAACATTTTCACCAAAGTTTTTATGAATCTCTTTATTATTTAAATTAACTTACTTATATGTAACTTGATACCCAATGTGTGTTTATGTATGCACGATAAATGTTGTCAGAATGCATACTTTTCAGTCAATGTATTGTATTTGCCAGACTTTAAGTGCCCTGAGCTTATATTCAATTAAGTTAGTTAAATTAGAATAAATTGAACTAACCTGAATATATTAAATGTTGATATAGTGTGGTATGGTTGTAGGTTCTGAAGCTTCATAGCTCCAAGAATGTGGGTCCTATTTACATTCATTACCCATGTCCAGTTACAAAATTCCCCAAATGTTTGTGAAGAGTTCTTTTATTTAGTCATTCCCTCCAAAAACACACCTTAGGTTTACTGAGAGCTCTAAAACTGTTCCCGTTTAAGAGTATGCATTAATGTGCCCTCAAATGTACAGGCATCTTGTCATGGTTTGGTTCCTACCTTCTAGCATATGCATTCATGAAAATGTTTGGTTCCTAGTGGCCCTAAAATGGAAGCATATTCAGCAAATATAGTTGAAATGGTTTCTTAAAATATTACACATATACATTTTTTCATCTATTTTTTTTTCCTTTAATTTTGATTTCTGCACAGCACAGCTATTCTCCACTGATTTGAAATTGTATTTTTGACATTATGGTGTTACTTTGCTACAAATTAATTAAACACCTTTAGTTAAAATCAATTACATGAACACACTTCCAGATCTCAAAATTAACACATGCAAATTAAGCATGCTAAAATATGAAATATAAAGAAATATGATAATTACAAAGTACAAGATTATTTTTACATTTAATTATTCATAATATTTTAGCTTATCCAGATACTCTATTTACAATCATACATAGAATTCAGAATCTTAATAAATATTATTTCTTAAAGATACAGGTAATGAATCAAAAAATTTAAATGCTGTATATTTATATCAAATTTTTGTCTAAAAATAAATATATGCCTTTACTGTATATATGTATTCTCATGATATATTTATTTTAAATGCTGTATATGTA
>JANRMT010062792.1:100719852-100738013 GCA_026402145.1 Polypterus bichir lapradei
ATATATATATATATATATATATATATATATATATACACGTACATACACAATGGGGTGGCTACCGTTGTTCAAGCCCCCACAGTTTTTTCCTCATTGATCCAAGTCCCCATTTCTTCAGTTAGGACCTAATTGATCTTCCAAGCACAAATACAAGATTCCTATTTAGATGTAAGAAACAGAGACAAGGCAGCGATAAACAACATATCTATTAAATTTACTTAAGCTTCTTTTTACTATTCCATATGGTAATAACGTATGTTGTATGATAAATGTTACAATGAATTTCAAAAACAAATATGTTTGCGTATTAGTAATGTTGTTTTGTATGATGTCACAGAAGGTAGCTGTAATGTTTTTGCCCAAGACACATATATTCACTTTGTTAAAAACATTAGCTTTTTTAGTTTGGTTGTTACCGTTTTCAGCCATTTCTCACTATTGGAGTTATTTCAAGTAACTGTTTTTCACAGCACACAGCATTTTCTGCCTCATCTTCATTGGAATAGAGTTTTCCACCTATGCAGGTTTAACCCCACAGGATGCTCATAGCTGTGGGTAAAAGTTACACCTGCAGTCAAAACAAGTATGGAAAATTATACTGTGGGTATTCCACGAGTACAGGTTATAGGTTTGTCTAGCACCCAGTTTAATTAAGTTGGAGAATCTAACAAATGGTGAAAAATGGTTTTTAAAACAAAAATGTGCCACAAAATACCTTATTTTTCTACTGTGCCTATATAAAATACAAGCAATGACATTGTTATGAGACTGTAAGAAGTGCTTTTTTGAGGTCATTTTGACTGTGGCTAATATCTGCCTTTACATTGGAAGATGGAAATCTATGATGTCCAGGAGCTGGAAAATTTTAGAAGCATTTTTCCGCCATTTGACAGAAATTAGAACAGGTATCTAGCTGTTTTGTTTGCACTATATTGAACAATGCTTTAGCTGTGTTAATGTGGAAATTTTAAGAATTTTTAATTGTAAGAAAACATAATAATTGCTGTATGGTATCATCTGCAAAAATGCCAGTTTTTTGTCATTCATCAGGATCCAACCATTTGACATTTGATAAAATAAATGGGCTAAAGAAGGTGTGCCAGGAACAGAAGGCAAGATGATATGCTTTTATTTAATGGTATTAGTTAGTTTAATTACTGAATTGTAGAATAAAGTAAGTTGAAAGTCATTCTTTAATCATCATGGTATTCATAACTTTGCAACTTTTTTGTTATGTTTAATGTTGTGCATTAGCAGCAAGCACAAACCTCCACCATGTCATGAAAATGGGTCATAAAAGTTGCTGTGGCCTCCCTGAAACAGCAAAAATTCTTTACAATCAGCACTGATCTGTTTTTGATCTCAATGATCTCATTTTGACAGGACTGGTGCTTAACAACTCTGAGCACATTCAACTTTGAAGATGTGGCTTCTGATAGTAGTGATTGCTTTTCGCAGTAACAAAAATTAAAAAGAAAAAAATTCTCTGAGTAACAATGAGGTCTTCGCACATTGAACAGCAATGACACTTGTACATTCCAACACTCTAAAAACAGATTCATGCACTTGAGCACTGTTACTTAATAAATCTGCTTTTAAGTGGAAACACATGATTATGTTGTGCGATTAAACAAAATGTTTTGAAATAAGTAGTGATTTTTATATTTCTTTGCAGTTGTGGCAAGTGGGTGGGGGTGGGATGCCCAGAAGGACCAGAGGAGGGATTACGCCTCCTCCAGACCACACCTGGAAGTGCTGGGGGGAAGAAGACCAGGGACACCCGGAGTGCTTCCAGGTGCGGAGCCGGTACTTCTGCCACACTTGGGTGTGAAATTAATCGGGAGGCATCTGGAGCATGTCCGGGTGTGTATAAAAGGGGCCGCCTCCCTCCATTAGATGGCTGAAATCGGGTGGAATAGGACGGAGCTCGGAGGAGAGGAGAGGAGAGGAGTGGAGGCGGTCATGGCAGAAAGGCATTGTGTAGAGGACCTGGACTGAGGGTGATTGGTGCTGCGGCACTGGGTTGTGTGCTTCACTTTTGTACATATTATTGTAAATAAACGTATGTGGGTTGAAAACAATGATGTCTACCTGTCTGTGTCCGGGCTGTTCCCCACACAGTAAATGTATTTCCTTGAATGCATCTTCTCCCAATTTTGAGTGTTTCCATTCGGAGACTCCAATTTCTTCCCACAATTCAAAAGCATACAGTACATACCATTGTTTCAGGTAACTCTAGAAATGCCATAGTGTGTGCGTGTGTACAGCCACAGGATTAATTGATAAAATACCCCTTTTAACCTTTCAAAGTTCTGCATAAATATAACATATCAATCAAACACTAATAGAACACACTTATTTCAGTAAATGACTGCAGACAAGCAGAAGTCGTTAGTGGAAGGACTGAGGTAAAAAGGAATAAAAACTGTGCTACTAGTTGATTAAAGGGTATAATTAGACAAATTCACCTATTATGTGCCAAATACAATTAAACCAATTAAACTTTATGGTATATCTTCATAAAAATAAACTGGAAGTTTATCTCTATTAATTAATGTATTTGATAACCCATGGCCACCTGTGTGTACATAAGTATTTATTTTAAATACTCATTTCATATTGTATGTTTTGATAAAAACTGCACTAATGATATTACAAGAAAATAAAAAAAAATTTTTTTTACATCATTAAATCTATATATAAAATATGGTATTGAAATTGATAGCTTGGAACACATAATAATAATAATATACTTTATATAGCGCCTTAATACAATGCAAAACAGCATAATTGTTATGAAGTATAGTCATTAGTTTGAAAAAAATGTATGCTATTGTATATCATTTAAATTCTTACTGTAGTGTATATTTGTAAATATTTAAAATATATATTTTTTTTAAATCAGTACAATCATACTGCACATTACATGTATTTAACCAAATCGTGTATATTCCAAGCATCGCATCTAAAGCTATTAACTTATTTTAGCTTGTTTAGTTTAATTTATTCTATAGAGCATTATGACCATACATTATTGTATAATTCATATGAAACACTGAAGCAGAAGCATTACAACCTAATTTGGAAAAATCACTCAAGTAGTTCCTGTAACATGGTTAGAATGAGCAAATTGACTTTACAAGTTCATGATGTACACTGAAAACTTTGGAATGATTCATTTGTGCTTTGGTGAGATGCATACGTTAAAATGATTGCTATGATCTGTGGCCTTTGCTCTCCGTCTGCTAAACTGATTCCTGTAGCAATGCACAAGCTTCACAACTATAGCCATTATCATATTCAGCTCTTTTTAAAATGTACATAGAAGCTAAAATGTATCTATTTTGTAATCCAGTTGTGGCTACTTGAACCCACAAATTCATGACGTTTTGTTACATTCTTAAACTCTAAATAAAATATTTAGAGTCTAATGTGAAATGTGTACATTTTAGTAAAGGCTTACATATAATTTTGGGACAAAAGATGAGTGAATAGGACTGACTGCCACATCCAAAATGGTAATTTTAAATGTTTTTTTTTTAGGATTTAGTTGAAGTTGACTATTACCTTAGTTTTGTTATCTTTGCATCACAACTATTCCTTCTTTCTTCAACACCTCTTAAGCAAAATTCTCCCTGACTGTAGATTAAAAATAACCACATCTCCTGACTGTTCATAGTTTTCTTTGCTTTTCCTAAGGATACTTTGGTGCTCTATATACAAGGCTTCTGTAATATAGTACTAAACATTCCATTCGTTTTAACAAAATATATCTTCTTGATTTTGTTGACCTGTAAAATTACTACTGCTTGGATGAATTTTCTCTGAATATTCCATATTTTCAGACAAACTTAAAAAATCTTCTAAAGTTTCTTGATATTTCTACACAAGTGTACTCTAAGATATTTCTATATGTGTATTTAATTCTAGCAAACAAGTTTTTGTCATTTGAAACAAGCTCAAAATCAAATTCTTAATTTCCAAAAAGCTTTTTCTGTATTTCACTGAAAGGTTCTAAGGATATTTTTAACTTCCCTGTACTCTTATATTCCTTCCATGATTACTAACTGTGGAGTGAAAATACTGTAGATGTGATACAGAGAAGTCGTTAGTTAAGTGATGTAAAGATATCTTTAAATAAAGAGGATGTGATTGAAGTTATCTGTAATTCATCTAAATATATCTTTAAAAATGCAGCTCTCGTTTAAATATATCTGTAAATCATTTAAAAATATCAGTAAATACACTGGAAGTCATTTAAAGATATTTATACATTGCCTAAAAATATACATTTTTAAAATCAACTTTGCATAAAATATGTTTGACATTTACAGATATATGTAATAATTTAATGAAATCTGTAAATTGTTTAAAAATATCTTTAAATTTCATAAAGATATCTTCAAATGATTTAAATAGATCTTAATTACATTTAAAAATATCCTTAAATGATAATATGGCTTGCCATATGTGTCTGGCATTGCATTTAACTGACAGCTGTGTAGAAATAAGTGATTTATTTTGGTTAATTCATTTTCAGTTTTGCCTTTGCAGTGCTGGTAATTAATAAAATAATTTGGTAAGGCTTCTACTTTATTTAACTTTCCTTTCTCTATAAGAGCTCCAATTATTGATAAACCCGGAGATTAAAGAAATATGATAACTTCATGTAAATATATTGATATATAAGACATGACACAGACAGAAAAGCATATAACATAGAACTCTAAACAGTCAATAAACAGCCTGCCTCTTCTAATTTATCTTGGCACAGATAAATAGTTGTACAATACCAAGTGTTTAAAGGTAAAGTCCGATGTTGTGTGGACTTGTTGCTTTTATTTCTGGTCTGAGCCCAAGTGGTGGATTCTTCGTGCATTGGAGTGCACCCTTTCTTTTTGCGATGTGGTAATTTGCGTGCTGTGTTTTTTCTCATCGCGCATTCTGCCGTGTTCTCTGCAACTTTAAAGGGAAAAGCATTTTTCTTTTTCTAACAGGTGCTGAAGTTCCCTTCTTGAAGTAATGGCTGCTTTTCAGTCTTCAGACTGAGCTCTGTTTGGCAGAGTGGGTCTTGGCTTTCAGATCCACAAAGATAAGAAATTGTCAGCTTTCAGCTCCCCAAAGAGAGAGCGGGTCATCAGCTTTTTAGTTAAGAGAGAAGTTTCAGAGAGAGATCATTTTAGGAGAGTATGAATAGAAAACCCCAGAGATTACTTTGCAGCTAGTTTTTTTTAAAGTAATGTGTAACCACTTGTGATTGGATTGAAGTTTTTTCCAAAATCTGAGCCTGCTCATTGCCGTATTATTTTTCTCCATTGCAGTTGTCATTTACTGAATTATCTCTTTGTTCTTGGATGTATATTTAGCACCTTCTGGCCTGAAAGGGTCTGCAGAAAGGATTCTTTAAAAATGTCAGCTCAATACTGATTTACACCTTTGTTATCAGATTAAATCAAGGCTGGTCCTAGTATGAAGAGTTCAGTCACTTAGTTTAGAATGCAAGCTGGGTAAATGTGAAGCTGAATGTCTGCATCCCTGTTAAATTTGCTGTTGGTGTTCCACTTACTGCCAGAGATGCCAAATGAGGGTCACCTTTGAGCCCCAATCATCCCCAACCCCCTCAGTCACAGTTTATTTGAGTCTTCAACCATAATGACAGAATTTAGGGACTTGTTTTAGGTGATTTTTTATTCTGTTCTTTTATTTGTAACTGTGCTGATATTTAACTTTGTGTTTGATTTGAAGACATAAATCTCAGTTGATTTTTTTGCTTAATCGAAACAGAAATAAATTATCTACTCAGAAACCTCCAGGGGCCTCATGTATAAACGGTGTGTATGCACAAAAATGTTGCGTACGAACGTTTCCAAGCTCAAATCACGATGTATAAAACCTAAAATTGGCATAAAGCCATGCACATTTTCACGGTAGCTCCAACCCTGGCGTACGCAACTTCTCCACTCAGTTTTGCAAACTGGCGGCACCCAGCGTCAAAGCAGTGCTACTGTTCCTGTGTGGTTACCCTTTCTTTTTTAGATCCACATCCGTGACACGGTTTTATAAATACACTGAAACTAACTACATATTGTTTATTAGTTTAAGGCATCTGATTGTAATTAGCCTGTAACAATATAACGGTCCACGGAATAGCCAAACTATTCCAAATACCATAGCTACTTTAGTGTTGTTACTCTCACTGCACCTTTTTCTTCTCCTTTCAGTTGCTCTTGTTAGGGGTTGCCACAGCAGATGATCTTTTTCCATATTACTCTAACTGCAACACTTGGAGTATTAATATAACTGCATCTGACTGTGGAATCACAGATCTACAGCAGCTGATCGGTAAGAGAATTATCGGTATACAGCATCAAGCACACACTGCCTATTTGAACTGCTCTCATACGGCAAACTCTTCAGAGCCTTGAACCTCGCGGCTCAGAAACAATTTCATCCCAAGAACTATAAACGCACTCAATCAGTCCATCAAGTGCTCCTTGTAGAACTGTTTGTACTTATAAGTAATTACAATCACCACACTGTAAACTTGCGATACAGTTATAATATTGCAACCTGAGCCATTTTATAAAGCGCGTATTTACATATGATGACAATATCATTTTTAAAATGAAATGCAGCAAAATGTTTATTATATTATACAGACAAAACTTTAACTTAAATTAAATACTCTATATTGTTAATAATTAAACATGTGAGGACACAGTGTCACTGCGCTAGCAAGGAGCTGGCGCTCCATTCACGGATTGTTCCTGCCTTGCGCTGTATGCTTGCTGGGGCTGGCGCGACACTGGAAGGACAGAATAATTAAACATGTACTACAAAGATATTTCAATGTTCCTTAAAAGTTTTGAAGAATCGGCGTTCTAAGCTTACAGATGGCTTAACGTCTATTACAGAGCTTATTGTGTGGTGATTGGGTATTTGGAGAAAGAAAAGTAAGGACAGGAATTGGGGGTTAGTTCGTTTGAAAGAGAGTACTGCAAGCTTCTTGCGTGAGACAGGAACAATCACTGCACCACCGTATTCCAATGTTTAATGGCATACTTTAACTCCTATCATCATGAAAATTATATTGAGTATATATCTCAGTATTTTAATTACTCAGAGAGCTGTAATATCATGAATGTAATGGATTCTGTGTCCTGTCGGAGGAAGAGAATGCCCATTTAAGAAGCACGTAGTGATTCAAATACAAAAGAAGATCAAATACAAAACACAGCATTTAACGTGCTACTTTAGTTACGATGGGATTTGAGAAACTAGTAAATTAAACGATTTTAAGATGAAGTTTATGATGTTCTACTTTAATGACAAAATAAACTATGTGAATAAAGTGGAAATTTCGAGATTAAAATTGACATTTCATGCTTTTTTCCCACTGTGTGCCTATTTCTTTTCTCTGTACCCTAATAAGCTTTCATATGACACTCAGACGGTAGGCTGCGACTCGCCTCGCGACTTTGATATCTGACAACTTTTTTATTTCGGGCACTATGCGACTTTGTGAACTTGAGCTTTTGCGTTTCCGACACTCTATGTCACTCAATCAACTTCATTTTGTTGTTTATGCCACTGTTTAAACCAACAAATAGTGTGTTTTTCCTTGCCTCCACTTGGTATTCGCTGAAATTCTTTTATTTCCCCCCGTGCTTTTGCCATTGCCTTTTCACAGAATGCTGAGCTTAAGGGCTATTTATATTGATTTGCATATTCAAAGAGGCGTAATTCTGGGAGGAGACAGGGCGGGACAGCAGACGCGTGCACGTGTGTTACTTTTCACGCTGACCGGGATTTATGTAGCAGAAGAACGTGGAAGTTGGTGTTTGCACAGATTTATGCATCTGGATTTTTTTGTGCATACACACATTTCTGATTTTGTCCGTACGCCATGGTATAATGTGAATTCTGTGCACGACGTTATGCATGAGGCCCCAGGTGACTTGACCTTTCTTCTCATTTATGTTGACCACAAAAATAATGCTGAGTGCTCTAAGCACTCTGGTCTTGACAGTGACCACTATACTGTCGATTCAGAAAATATTCAGACCCCTTCATTTTTTTACATGTTTTGTTATGTTGCAGTCTTGTGCTAAAATCACTTAAATTTATTTTTTCCCAAATCAGAAAAAGAACTGTAGCATTTTTTTTTTCAAATTTATTACTTTCTAGGTTCTCAAGAGCACAGTTTCATAATTCATTTATGGCAGAATTATGAAACAACCACAACTCTCCCTACGGCTTGCCACCCGGCCAAACTGAGCAATTGTGAGAGAAGGGCAAGAGTGAGAGAGAAAACCAAGTACTTGATGGTCACTCTGCAGAGAACCTGTGTGGGGATGGAAGAATCTTACAGACGGGCAACCATCACTGCAACACTTCACCAATCTGGACTTTACAGAAACAGAAACCTCTCCTCAGTAAAAGATATATGCAAGCCCACTTGGAGTTTGAAAAAGGTACCTAACGGACTCTCAGGCAGTGTGCAGCAATACATTCTGGTCTGTTGATGAGCAGCATTATATCTGCAGGAAACCAGATAACGCAGATCACCCATGCCAATACTATTCTAACAGTGAAGCATGGTGGCAGTGCCATGCTGTAGGGTTGTTTTTCATTGAAAGGGAGTGAATAGTTTCCTCAATAAAACCTGCTCCGGAGGGCTCTGGATGTCAGGCTAGGCCAAAACATATTAACATGTATCAAGTCTGTTTGACACTTTACAGCAATAGTGAGCAGGAAATCATCCCTGCGTGTTTTAATGACAAATCTGAGAGCAAGAAAGCGGAGGTGCATTTTAATGTATAAAGTGATATCAGGTGCCTCAATGAAACACCAAACTCTATTAGTATAACTCACTTTTTACTGACTGGTAAATCCTTGTCTTCAGATATTCGCAGTAAATTAATTCCCTTAAATGACCAATGGAGGAGCACAAAAATATCTGGTGAGAGGACAGCACTCTAGTTACTTATGTCACTCTGTTCTCCTCATTAACTACACTTGTCAATGGTTCTTGATACTTAGTCTACGTGGTTCTTTTCATAAGTGCAGCTCCAGCACAACCACATTTGTCTGTCATAATAGGTGACATTCAATGATGCTTAGAGGCCACAGAAGTTATTGCGGTGTCAGTCTAAAGCAAATTTAGTCATGAATCCTGCTAGTCAGAAAGGTATATGTAGGACTGGTGTGTTACCGCCCATCATTGTGACACACACACCTGACTGGCTACTCAAAGATTTATTCAAACATAAAAATAATGGAGACACTGACAGCAACACTCATCCTGCTTTTTCATCCCTGAATTCAGATACAGAGGTGCTTCCCCTCACCAATCCTATGAGATTAAGTTTGACTCCAAATTACAAAACAAAAAAGGAGATGTAAGGTAGACATCAAGTGTGGGTACTGGTCAGTGGACACATGGTGTCAGGTGGCAAATTATTACACTTGAGTTCCAACCAAGCCGAAACCCTAAATAGAGAGGCTCAGTGAAGAAGGTGTTGAACTTGTGCAGGAGGGTCATTGTGTGTGAGATGCTATAAAATGACAGAGAGCCAGCAGGACAGTCCAGAAAAATGCCTATTCTGGGGCTGTAGGGGGAGTTCATTACAGTCTGCCTGCTATTGTGATAAACAGAGTACTGGAAATGAGAGCACAACAAACACCAGGACTTATCATTGTAGCCAAGACTGCACTCCCTGGCCCCTCCTTTTCTGCAGAGTCCTTTATATGTGACTCCTATCACAATCTCATCTCCACTGCACTCCACCTCCCAGTAAAAGCGAGTCCTTGCCAGAGCTTCTCTGCACAGAACTTGGTACCAGCAGTCAAATCTGTCAGGATGATCAGGATATTTGGTCTCTGCCCTCTCACATGTCACCTTCTTGTTCCCTTCAGACAGACGGAGACCTCTGTGGGCAGTGTTTATGTCAAGTGTGAGTGGACAGGAGTCTGAAAGAGCAGAAAAGAAATCAATTAGCAAGAATAACTCAGGTGCCATGGTGACAAAATTTAAATGTGCCCCATTTCAGTGCTATCGATAGCAAAGAGTTATTTTGAATAAGCGGAATTTGTGGAAATTTTAAATAAAAAGATGACAACAGAAAATAGAATTAAAGGCAGACAAGTCAAACATTAGGAAGGAGATTCAGTCATCTGAATCCGTGACATAAGGTTACCATCGGGGTCAAAGTTGTAATGGATTGTTAAAACTAATTCTTGGCCTTATTAAAATTTAATTTTTTATGGTGGACGTCCACCTCTTTTACTTAAAATCAATCTACTATAACACTTCACCTCCAAATTGACTTTAACTTTCCTCACAAATAAACCTGTGATCTTCATTGTCATTGTCCAACTTCCATTCCCAGTCTTTTGTTCTTCCATTTCCAGTGACCAATTAGACACTTAAGGGCATTCTTGCAGGTCAGGAGTACATATAATTTGTAAATAAAAAATAAAATGAGAATAAAATGATTGCAATGAATTAATGAATTCTCAAAAAACTTGTGACGGACTGTTCCTTGATTTGCTGGCCAGCAAACAAGACAGTCATTGAGTACTTAGAGATGTGCAGTTTATGAATAAAATTATCATGGAGTTATCCGAACCTGCTAATTTAATGTGAGATGATTCATTCAATAGAAATGATGTATAAAACCAAAAGAAGCTGGTTCAAAATATAATAAATATAAAGAAGAGAAACTGAACTAGATTAAATTGGTTTGATCATGTTATATTAAAAATAATTTCAATGTAAACCCCACCATGGCCATGATGACTGTCTTTAGTGAATTAATCTGTAGATTAAGACTCTCAGTCACTGTTCACTGACCACCAATTTACTGAGTAAATTTTACTGAATGAAACAAATCAGTAAAATCATAAAGCAGAGGATTAGTCAGTTTGGAAATGGTTAAACATTCTTAAAATGTGACACTGAGTGTGTTTTGGAAATGAGCACATGCCGTACTGGAATCTCTATTATTTTCCATAACAGTTACAATTTTTTAACATAGATTATCTATATTTATATGTCTTATGATAACATTAATAGATATTGTATTGTTTGTGTAAAGCATCATTTAGTTGCTTTCATTGTATAAAATGTGCTATATAATGAAATTATTATCAGTATTACTGTTAATAGGGAATGAGCAAAATAGAACAGCACACAGAAAGGAGAGACTGCTTTTGTGCTTCCCTGTCCATCCCTAGTCCATAATGCACCCATCAAAGGACTCCCGTCATTTTCACCTCACCAGTTACTCAACACTCACACGCTGCTTTCTGATGTTTACACTTTCATATCATAAGCTGTCTTGAAGTGATTTATGTGAAGAGAAGTGATTTCTGTTCTAATTTAATGAAAGTACAAACTTACATTGTAAAAACTCTTCTCTGCTCTGAGGTTCAGGGGACTGCAGAATGAAAACTGGAGCATCACAATCTGAATAGAAAAAGATAAAAGAACATTGAAAACTGGTTAGAGTATATTTTTGTAAGATAAGTTAAATTCTTAAACACTAATTACAAATGCCACGCTGTAAAAATTAAACTCAAAATGTTAAATTTTGGCCAGTGTTCCTTCCTTAGTTTATGTTAATGTTCCTTTTCGTTGTCTTTTTAGTTTATTTTTCAGGTTGAATTATTTAGTTTGGTTATTTCTGTTATGCTCATTTATCATTTTGATGTGTTTTTGTTATTCTTAAAAATAGTAAATTACTGTTTCTTTATGTTTTGTGTATTTTTTGGGTGGTTCCCCAAGAGTTCAGTTCATCACAGCTGAGTGACTGCTCCCTGTTTTGTTAGTCTTTGCCAGTTGTTTTGATCTTTTTGCTTCCATTTATTGGTTTACTCTGTTGGATTATAATTTGCTCTGAATTACCTTTTCCGGCAAATCCCCTTTCCCTCCTTTTTTAAAGTTTTTTGATATTTTGCATTTTTGTTAGTAAATACTTTTCTGGTGGGACTTGTCTCTGTACAAGCCATAGTAGTCCCTTGTCAGACATATTTCAGGATATGTGAGACTGCCTTTTGCATTTTGAAATTTAACGGCGTGTTCTCCATTTTAAGGCCTAGACTAGCCTGAGGTCTCCCAATTTTCTAGGACCAGGCTTCCCTGGGGGTAAGACTTACTTTGATGTAGGCTAGACAGGATTCTGACCTGTATTATGTTTGTTCTTTTAAAGGGTTCACCTTTTTACTCTTTGTGTGCTGTTGCTATCATAGAAATATGCAGCTAAAACAGAAAATATGATGGGGCAAAAGCAATGCAGAATTACCTGCTTTCTTTAATAAATTAAAAGAAATATTTTTTAAATGAAATTAAAGATTTTTTGAAAAACTATATAAATATAATAGAGTGTCACTTCCTACAAAGGAAACTGACACCTACAAATGGTTATACAAGAAGAGAAGAGAAATGGTCAGAAGACTGAACCATGAGGACAGCAGGAACTACAAGTGCTGTACTAATGGAAGTATTACACATAATTTGAAAATTAAGAAGTAAACAACATAACAGCAGTGTCCACCAAGCCAGTATTATACACAAGTGTTATCCTTGTGAGTCAAAAGTTAATAATGGTGGCCTCTACTGCTTTAGAGGAACTCAGAATATCATTCATAAAACAAATTACTACAGCTTAAATGGATTAAGGTGATTGGATACAATGTCATAGAGTTCAAGCCTGACGATTTAATGTTATCAAGTTTGTTATTAATGACATTCATAAAGCCACTGCTATTTTTGTTTTTGTTTGTGTCAGAGAGTTGTAATTATTTGTTTTTAGACCAGCTACGTTTCCACATAATACTCCAAAGATATTTTCATTTGTATCAGTAATTACACAAATTGTGTACAAATTACACAGCTTTCTTATAGCAGTCAATTCTCTCAGTCTATGCACACCAGTAAACGTATAGCTTTAGTTATCTTTATTTATTCTGTCATCCACAGCAGTCTAATTTAACTCCATTCACGTTATCATTAAACCTTGAAGAGACCCTTTTCACATAAAGCCTTTTTTACATACCAATACTAAGTGATTTGTCAGCTGATTTTTTTAGTCTGTGTATTTATCTCTTAGTTTCACTAAACACTGAATAATGGGTGTTATTACAGGTGCTTCATAATTGTGTTTCCAAACTGAGTCTTTATCAGCAAAAGAATGAGAAGATGAAATAATAATCCAAACCATCTCTAACAGCTTTGTAAATAGGAGATAAAATTGCTGTTTATTCTAAATGTTAGCATTGGTGGATAAATGCAAAAAATAAATTAAAGATAGAGAACATTTCAATTATATGTTGTGTTGAATATTTGTTCCCTGTGTTTTGATACTTTCTGATTTAACTTCGTACATACCTAAATCAACTAGCAGGAATAGATTCAGCAGTAACCATTTTTTTAATGTTACTTATCCCATGTGGTTTATAGTGATGGCTGAAAAAAAAAATAATTTCATGCCTTCAAAATGGAGCTAATAAGGTTTATACTTAAATGTAAAAGACTGAAAATTTTTCTTCACTACCATTTTTCGTCACAAAAAAACACATGGAAAACTTTTAAAAAATATATCATTTTTGAGTAGAGCATTCCTTTAAGAAGGAAAAATATGGAAAAAAGAAAGTAAAAAAAAAGAATGAAGACACTAGCAAATCATAAAAATATTTAAAACACACTAATCTTATTGGTGGTAATTGTATTTCAGGGATCCATGATACTATATATGGTGTACCACAGAATCTATTCTGGGTCTGCTGTTATTTTCCATCTATATGCTCCCAATAGTCCAGATCATATCAAAACACAAGGTGAATTACCACAGCTATGCAAATGAAACATAGCTTTATTTATCTACAGCAACTGATGACCCTGAGGCTCTGGGCTGTCTGATCCAATGTCTTTCTTGGATTTCTGAATGGATGACTAGTTATTTCCTCAAGCTAAATAAGGAGAATATTGAAATCTTAGTTGTTAATAATAATGGAAATAGTGAGGGTATTAGAAATAAATATGACCCCTTCGTATTCAAAGTCAAGAATTTAGGTGCAATCATGGACTCGGACCTAAACTTTAAATCACATGTTAACCAGATTACTAGGTTGGCATTTTTTCATTTAAGGATCATTTCAAAAGTTGTACCTCTTATAACACTGCAGGATGCTAAGAAATTAATTCACACTTTTGTTTTAATTCAGCTAGATTACTATAATGCACTCCTAACTATTCTACCTAAGAAAGACATCAATTGGTTGCAGTTAGTTCAGTATGCAGCAGCACAAAATCCTACCAGAGAAATAAAATCTTAGCACATCTCACCAGTTTTTGAGTTGTTACATTGGTTATAAGTCTTAAATAATCTTGCTTCTTCCTATATCTTGGAATGCCTGTCCCCTTACGCATCACATTGTAACCTTAGATTTTCTAATAGCAGCCTGCTTATTGTTCCAAGAGCCAAGCTTAGAAGAAGTGGTAAGGCAGCCTTTAGCTATTATGTCACAAACATTTGGAATATGTTACCAACTGAGATATGCCAGGCTTATACTTTTGAGACCCCGTGTATAGGGAGTTGGCACCATGCTACACTCTGGGCCCTTGTAGTTCATTAACCAACCGGATTGATGGTAAGAGGGTTGGAAGACACAGACATCAAAATATAAGTGGTGAAAAAAACAAGTGTTCTTTATTTACAAATGCTGCCATGAAAAATAAAAAAGGAGTGAAAATGAAATTCCATAATCCAAATCAAGGGTGTCAGTAATTCAGGTTTAGTCAGCAATGACACACACATAAACAAAAACAAAATAGCAAAATGGCAAATAATAAGTATATACAACAAATAAGCAGTCCTCCTCCCTTTCTCCTAAAACCAAAATCAAAACTGGGGGAAAAATACAACTGTATTAAAAATGAACAAGTGCTATATACAAAATAACAAAAAGAAAATTGACCTTCTCTTTGCTTCTTGATAAACAAAAAATTATTTAGGGATGAAGAGTAAATCAAAAGACTATTTACTTAAAAAAAAAAACAAAACTGTGAAAGTTCTCTCATCTCTAGTTTAGGGCCTTGCCTTTTTGTCTCACATATCCCCTTCACAATGCGACTGCTCTGAAGAGTGCCAGACCCTCAACCCAATCAAGAAAGACAAAAGCTCCACTTCTCACGTTCTGCTTCACCACCCTCTGAAACAAGCTTACTATGTGGAGCATCAGCTGCTGTGTTTCCCTAAAGCAACTATGCGGCCTCACTCTTTCTCCCTCTCATGGATGCACTCTCTCCGGTAATTGCTTCAAGTTCCTAATATTGTTTTCCCAGGACTTTGCTAAATTCCTACAGCCTCTTATCTAAGTTGGCAACTCACTGCATATCTTTGCCATTTCTCTTTTTCCACTCCAAGGTGTGACAGGCAGCTGACTTTGCTCATTGTGGTGTTTAGTCCGTCTCTAGTAACCATCTGGGAATCAGACATGTGCACTGCAGCTGTGAAGCTGCCTTCACTTTGGAGATACAACACACATCCTTTTCTATCAAGGTAAGTGTACCACTTTCCTAAAAGCTATTTAAGTACGAATTGGGCTATAAACTGTTTAACTGTGACAGGCTTCTGATCCTTAGTACATGGTGCACCTAACCACAATACTGTGGAACCTTTTAAGAACCGCCTAAAATCCAAATTTTTTAAATTCGCTCTTTTTTTTGTAGTTTCAATTTAGTTTTACTCTTAATACCCTAAATATGCATAGAATTATCATTCTCTTCAGTGAATCTGCAGTTGTTATTAATCTTTACTTTTATCTGTTTTCTTTTCCAGTGATTCTGTGGTGTCGTTCTTTGGCACTATCACCTGATCAAAGTTCTGTGCAGCCACCTGTGATGTTTGATTTCCCACCTTGTGACAAAACCAACTGCATCAAATCCTCTAAGGTGAAGCCTAAAACAACCAATAAGTAACTACTTAAGAACATTTAAGTTAAGCAGAATACCAATTGGGGGCCAGGTGGACTTTTGGCCTAGAACCCCTACAGATTAAAATGTTTTTTTCTGTCCACCCTGGCCATCTGACCTTATCAAACTAACATTTAGAAGCTTAAAAAAATACAAAAACAATTATGTATTTAAAGATATCTTTTGTATGTATGTGTATGTTATTTCTCTATGTTTTGTATACTATTTATTTCAATTGTTATTTAAATTTAATGTTTGTCTTTTCATGTAACTACCTCTTTGACATGTTGTAAAGCATTTTGAGCTATATCCTTTGTATGAAAATGTGCTATAGAAATAAATGTTGTTGTTGATGTTGCCATAAAGGCAAGACTAGGACAGTCATAGGCAAAAATTGCTAAAATCTCCAAGAAGTAAAGATATTGGGCTTGAAACAAAAAAGAGGTTAACAAAAACAATAATAATCCAAGTTGCCACCAGTTATGAAACATGGACACTAATAAAAGCAGCAGAAAAGTGAATCAACACCTTTAAAATGAACATTTATAGAAGAACACTAAATATCATTCACACTGGAAACTCTCCAACTGAAATATCAGAGTTGTTGCCAATCGTTTGAAACTCAGATTTCATGCAGTCAGTAAGCCGCTGATTCTGTGCAAAACTTAGAACATATGAAATTTGAGAAAAGACCATTCAGTCCATCAAGCCAGTTTGTTTAGCTAATTACTAAGCTGTCCCAATACCTCATCCATATTCTTCTTAAAAGTTATTATGTTTTCTACTTCAACTACATGTCGCAGTAGTTTGTCCCAGATTCCCACAGCTCTTTGGTTAAAGAAGGCTTTCTATTTTTATCCTAAATCCACTTCCCCTTAATTTCCACTGGTGTTCTCAAGTATGTGATTCACTGTTAAGCTGAAAGTTCCTCTAACTTGCCTAACATTAATGAGTGTAAACAAAAAACACTGCAGGAAAGCAAGTGTATTGTTGCAGAAGCTTATTCAGATCTCTCAATATTAAAATTTCATTTATCTCTTCACTACCATCAAATAAACAACTGAATCGGCTTGAGCAGTTTAAAGTGATCCTTATGTAAAGAAAATGAAATGAATGCAAATCATTTGTTTGCTGTGTTAGTGTGATCACTCATTTAGTCATTACTGTATAAAAAGTACTATATTGTATATAATGTAAAAAACCTTCATAGTAAAGGTAGATGTTAAAAAGTAGGCCTTCTTCAGGCGACTCACTCCTCATTTACATTTTATTGACACTCTAATCCTTCTAATGGACTTTAACAAGGGACACAACATAAAAAGATGCCGAACCTGGTAAAGTTGTTGTCATGATGTCCCACTGGCTGATCTTCTCCAGACTCTTTTTCAGACAGGACAGCTCTTTTCTAAGGTCTTCAGAAGAGAAATCAGCAGTGACAGTGAAGCTGAGCAAGTCTCCATCAACAGGAAGAGCAGAGGGAGATGCGAAATTCTGCATCAGGAGAGAAGAGGGGATGAGGAGAAACAAAAAAGAAACATTTGTTAGAAGAAGCTCTTCTCATTTAACACTAAAATTGCCGGAGCCTACTAAAAAATGTGTAGATCCAGCCCACCTTAAATCCGTTCGCACCTCTCCGCCAGCGTCCTTTGTCATGTAAATGTGCCGATAAAGACAAGCAGCAAGCAGCCGGCTATTCCATTCCCCCACCAACTTAGAACATGCACGAACTTCTCCCAGCTCATGCCTTGATTGATTATCTGGGAGTGAAGTGGAGTTTTAGAGTGGAAATAATAGATCGTTATTTGGAACACACGCATTTCATGTGTGCTCCATTTCTACAATAATCTGTGTTAGCACATTTTTAAAACAGAAACGTTTTTCATATTTTAATACTAAATGACAAAATGTGGGCATAAACTATATAATGTATGAAGCCTGAAGTCCAAAGATCAAATAAACACTTTCACAAAAGGTTCAAGGAAAAGACAACAGCTTTCATGGCCTATAGCGGTAAGATTTGCTGAGTTGTAATCAAGAGTCCCCGGTTTGATCCCCACTCACTCCTGTATTTGCCATTTTCAGTAGTGAGCTGCTCTTATTCTTAATATTATACAGTACACACATACACTTGGTTTGCGTCTGTAACACACGATGTACATTTATAGGACTTGTAAAAGTTACCTTT
>JANRMT010062792.1:100743013-100768013 GCA_026402145.1 Polypterus bichir lapradei
GGGGTTTGAGAAAATCTAGTAAATTAAACATTCATTTTAAGATGAAGTTTAGTTTATGATGTTCTACTTTAATGACAAACTACGAGAATAAAGTCAACATGTCAAATTTAATCTCAAAATAAACGACGAGAATAAAGTAGAAATGTCGAGATTAAAGTGGAAATGTCGAGAATGCATACCTGCCGTAGTGCAAGTGTGAATTGAATATCCAACAGGCTTTCCTTTTCCCACTCAAAAGTCTTAATGTTGGTAAAAAGGCAGATTACACCTCTGAAAGAATAATGCAAGAGCTGCTGGATGTCTTAGCATCAGAAATAAAATCTAACATACTGAAAAATATACACACAGAAAAGTTTTTCAGTATTACGTGTGATGAAACCACAGATATCTCAGATGTAAAACAATTAATTATTTACATTAAATATGTTTGCCAGGTCACTAAAGAGGTCAGAGTTAGTTTTGTATCAACCCGCAATATGATTGACTGCATAGCGGAGACTATAACCAACACACCGAGTGAGACTATGGACACTCTAGGCTTGAAAACTGCTAATCTGGTTGGACTAGGGTCAGATGGAGCAGCTGTTATGATTGGGAAACAGAAAGGTGTGGCAAAACTGCTTAAAGATAAAACATCTGGACTCTTGGTCACCTGCCACTGTGTAAACCACCGATTGGCCGTTGCATGTGCCCAAGCAGTAGCTGCTGTACCTTATTTAACAAAACTGAACATCTTAAGACAGCTGTTCTATTTCTTCCAAAATTCTTTAGTTATGATGGCTGGTTTAACGGAAATTAAAAATATTCTGAACATTCCCCAGATTAAGCTGAAAATTGCCAGTGACACTAGATGGCTGTCTGATGACTTTGCAGTACAGTCACTATGACAGTGTATGAGTGATCTCCTTGGCGGGCCCAGATCCTGGGAACTTGGATTATGGGAAAGCTTCAGACAACTGGACCACTAGTAAGAAAAGAAGAATAAATATTTAACTGAAGACTCCTTCTGCATATGCAAGTTGGCTTTGAAGAATATTTTTAAATTTTTCTTCATTAGGTTTCCTATACTTTTTTTCAATGTTTTTATTTTTCTTCCTAACAGCGACAATACTTGTGCCTGTTGGTTTATGTTATAACAATTGTTATTTAAAATTTTTGTTAGGTTTGCGGGATCCTGAATTGGATACTTCTTAAATTTAATAAAAATATTCTTTCACAAGTGTCAAACCTTAAAAAAGAAGTCATATTGAGCTTTGGAAAATAATTAATAATAATTAACTAATAGAAATAGTGCACATTTAATTTTCCACACCGGCAAATTTCCACGTCCTGCCCCACCTGGCTACTTTTTCTTGCCACCCGGCTGGAAAAAAATTCTGGGGAGAACACTGCATTATATAAAAAGGATGACAGGGCAGATCGAAGCAACTATAGGCCAGTAAGTTTAACGTGCACCACAGGAAAATTAATGGGAGGAATTATTAAGGATAAGATAAGGTGGAGGGGTGGCTCTGAGGCTAGGGATCTGCACTGGCAATCAGAATGTTGCCGGTTCGAATTCCGTAAATGCCAAAAGGGACTCTGCTCTGTTGGGCCCTTGATTAAGGCCCTTAATCTGCAATTGCTGAGCGCTTTGAGTAGTGAGAAAAGCGCTATATAAATGCAAAGAATTATTATTATTATTAATTAATTAAGATTGAGCAGCATGTGGCAAGTACAGGTTGTTTTCTGAACAGTCAGCCTGGGTTCAGAAGAGGCAAGTCATGTTTTACTAACATGCTGTAATTCTACGAGGAAGCAACAAAAAGATATGATCAAAGTGAAGCAAATGATATTATCTATCTTGACTTTCAGAAAGCATTTGATAAGGTGCCACATAAAAGGTTTGGCATCAAACTAAAAGAAATGGGAGTTCAGGGTCATGTTTTTAGATCAGTGCAGAATTGGCTAACATACAGGAAGCAGAGGGTGATGGTGCCAGAAACCTTATCAGAATTGTCTGATGTGGCATTCCACAAGTGTCAGTGCTGGAGCCAATGCTATTTTTAATATATATAAATGAGATACGAATATAAGTAACAAAGTTGGTTAAGTTTTCAGATGATACCAAGATAGGTGGATTGGCAGATAATTTAGACAGCATACAGGCTTGGGCAGATTAGTGGCAGATGAAATTTAATGTCAGTAAATGTAAAGTATTACACATAGAAAGTAAAAACATTAGGTTTGATTACACAATGGGAGGTCTGAAAATCGAGAATACACTTTATGAGAAGGATTTAGGAGTCATAGTGGACTCTATGCTATCAACTTCCCGACAGTGTTCAGAAGCCATTGAGAAGGCAAACAGAATGTTAGGTTATGTAGAACAATGTGTGGAGTACAAGTCCAAGGAGTTTATGCTCAAGCTTTATAATGCACTGGCGAGGCCTCAGCTGGAGTACTGCAGTTTTGGTCTGCAGGCTACAAAAAGGACATAGCAGCACTAGAAAAGGTCCAGGGAAGAGAAACAAGGCTCATTCCAGAGTTAAAGGAGATGAATTATGAAGAAAGATTAAAAGAGCTGAGCCTTTTCAGTTTAAGCAAAATAAGGTTAAGAGATTGTTTGAAGTGTTTAAAATCATGAAGGGAATTAATACAGTGGATCGAGACTTTTATTTTAAAATGAGTTAATCAAGAACATAGGGACACAGTTGGAAACTTGTTAAGGGTAAATTTCACACTAACATTATCAAGATTTTCTTTACACAGAGAACCACAGACACTTGGAAAAACCTTCCACGTAGCGTGGTAAACAGTAAGACTTTAGGGACTTTCAAAAGTAGACTTGATATTTAGAAGAATTAAGTGGATAGGGCTGGTGAGCTTTGTTGGGCTGAATGGCCTGTTCTCATCTACATTGTTCTAATGTTCTATCATAGCCTCCACTCATCCTTCCACTGGATTTTGAAACATTGCTACAGGGATTTGCTTTGATTCACTCACAACAGCTTTAGCAAAGTTGAGTCAAGTTGCTGGGTTTTAAGGCTGGTGTTGCAGTCACTACAGTAAGCATCATGTTAATCATAAAGGTTGAGTTTAGGGCTCTTTGTAGGTCACACAGGTTCTTTCATATCTTTACTCTATGGACTTTGCTTTGTCATGTTGAAACAGGAAAAGGCCTTCACAATACCTGGTAGCATTCATGCAACAAGCCAAATTTGCCCAGCAGATTACCAGATGGTGAAGTATAATTCATCACTCCAGACAGCACATTTCAACATATCTCAGCAAAGACAAATGATTTTAATGTGCATTTTATGTGCTTCAGCACTCAACACTTACAGATCTTGTGTGTCCTACCACTTTTTAGTTGAGTTGTTAACAGAACTTACAGTTGACCAGGGCATAAATTTAATAAAATTACTTGTCAAACATGTGGCATCCTTTCACAGAGCCATGCTGAAAATCATAAGTTCTTTAGTACATCCCAGGTCTACTACCAATGTTACTTTATGGAGATTGTAGGGCTGTTTGAACCAGTTAGCACTTGCTTTAGTTAAATTAGATTAATCCACTAATTATAAAGGTAGTCCACATAACTTGGACCATGTAGTGTATCAAGAAGAAATTGTGGGTCCAAAGCCTGAATAATGTGTGCAGGTCTGGTCCCAATATTAAATAAATTATGTGACTGCACAAACAAAATAAGAGGAGAGGCACAAGGCTGGACTTTGGGATGTCATCTTTTATAAGGAACAATATTTCAAGATGGAGTTAAATGTACAAACATATTTCTATCCGCGAAGTAGAAACCATATGTTTGTATGGTTATTTTTATATATTTTAAGCCCTTATAAACTCTCCCACACTGTTTATAAATATTCCCCGCAGAGTTATACAGCATAATCCCTTTGTATTCTCTTAGATATTAGGTAAGATTCATTGAAATTATGTATATAAACACACTCTTTATATACAGTAAAACCTAAATATTATTTTAAAGATATTGACTGTCTCCGATATCACATATGTTACAGCCATTACGATAGACAGGCCACCAGCAATAAATACGTACAATGCAAGAAAAATAGTATACAGTAAATGTGTGTACAGTGACACTAAACGTACGTACATGTACTAAGCACTGTAAGAAGAAAATTAATTATGGTTACTCACCAACAATGACACGATGACTTGTCCAATAACAATGAGTTTAATTTTACTGCACAACAAAGGAGAGCGTTACAGCCCTTGTAAAGGAGCCACTTCAGGCGATTGTGTAGCACTGCCGTTGTTCTTCTTCTGGCAGTCTTCAATCCAAATCCCTAAAGCAGATTCCATCCAGACTACTGCCTTATTACATCCACTTACAACTCGTTTTGCACCCTGGTTAAAAGGACGCTGCAGCCGTAGATCTTATATTCCTTTCCTACTTTTTAAATAAAAAGAATCGTAGCCTTCAACAAATCCAAAACGTTTACCTTTTCGGCAATCGTTAACATCTTCTTCTTGCGCTTGGGCACGGCCCCTGAAGCAGTAGCAGATCGTTTTGGAGCCATAATGAAGGGCTTGACTATGCACAAAGATAAACACAAAAGAGCACAACTCTTTACACAGCGAAATACGTTGATGCTGACTGTGCGAGACGAGACTTCCTGGTTAACACTGCATTCAGCACGCAGGAACTCAACTGCGTGCTCTGATTGGTTAACTTCTCAGTCAGGAGAACTTAACTGCGTGCTCTGATTGGTTAGCTTCTCAGCCATCCGCCAATAGCGTCCCTTGTATGAAATCAACTGGGCAAACCAACTGAGGAAGCATGTACAGGAAGTAAAAAGACACATTGTCCGCAGAACACCGTTATATATTTAGTTATGCTTTCATATAAAATCCGCGATAGAGTGAAGCCGCGAAAGTCGAAGCGCGATATAGCAAGGGATTACTGTATTATAAATATTAGGTGAATATGAAAAATGATCTGTATTGGGCTGAATGGCCTGTTCTTGTCATGTTGTAAAACCTCCTTAAATCTTTTGAATTTCACAGTAAATGTTCTCAGGTCCCATACACCCCAGTCTGATCAGATTTTCAGTGAAGAGTCACTCTTACCTGCAGGAAGTGGATGAGGTCCTTGGTCTCTGAAAGCTCATTAAGCTCAGTATTTCTCCTTTTCAACTCCTCAATCTCCTTCTCAAGTAACTCCATGACTACTTCAGCCTTCTCCACTTCTCTCTTTTCTTGTTCTCTGATCCTTTCAATCAGTTTCCTTTCGGCTTCCTCAATGCAGCGAATAAGATCAGCAAAGCTCTTCTTATTTTCCTCTACTTCTTTTTTCACAGAGATCTGCTTGGTTGGAGAAGAACATTGAATTGAAACACCTAAAAATAACCCAGTCAGAAGATACTTTCATTGATATATAGATATTGTAAAGGATAGTTTGGACGGGCTGGTATGTCAGGCTGGAATGGTTGGTGGTGTCATCCCTAGATTGGCGGGCTACAGTAATGGAAAAGCAGCGGGAGACTGTCTCCCAAGACAATAACCCTATGTTGGGTACCGGTGTCTCAAGACTGAATGCAAGACTGAATGGGGTACCTAGTCTGAACAGTCAGCCATGTTTGGATCTGTTGGAGCTGCTATAGTGGGTTATTGAGAAACATCCCCCTGTCCTAGCAGAGACTGTCTAACCCAGTAGTGCATCTGGGGTGTGCCTTTCACAAACAGCCTCTCCTGCTCAGCCAGGTGAGTTGGAGTCAGGAATGGGATAACACTCAACTAGATTAGAAGAGGAGAGTTTAAGAAGACATGCAGGTATTGTAAAGTAAAGCCTGTGTGTTGGAAGGTAAGTATGTGAAAATGGAGTCTTTGTGGTTCAGAAACGTCTACATAATAGGTGTATTCTTGGCTGGTAGTATGAGATGCCTCCTGCTGGTCATAATGTCAAACCTGAGAGATGGAGTGTCAATGGGTTATTCAAGTGATTCTCATTTCATTTAATTTCATGAACTTTTAGTTTTTTTTACCTTCCCTATCTTTTTTTCTATTATACTGTAGAACTCAGAGTTGTAAGTCTTTATTTTTGAAGTTGATTACAGATAATTTAATTAATCATCTCTAGATCTCTTTTTCTGTACTTCAGTTACTTTTCCCCAGACATTTTCATTGGTTAAATTTCAGGAGGTGCATAAATGTCCTTAAATTTAACCAAATCACTACACACATTGTTCTGTCACCAAAGTGGTGATGAATTTATTGCTATTCTCTTGTCTATTACTTAATGTTGGACAGTCAGACACCATATTCTTCAACACAAAAGTAACATTAGGAGATGCTCTACAAAACACTCCAGTGCTGTTAACAAACTGATGACAACATAAAACTAGGTTGGTTTATTCTAGATTCCCGCTACTCTTTGAGTAAAGGAATGCTTTCTGGCTTTGTCCTAAATCTAAATCCCCTTAATTTACACTGGTGTCCTTGAGTACGTGACTCATCCTTAAATGGAAAGAATTCTGCTAGATCTGCTTTGTCAATACCTTTGGGAATTTTGGAAACCTGGATTAGTATAATGAATGTAAGTTTATTGTAGTCAGAACCAAAAAACTGACATAAAAAGTTAAAGGACTGGTTCTTAATAAGATAAAGGCTCTGGTATTGACAGTTATAGGCCTTGTGTAGGGAGTGGTATTAGGCTAGAAAGTGATAGAGAAACCAGTGAAAAGGCAGTTGTCTAGAGAGAAAAACAGGAGTATGGTAAATTGAGGTCCATGGCTGTTTGGTGTTTTGAATAAATAATCACCGTATTCGCATCTTTGTGTGGGGAGGCATGGTAGCTTGGCGAGAGCGGTTCCCATGCACCATGTGAGCATGGACGGCCCTGCACTTAGTGCACAGGTGTAGGATCACCTGTGACCCTAATTGATGCCAGGAGTTGCTGATTGCCACAGCTGTGCCCCCTTTCCATTTTAAAAGGGGAAGCGTGAGGGTAAGAGAGAGAATCGAGAAAGGAAAACGAGAAGAGAACGGAGGTTAAAGAAAGAAAGAAAGAGAGAAGAGGGCAGGAGGCAGAAGGAGCCGGTGCAAATGAGCTAAGAGAGTGGGCTCAGGAGCGAATTGGTATGCAGCTAGGAAAGAGAGCTCCACTGAGCAGAGCGAGTGGCTGACACCTGGGGGCTGAAGGAGTGATTGCTCTGGGTGAGCAATTCCGGGAGCCAGAGTGATACGTGCTACAAGGAATGACTCGCTATAGAAGACCGGGAAAGCAGCAGGGGTCGAAAAGGACTGGGAGGAGAGCTCCAATGTGAGTGTCATGGTCGTTGGGGACCCAAGCCTAGGTCCGGAGAGAGATTTTTATCATAGCAATGGGATAGCAGGGCCCCGGACCTGTGGAAGGTTAGCTGCCAATGTCAGTAGGGCGACTCCTCTGCTGCAAGGCCCATTTGGGATAAGCAGAGGAGCTGCAAGTTAAAAGAAGACACTGAGCTTTTAGTAAGGACAATTTCCTGCCTGAATTTTAAACCCCATTTTTAATGGATTTATTTATTTTGATTTTAACCTCCATCTCACCTATATTTTAATTGGTTTATTTATTTTTGAAATATCTTGAAGCATTGCACTTTTTGAACACTGTTGTTGTTTTAATAAAAGCACTTGCACTTTTCATCATCCCCTTGCTTGGTGTGTTTTGTCCTGATCTGCCAAGCTCATCTTGATCATGGTATTGACGGTGTCAGGTTCAAGAGGTTCCCATAATAGAAGAGGGAGCCAGGAGCCAACCTGCATCATCACAAGGAGTTATGGGAAACTTCAGAACAGATCAAGACACACACACAAGTAGTAACAGGGAAAAAAATATGAGATTATGTTTAACATAGAATTTAGCATTTAGAAGGGACAAAATGTATTAAACAACTACTGTAGTTAGATTAAATTTAGAACCTTAAAAGTAGGTAACAGGTGCCCAAACAGATTTTAAAATCGTGGCAAATACAATACAATTCCAATATGATGCTGAACTTTTTTGACACTTTCTTTCATGAGTCCTACACTTATGGGAGGTGCCAACTGGTCCACTACTTCCAGCACAGGATAATTAAAATTGAAGATGTCACTAGCCTATGTTGGACTAGAGAATTGTACTTGGGTGGGTCATGGTCTGAATGTAGCGCAAGGTAACAGGGGCATAATACAACACAGATTTGCATGTGTGCAACTGTTTTCACAATCTTAATAAACTGAACAACTACTCTGTTGATTTGGAGGGCAGGTATGAGGAGTTCCAAAAGTCACATTAAAACCAGTCCCCAGAGAGAGTGAAGTAATGATAGCCAGAGTCTTAGTCACTAGGGCAATTGAGACACAGGTTTATCCCATGGCCTGAGAGTCCAGTATGGTGTGTCATCCTCCTGTTACACAGGATAACGGAATAAATGTCATACTTATGGGCAGGATGACTGTTGTGTTATCCATATCAAAAGGGGTCTTTGCTAAGTTGAGGAGCAGAAAAGACAAGATAGACATCTCAGATGTCCTGCATGTGCTACACATCAGTCCAAATAAGACCGAGAAGATTAGAAGATTTAATGAAGGAGGCTGCATAGGGACCTAATCCAAGTCTAAATTCTGAAAGTCATTGATAAAAAATATCCAACTGAATTCTTTCATCTAAATGGTGAATCATGTATTTGGGAATACCAGGAAAAATTAAGGTGAAGTGCATTTAAGACTAAATCGAGGAAGTTCTTCTTTACTTAAAGAGTTTTGGGAATCGGAAACAGAAACTATGACTATCGGGATGAGATTTTGGGGCAGCTTGGGAATCAAATAAAGCTGGGATCACAAAATTAAGAACAAGGAATTAAGGTATCTTGTGACCATTTTCTGTCAGCAAATTCAGAACATCAGTGACAATCTGCATCAGGAACAAAGCCTCAATTGAACAGTCAAAGATCATTAGGATTCTGTTGCCTGAATCCCTAGAGAATAAAACAGGAAATGCTGGTTGCAATGAAATGGCATGCAGGACAAAATAAAGAGTCAATTCACAATTTTATGTTGCAATATGTTATTACCATTAGTTATTAGTTTTATCTTTCATGGATTTAAATTGTCATCCTTATTTATCTCACCTTCATCTGCTCCACTGCTCTCATCATCTCCTTGAGTTTCTTCTCTCTCTTCTCAAGTTTCTCCCAGATTTCAGTCAGTGTTGACTCCAACTGTTTCTGTTTTTAAACACAAGCAGCCAAATGTCTTATCAGAATTCATCTTCACTTTTTGATATTTTGTTCTCCTTCTGAGCCCTTACATTTTTACAGCACATTTTGTGACACAACTTATTTTTTCTGTCACACTGGTTTTCATATTGACATGGTATCTGACACACATACACTGTTTTGTATGTAGTAATTTACAAACAAAATCTGTAATGTCATGTTTTCATGGATTAAAGAGACAACAAATATCCTGTTACACCAGACTTCAATAAAGACCAAAGATGAGCAAACATCCATGAAGAAAGTATCATTTTACATAATTCACATATAATTTATTCAGTTATATGCTCACAATATCCCAAACATGCGTTTTTCCTATATCTGTTGGTCATTAAGCCATAACATAATTTTTCTGAGTTTTTCAACAATAGTTTATATAATGTTTGTATAATGAGAAGCACCAGGGAAACCAATGAATGTGCTAGACATCTGTTAGTGATAAGTCAATGTGGCAAAGGGGGTTTCAGATGGTGAACAGCAAAAGAGTCTCATAACTGAGTTATCTACTGATCACAAGTATTTAATAAAAACACAGATAACTGTTTAGGAGCAGAAAACAAAGCCAATCAGAGTAAGCAGCAGGCAGAAACAAATGACAAATTAAGGAGACAGTCAACCATTAGCAAGAATTGAGCAGAAAACTGTTGATCAACATGCCCGAAGAGATACCCGAGTCTTAATGTGAGCATCTAGCAGCAGGAATAGCCAATTAGCAGGAAACTTCAGGAAATCATTAAGAAGTTGTGTGTGATGGCTAATGTCCCTAAAGGCCTAGGAGTCGAGACATGGGCATCAAATAATTGGGACTGTAGACTAGTAGAATAGTAAACAGAGGCAGACCACAGAGGGGCATATGTAAAAATACAGTTTTTATAGTGAACAAATTACAATTATTAAATCAGTAAATAAATAAGTAAACCTTCTACCAAGTACTTCAGTACACTTTTAACTAAGTAAACAATAAATAGTGATAAAAACAGCCTCCCAACCCCACAAATAGAAAGTTTTCATTTTAATTTTACTTCAAATCAAAAGAAGGAAAAGGTTACTCCTCACTTGAAGTCCATTAAAACCAACACAGAATTGCTCAAGCCAGGCTTTTCTCCCTCCACCTTTCCACTCTGGCCAGTGCAAATAAGAATGATGCACTCCCATGCACATGCAACACTTCATATTTCATGGTGTTCACATGTGTATGCTTCATACAACTTCTTCCACATGCACCAGATACAGCTGATGGGTGCATTGTGCATTGCTCTGCTCCCGTGACCTGATTCAAAAAGGGTAACATGAAGGAAACATACTGGACTTGCAGATACTGCTTGTGTGCCCCCAAGATGAACTGTGTGAAAGTTCATAGTAAACTTAAAACCCAAATGCCTTGGCACTATCTGTACAAAACACCAGCCACATACTTTATTCTGACGAAAACGTTCCAGTAAGTAAGAATTCATTCAGATGTGCCCTCATTCCACCTAAAACAATAATCTTTAAGGAGAAAGTAGTCCCACCACAGAATATGATATGAGAAGTAGTGAAGTATTCTATACTTACTCCCAACGAGGAGTTCATGTTTGGAAATGAATGATGCCATGATGTTATTGCACCCAGAGCCACAAAATGACATTCATGAAGGCTTTTTGTTACTTCCTTGGAAATCATGGTGATGCTATGTAGTTTTCTAGTACTAACTCTAAAGCTTAACTAGAAAGATAATAATAATAATAATAATAATAATATTTAAAGTACGAGGAGGATCAGAAGAAGAAAGAAAACATATAATAAGTTAGGATATTGTACTAAGCTTGCCATTTCACAACAGCATCAAGAATAACACAGTTTGCATGTATAGCCACCTGTGTGTTGATACTGTGATATCACTTGCAATTCACCTATGCTTGCTCATCCACACTTGGGGCAATGCTGTTTATATGCATGCTGTCAATCACAACAACAACCCTAGAAGAAAAATTCATTTGCATAAATGTAGCATGTTTTAACAGTACCTCAGTGTGTGTAGTGGGGGGATGTATAAATCTGCATATGACTTCACATGTTGTTAGTTTCGTGCAAAATTCAACAAATGGTTGGTTGTGACATACCCAAATCATCAGTATTATAATGCTGCATTTTCCCCATGGTCAAAAAGAGTAACATTACCAACACTTTCATTTCAGGTAACAGCGCATGGCTTTTTCACATAGATGTACAAGATTTTCATGTAATGTAAAATATTTGCTACAAATATTCCATCTCTGTCAAATCAATATATTTTTATGAGTTCATTTTTGTTCAGTGTTACCAAAACATTCTGCCTTTCCCAGAATGTTCATGCCAATCTCTGCCTGAACACCACCCTCTGGTAGCTCCTAGCAAGTTAAGACAGCTCCTGAACTCTCCTTAATCCTGATGAAGTTAGGAGTAGTTTCCTAAATTAGGAAAATTGATAAAATATTATTAATTCTTCTGAAATCTTGAAGTCAGTAAGGCCTATTTTTTTTCTCTAGACCCTTGAAAAATACGGGCATAGATTACCATTCAGTTATGGAGGCTGGTCTATAATTCACTTAAGCAAAATAAACTGTTAAGCAAGCAATGTACCTTATGATACCAGAATATATATATTTTACAGTCTAATATCTTTGTGTCAGGTTCTGTTCTGAAATGAGAGTGATCTCAAGTCCAAGGAGCTGTAACTCAAAATTGATTAAATGTAGAGCATTACAAAAATGCAACATACGTACTTGTTCACATGCTGTATCTTGTCCTGGATACATGTTAGACAGTCTTAGATGAGATATGTCAGTAACATAAAATGTTTTAGGTATCCATGGCATGCTTTATGCCAAATGAAAAGCAATGTGTTTTAGGGATGGCAAAATTCCATTCCTTCTATTGAAATTTTAATGGAAGAATCCTTTTCTCATCATTCACTATAATCATCTAGGAGTACAGTGCTTCAAATATTTTGTCTTCTTCACAACTAGCCAGTAATATCTGAGGAACAGTCATTAATGGAAGATGAGAAATGTCAGGCAGGTTGGTTTCAATGAAGATTCTGGCTGATATAAAAATAAATTAGCGTGTTACTGAAAGATAACATTTAAAATGGAATATTTCAAAGGACACATGAGCCTTATGTATTATAGAGATCTTTAAAGATCTGGGGCCTCATGTGCGTACGCACAAAAATGTTGTGTAAGAACGTTTCCACGTTCAAATTGCAATGTATAAAACCTAAACTTGGCATAAAGCCACGCACATTTCCATGGTACCTCATACCCTGGTGTACGCAAGTTCTCCGCTCAGTTTTGCAGACTGGCAGCACCCAGCATCAAAGCAGTGCTACTGTTCCTATGTGGTTACCCTTTCTTTTTCAGATCCACATCCCTGATGCGGCTTTATAAATACAGTGATCCCTCCTCGATCGCAGGGGTTGCGTTCCAACGTAAAAACCATATGTTTATATGGTTATTTTTATATATTTTAAGCCCTTATAAACTCTCCCACACTCTTATAAACATTTCCCACACAGTTATACAGCATAAACCCTTTGTATTCTCTTAGATATTAGGTAAGATTCGTTGAAATTATGTATGTAAACACACTGTTTATATACAGTAAAACCTAAATGTTATTTTAAAGATACCGAGAGTCTCCGATATCACATATGTTACAGCCACTAGCAATAAATACATACAATGCAAGAAAAATTGTATACAGTAAAATGTGTGTACAGTGACACTAAATGTACGTATAAGTACTAAGTACTGTATGTAGAAAATGAATTATAGTTGTTCTTCAACAATGACACGACGACTTGTCCGATAACGATGATATAAATGTTACTGTACAACAAAGGAGAGCGTTACAACTCTTCTAAAGGAGCCTCTTCAGGCAAATGTGTAGCACCGCCACTGTTCTTCATCCAGAAGTCTTCAATCCAAATCCCTAAAGCAGATACCATCTGGACTACTGCCTTATTACATCCACTTACAACTTGTTTTGCGCCCAGGTTAAAGGACACTGCGGCCGTAGATCTTATTTTCTTTTCCTGCTTTTTAAATAAAAAAGAATCGTGGACTCATTGATGCCGTAATGGCATCCTACAGCGGTGTAGCTGTTCCCTTCCTTCAACATATCCAAAACATTTACCTTTTCGGCAATCGTTAGCATCTTCCATTGGTGCATGGGCATGGCCTCTGAAGCAGTAGCAGGAGCAGATTGTTTTGGAGCCATAACGAAGGGCTTGACTATGCACAAAGATAAACAAAATAGAGCACAAAAGTTAACTCTTTACACAGCGAAACACGTTGATGCTGAACTAGCAAGACAAGACTTCCTGGTTAATGCAGTGGAATCAAATTTGGTGCTCCGTTGCTGAGCCAATCAGCACAAAGGAACTTAACTGCGTGCTCCGATTGGGTAGCTTCTCAGCCATCCGCCAATAGCGTCCCTTGTATGAAATCAACTGGGCAAACCTACTGAGGAAGCATGTACCAGAAATAAAAAGACCCATTGTCCACAGAAACCTGCGAAGCAGCGAAAAATCCTTGTTATATATTTTGATATGCTTACATATAAAATCCGTGATAGAGTGAAGCTGCGAAAGTCGAAGCGCGATATAGCGAGGAATTACTGTACACTGAAATTAACCGCATCTTGTTTATTAGTTTAATGCATCTGATTGTAATTAATGAGTAACAATATAATGGTCCACGGAATGGCCAAACTATTCTAAATACAATAGCTGCTTTAGAGTTGTTACTCTCATTGCACCTTCCTCTTCTTCTTCTTCTTTCATCTGCTCCCATTAGGGGTTGACACAGCGGATCATCTTTTTCCATATTACTCTCACTGCACCACTCAGAGTATTAATATCACTGTATCTGAGTGGGGAATCAAAGATCTACAGAATCTGAGAAGGAGAATTATCGGTATACAGCATGAAGCACACGCTGCCTCAACCTTGCTGTCTATTGAACTGCTTTCACACGGCAAATGTTTCAAAGCCTTTCCTGTACGGACCTCACGGTTCAGAAAGAGTTTCATCCCAAGAACTATAAATGCACTCAATCAAGTGCTCTTTGTAGAACTGTTTGTACTTATAAGTAGAATTACCTCACTGTAAACTTGCACTACAGTTATAATATTGCACAGCCTGAGCCACTTTATAAAGTGTGTATTTACATATGATGACGATATCATTTTTAGGATGAAATGCAGCAAAATATGTTTATTATATTATAAAGATAAAACTTTAACTTCATTTAAATAATTTATATTGGAGCCAATCCCAGCCAATACAGGGCACAAGGCAGGAAACAGACCCCGGGCAGGGTGCCAGCCCACCACAGCAATCTATATTGTTAATAACTAAACATGCCAGGACACAGATTGTTCCTGCCTCGCGCTGTATTCCTGCTTGTGCTGGCATGACACTGGAAAAAATAGATGGATAGAAAAATTAAACATGTACTATGAAGATATTTCAATGTTCGTTAAAAGTTTTGAAGAATCGGCGCTTTAAGCTTACAGATGGCTTAACGTCTATTACAGAGCTGACTGTGTGGTGATTGGGTATTTGGAGAATGAAAAGTAAGGACAGGAATTTGGGGCTAGTACGTTTAAAAGAGACAGTACTGCTATAATAAAGTATTTCATTGAAGGTAGCACATGGCACAGCAAGCATCTTGCATGAGACATGAACAATCACTGCACCACCATGTTCCAATGTTTAATAACATGCTTTAACTCCTATCATCATGAAAATGATATCACGTATACATCTTAGTATTTTAATTATTCCGAGAGCTCTAATATCATGAATGTAATGGATTCTGTGTCCTGTCGGAGGAAGAGAAAGCCTGGAAGCATGTAGTGATTCACACACATAGACCACATAGAAGATCAAATACAAAACAAAGCATTTAACGTGCTACTTTAATTAAAATAGGATTTGAGAAACTAGTAAATTAAACAATTTTAAGATGAAGTTTATGATGTTCTACTTTAATGACAAAATAAACTACGTAATTAAAGTGGAAATTTCGAGATTAAAGTTGACATTTCGTGCTTTTTTCCCACTGTGTGCTTATTTTTTTTGTCTGTACCCTAATAAGCTTTCATATGACACTCAGACGGTGGGCTACAACTCGCCTTTTCACGGCGACTTTGATATATGACTTTTTTTTATTTCAGGCACTGTGTGACTTTGTGAACTTGAGCTTTCGAGTTTGTCCAACACTCTGTCACTCGATCAACTTCCTTTTGTTGATTATACCACTGTTTAAACCAACAAATGGTATGTTTTTCCTCATCTCCACTTCTTATATTTTCCCCCGTGCTTTTGCCATTGTCTTTTCACAGAAGGCTGAGCTTAAGGGCTATTTATATTGATTTGCATATTCAAAGAGGCGTAATTATGGGATTAGTTGGGGCAGGACAGCAGGCGCGTGCACGTGCATTACTTTTCACGCTGACTGGGATTTATGTAGCAGAAGAACATGGAAGTTTGTGTACGCACAGATTTATGCATCTGGATTTTTCTGTGCGTACGCACATTCCCGCTTTTGTGCTTATGCCATGTTATAGTGTGAGTTCACAACACTGCATTATACATGAGGCCCCTGGATACCTAGTCACATTCATAGACTGAACACAGAATAAGTTAAAGAACACCTGAATATATAATTATCATACATGGGGTACCTAGTATGAGCGTACATACCTTAAAGTGTATCCCTGAGTGGCAACTTATTTTTAGTGAATGGTGGACTGCTGGGATGATAGTAAAGTGAAGGTAATTAGTGTTGAGTGGGGCAAAGAGCAAAGCATACAGAGGTTCGTTAACAAGATTTATTTTCCTTGACTGACTTAGCAGGATTGGTTTCAGTAACTTCTGACTCCTTCCAAAACCTCAGTGTATGGATATTGGCAGCCAAGTAACAGAACTGAAATTTGGGAGGTGCCGAGCTGCCTTCTTATTTCGTCTTGGTAGAGTCATCTTTCAAATAGCTGCCCATTTTGAATTCCAGATATTTAAATTTATAGCTAAGGCTTCGGGGGCATTAATTTTGTCAATATTAATTTCCCTAACTATTAGATGAACAGAAGGCTATCTATTACTATCTTGTTTGATGTGTTCCAGCATAATGTAGGAATTAGGTTTGAAGAATGTTTTCTTCAAAGTAGTTAAGAGACAAACAATAAAAAGTGGTGAAAAATTTAGTTTGGCATATGAGAGAATTCATAAGAAGGGAACACTCTTATTTAATTTTGATTGTGAACCCAGAGATCATATGAAATTCACCCAATAAATTTATTACAAATGACAATGACTTCATAAAAAAGATTTGCATAATAAATTGTTTTTGAAACCAGCAAAAGGTGTACTATTGGGGAAGTAATAAAAATGTTTTCCTGTGCTAATTTCATATGCATCTACTGGAGAGAATTGTGGGAAATAATCAATATTTTTCAGCTGACGTCACCCTACATGGATAATGCTGAGTGTCCCACCCAAGCTGTTTCCTGCCTGATAGCCGGTCTCACCAGGACTGGCTCCAGCTTCCTATCAGTTAACGGATTTTTCTGTTATACCACATTTACAAATCACTCAACTGTAGTTGTTTATTATGTTTTTATTAAGCTCTAAACTGCACTCACCTGCTTTTCCTCTCTTTCCTTTTCCAATTCAACCATTTTATGATTGTTATGTCCAGTCACTACACACTTTGCACAAATACACATCTCATCAGTTCTGCAAAATATTTCCAAACTTTTCTGATGTTTAGCACATATTTTCTCCTTGAGATTTACATCTGGGTCAGTCAGCCTGTGATCCTTCCAGATGGCTCCCTCATAGTGAGGCTGCAGGTGAGTACGACAGTAGGAGGCTGTGCAGGTCAAACACGACTTCATTGCCTTGAGCTTCTTCCCAGTACAGAAGTCACACTCCACGTCTCCAGGGCCGGCAAAATTATGAGACAGAAGAGGAGGAGGAGGAGGAGGACGACTGATTCCCTTCTTCTTTAATTTCTTGACAACTTCATTCAGCAGAGTGTTTATGTGCAGTTCAGGCCTTGTTGTGAAAGTCCTTCTGCACTGAGGACAGCTGCACACTTGGCTTTGATCCCAGTAGTTGGTGAGGCACTTCAGACAGAAACTATGTCCACATAGGATCGAGATGGGGTCCCTGAGGGTCTCCATACACAGTGAGCAGGTGAACTCGTCCTGTAAGACAAATAGCTGGGCTTCAGACATCGTCAGTTAGAGGAGAGGCAGGCAGAGAGAATCAGTCAGGCAAAGGAGGAGGTGACTTGTGAAGAAAATAAGGAGAAAGTTTGTCTGAATGTGAGAATGAGGCTGATATTTAAACTGAAACCTGAGAGCACTTCGAGGCTATATCTGGGAATATTCTTATGATGAATGGGTAATGTGAAACATGAACCTAGGTAATGAAGATCACAGTATAATGATAGGACATACAGCAATAGAAGAGAATAAAAGTGTTGGTGTATCTTTTAATGTTTAATTTAATTATTTTTACTTTTTTTTCAAGAAAGTAACATAGTATATAATCAGACAGATAAAATTTGCAAAAATCATACAACAATTAATTATGGAATCAATCTTGACAAAGAAAAAAAAATCTCCAGAACTTTAAATGAAAAACAACATTTTTATTTCTATAGCAACATTTTCATATGAGGAATGTAGCTCATAATCTGGCCTAACAGGAGCATATAAATTGAAAATAACAGTGGGCCCAGAATAGCTCTTTGTGGTATCCCATATAAAATATCATAGATCCTTAAGCAACAATCACCATAATTAACAAAAAATGTCCTGTGTGTTAAATAAGACTGAAACTAATTTAGGACATTACATGAAAGACCCTCCCTTTGGGTAAGACAATTAATAAAAATGCTGTGGTCTATGGTGTTGAATTCAGTGCTCAAATCTAAAAGAATGAGAACAAAACAGATATATTACCTGTCTCAGACTTAATCCACAGGTCATTAGCTATTTTAACCAATGCAGTTTCTATACTGTGATTTGGTCTAAAACCAGACTGAAACTTATCAAGAATGGCGTGTTTATTCAAGTAATTATTTAACTGATTAAAAATGGCCTTTTCTAGAATTTTACTTTGAAAGGCAGTTTAGAAATGAGTTGAAAGCTGTTTGCATCAAGATTATTTTTCTTGAGCAGCGGTTTAACTACTGCTGTCTTTAGAGAATCTGGGAAGACCCCAGTATCTAATGAGGAGTTAACTATATCAAGTACACTATCAATGAGCACATCAGAAACTTTTTTAAAAAAGTGTGTTGGGACAGGGTCAAGGGAACAAGTGGAAGGTTTTTATTGAATAATTATGAATTTCAGGGGGCGACACGGTTGCGCAGTAGTAGTGCTGCAGCCTTGCAGTAAGGAGACCTGGGATCGCTTCCTGGGTCCTCCCTGTGTGGAATTTGCATGTTCTCCCCGTGTCTGCATGGGTTTCCTCCGGATGCTCCGGTTTCCTCCCACAGTCCAAAGACATGCAGGTTAGGTGCATTGGCAATCCTCAATTGTGCTTGGTGTGTGGGTGTGCCCTGCCCGGGGTTTGTTTCTGCCTTGCGCCCTGTGTTGGCTGGGATTGGCTCCAGCAGACCCCCCTGACCCTGTGTTAGGATTAAGCAGGTTGGATAATGGATGGATGGATGGATGGATAATGGATGGATGAATTTCAGGTAAACCAACTTTAGTGAAGGAATTTATTTCACTATAGTGAGCTCCATAAGGAGCAAAGGAATTGGCATTTGAAGGATGTTTTATATTACATCTGATATCATTTGTGATTAAAGAATGCAGTCTGACTGCTTTATTGTATTCAGTAATGTGTGCCTTCTGTATTTCATAGTGAACTGTTAATATAGTTTTCCTCCATTTACACTCAGCCCTGCATGTCCTGTTAAGTTTAGACAGAGCATAAGTTTTTCGATGTACAGTACTTTGGTGCTGGAGGATGTTTTAACATTTTTTTCAGGGGCTACAATATCAATTACAGCTTTCACTCTAGCATTTAAATTGTCCACCTTACTAGTTACATTGCTGGCTGTATTAGAACAAACAATACTCTCAGACTGGTCACGCATAATATTAGCAAAGTTAGAGGCTGCTGTGACATCAAAATAACCTTTTCTAACAATATGCTGCCTACAGTATTAGTTCGTCACCAGTATTTCTACATCAAATAAAATACACAAGTGGTCAGATATACTGATGTCTTTAACCTGCCTCATGCTATCGTCTAACCCTTTTGAGATTACTAAATCCGGCTTGCGTCTTCCCTTATGTGTTGCCTCACTGATGTGCTGGCTAAGGTCAAAAGAATGCAGTAAATTAAAATATTTTTGAAGAAAATTAAATGAAGAAAATATAGAAAAAACAAAGCCTAACAGAACAAGAATTTAACCCCCATCCAAAAAAAGAAAGAGAGCCAAGAGCAAGGATATAAAAAAACACAAAAAACACAATCTTTTTCCCCCCTGTATGAATGTTTATTACAAATTTTTTTCTTTTAAATCTTACCATGTTTTAAAAAAGTCTGTCAGTCACTCATCATCCAACCTGCTATATCCCAACACAGGGTCACGGGGGTGTGCTGGAGCCAATCCCAGCCAACACAGGGCGCAAGGCAGAAACAAACCCTAGGCAGGGTGCCAGCCCACTGCAGTGTTAAAAAAGTTTTGGACAAATTCTAAAAGCGAGAATTAGATTTTTTCCACTTTAAAATATACAGAACATCAGACACCCACTGGTATATAAGAGATGGGTTGGTATTCTTCCAGTTAAGCAGTAAAAGTCTAGCAATGTAGTATAGGCTATTGCAATCAATTTGTCCTTCTCCACATTAAGCCAAACACAGCTGTTAATAGGGTTAAGAGTGATTATGACACCAAGGATGTCTGATAAAAAATATTTCTTGAAAATGATATCAGTTTGTTGCATTCCCAAAACACGTGGCCAATTGATGCTGGTGCTAAATGGTAACATTCAAAAATTGGGTCTTGCCCTGGGTAATAATGTAATAATGTTTGGGTAATTTTAAATTAGAAGTGATCATTAGTATGATTGATGAAAGATAATAGGTTCAATTATTGAATGCTTAGGCGCATATAGAGCTAGAGTGAATTCTATGCATGACTGAATTCCACTTCTTTTCTGAGATGTTAGTTGAAAGGTCCTTTTCCCATCAAACCTTAAGATCATTGCAAGAGAGATTCTCTGAGATGTTTTACATATTGTTGAGCTGGGGGCAGAAAAGTCTGGGCTGAACTGCTTGACCTTCTATGACTCTCACCAGGAAAAGTGATTGAGAAGATGAGATGACATGACTTTCTAACTTTTTTTTTAAATTTTCACTGCAGTAATATCCAGTCAGAAGTGTCATGATGGTCTATTTTTATTTTGCAGAGTTATTATTTTCATCTTTTTTTTCTGGATTGTTATTCATTTTCATTCTGCTGTGTTGTTGATAGCAACTGAACTGTTGTTAAACTACCGCATACAACCTTGCGTTTGATTTTTGAAACCAAGGCAGGCTTTATTCACACTGCAGCTTTATTCATATTTATTCAATCATATTTTGCATAGTTCTGATGTTTTTAGAGAAGTGTGATTAGCAAAATCTTAAGTGGAATCAAAATGTTTCAGCAATGATTTACATTGTTTTGCATCCTCTACACTTCAACTATTTTGCATCCAAACCCTCACATATTTCTCTCACCATTCCTGTTGCCTGTGCCAGTCCTTTCTATATCCAGAACATCAGCAGTGATAAATGTGCTGAAACATACAGCTGTGATCTTCTTTTCCTGTTTGTCTTCCTGGCTATCACAAGCATCCTGCAACTGAAACAATATGAAGTAATGCAGCGGCAGGCATCTGTCTATTAGTTTGCATCTGTCTGATAAGATTGATTTATTCATTTTGGTTATGTGGGCCACATTCAGGATAGACATCTGTTCTAATATCAGATTTGGGTATTTGGATCACTCACAAAATTAGTTTAAGCACACAGAAACAAAAACAAAAATCAGATTCAAGACAAAAATCAGGACTGAGAAATTGTTAGCTGCATATGAGAATAACCTTAAAAGACTTTTTATGTTCAATACCAGCATCTGAAAACAAACGTTTCATGTGTCATAGTGCTATATATGGGAATCGTAAATCAGGGTTCTACTGTAAATGCTTTTTTTTAAAGCGGGGCCTCCACCTCTGCTATTGCAGGAGGACCCAAGAATTTTGCTTTATGCCAGAGACCCTGAGGTGTCAAGTGTTCTCAGTTCTCTCTTTGTGTAAACTGATCTGAGATAAAATTGACAATATTTGTCCTCCCTATAGTGGCACCACACTATTCCAGGGGTGCAGGGATGTAAATGTACAACTTTGGTACACAATAAAGAAGTTCTCACCATTGATAGGACAACTCTGCTCCTTGTCTCTTTTCCACATGTCCATCTGGAGAATGACAGATTATAAAAAATCCAAAACCCCTACAGAGGGAACATAAGGCTGTCTGGAAGTCTTAGAAAGGGCCATCTACCTGAAAAGTCCAATTCACAGTCTTAGGATGTTGCCATTCCATAGCATTGTGCTATGAAACTACAATAGGACTCCATAAGACTGCAGAACCTAATGTTTCAGCCTGCAGCTACCACCATAGCTCATTCTTTTTGTAAATTTTTAGTTCCTCCTCTTTTAATTTAATTTGCCATGCTTTGTTTGTTAATTTTCTTATTAGAGAAAAGAAGAAAAGTGCTTTTAACTGCCTACCTGTTAAACTATGTACCAGCACATTTTTCTTTAAGTCAAGCTATTCTTAATATCCATCCATCCATTATCCAACCCGCTATATCCTAACTACAGGGTCACGGGGGTCTGCTGGAGCCAATCCCAGCCAACACAGGGCGCAAGGCAGGAAACAAACCCTAGGCAGGGCGCCAGCCCACCGCAAGGCACTATTCTTAATATGTTAATCATTATACTGTACTTTTGCACTTAAGCTTTAAGTTAGAATTTACATTACTATGCCTTTTTTACACTAATGTTTGTTCCTTCAGTTCTAAACTTGGTCTGTCCTAACCTTCCGGCCCCCCACACCCAAATTAAACAATCCTTGACTAACTGAGTCAAAGACCTTTCCAACACATTGGTGCCCCTCTGGTTCAGGTGCAACCTGTCACGGTGTAACAGGTCCCATCTGTTTCAAAAGTAGTCCCAATGCACCATAAACCTATATGCTTCTACACCAGTTCGGACCCTGAACAGATTCTCAGCACTCCGCAGTGCATTTGTGGAAACTAAAAATAAGAAAGTGCTCATAATTGGCGATTCCATAGTGCGGAATGTTAGGATTCCAAACTATGTTAAACCAGCAGTAAGTGTTAAATGCCTCGCAGGAGCCAAGATTTCTGACATAGAGGCCGCAATGGACCACGTCGCCGACAATGAAGTATCTACCTTATTACTGAATGTTGGCACTAATGATATTTACTTACAGCAATCTGAAGTATTAAAGAGGAACTTCATCTTTCTATGCACCAAAGCAAAAAGAAAATGTCGGAATTTAGTTCTATCTGGCCCCTTACCAAGATTATATAGAGGGGATGTGATTTATAGCTGATGTGATTTATATAGATTGTGTTCCCTTCACTGCTGGCTAGAAAACTGGTGTGCAAATAAAAGCACGTTTGTGAACAATTGGGATGATTTTTGGGAAAGGCCTGGATTTTTCGAAAGAGATGGTCTTTATCCTAACTGGAGGGGATCTTATGTATTATCCCAAAATATGGCAGCAAGACTGCCTGGCTGACTGATTAGAACACCATCTAGGCTGCAGTCATGTGATCTTAAATTACAGGCTGTTGATTATCCCACCTGTTACTATCCTGAAGCTGTTACCCATAATCCCTGTTGTGGGGCATCCAGTAAATTTAGTCTTTATGCAAACCTTAAATTATTTGATAACCAAAAAATAAGGTGTATAATTAGACCAAGGGATAAAACCAGACCCTCCACCAGGGGCATCTGTAATAGAAATTTACTTCAAATTAAACCAAAAAATATATCACCAGTTCAGAAAGAAGCATGCAGTTTTAAATGCTGCTTATTGAACATTCACTCTCTTGGCAGTAAAACTGTTTTGGTAAATGATATTATATAAAGAGCAAAATCTGATCTGTGTCTTCTCACTGAAACTTGGCTTAGTAAATGTAACACTGTTCCCCTAGCTGAGGCATCACCAGATGGATACTCGTTCCTTCATAAGTCTAGAGATTCTGGTCGAGGAGGAGGCCTTGGAATAATTTATTGTAACAAAATGCAAATCACTTCTAAAAATTTAGGCTACTTTACATCCTTTGAGGCATTCATTTTAAATATTAAAACAGATTCCAACACAATTATAGTGCTAGTCTACAGACCACCAGGGCCATATTCATTGTTCATGACAGAATTTAGCAAACTTTCATCTGATTTGGCTATAAATTATGATCATGTAGTATTGATGGGGGATTGTAATGTACACATTGATGTGGAAACTGACACTTTTAGCAAATGTTTTACTTATTTGTTAAATTAAGTAGGATTTTGTCAGATTGTCAAAGGTCCAACTCATAAGCATAACCACACATTAGATTTAATTATAACTTACAAAGTTGAAATTCTAAATTTAAATATTGCTCCATTAAATGAAGTTATTTCTGATCACTACTTAATTACATTTGATTTAGTCCTGCCCTTGCCAACGCACTCACAGATTAAAACAAAGACAGTGCGACATCTAGATTGTAATTCTGCTTCAAAATGCATATACTTTGTGTAATTTGAATGTAATTGTGGAAAACCATTTAGATCAGTTAGCATCAAATGTAAATGTGGAAAACAATTTAGTTCAGTTAACATCACATTATAATGTTACCTTGAGAGATGCTCTGGACACAGTGGCTCTCCTTAAAACAAAAGTGATCAAAGCACATAGAAACTCTTCCTGGTTTAATGAAAACACTCAAGCTCTTAAATTAGGCCTTGTTCACACGGGCGTTAAGTTTTTGGATAAACGAACTTGCTCTGAACGTCCTAGACGTTTATGTTGCATTTTGTGGTGGCGATCGATTGACTTCTACACCGGCGTTCGTTTGTCTCTGTCTAACGCCAGCCTGCAGCCCAAATTGTAGTTTGTGTGATAACCTGTGGAGGCAGTGTCGGGAACTGGATATGAAAGCCCTTGTCGTTTTATTTGAGGTGCTTCCTTTCAATATGGACCATTTTGCTATGTTAGATATTAATCTTCTTGTTTTAAAAATACTCGTAATACGGCGCCGTAGGGAGAGAAAAAATCGCCGCCGCTACTGGGTTCATCCTCTGACTGCACAACGTCGGGTTAAAGGAAGTTTTTTTGTGCTTTATGAAGAAATGCGAAAATTTCCGGGCAAGTTTTTTAATTACTGTCGGATGTCGGTTTCCACTTTTGATTGTCTGCTGCAGCTGGTACAATGCCTCATTGCACGCTGATCAACCAATATGCGACTTGGTGTTAGCCCCGAAGAGAGACTATATATATATATCCGGTCCTCCGAAGCGTAAAATAAACGCGCAGAAAACGAACTAGAAGCGGTTTCCTTGCGTTCGTTGGGTTTTGAACGCCAAGAAAAAGCTGCATGCAACGTTTTTTTGATGCCGTATAAACG
>JANRMT010062792.1:100773013-100774303 GCA_026402145.1 Polypterus bichir lapradei
AAGGAAGTGTTAACCTCTTGTCGGTCGTGCCATTCCTTCAAGAGGTTAATGCGTAAAATCTGGAATGGTTTGCGCCGGCCAGGTATTTTAACCTTGTAATTTACTGGACTCACACGCTCTTCAATAATGGCGGGGCCCTGCCATTTAGCCAAGAATTTGTGTGGATCAGAGGGAACCAGTACCAAAACACGATCACCAGGTTTGAATTCACGGAGCTTACTGCGCCTATCGTAAAGACGCTTTGAGTTTCCTGTTAACGTTGTTGATGCTCCACAGCAATAGAGGAAAGCATAGAAGTTCTGTCTTGCAATGAAATTAGTCGATCTGCAAAGTTTGGTCCTTGAGCTGCTCTCTCGATCCCTATCCATTCCTCACGCACCACATCTAGGACGCCTCGCGGCCGTCTGCCGAATAACAGCTCGAAGGGACTCAAGCCGGTGGACGCCTGTGGTGATTCTCGCACCGCGTTTAAAACAAAAGGTAGGACAGTGTCCCAGGTTGTGGAATCATTATGTACAACTCGCCTGATCATCTGTTTCAAAGTTTTGTTAAATCGCTCGGTTAAACCATTTGTTTCAGGATGGTAAACAGTAGTACTCAGTTTCTTAATAGCAAAGCTGTCACACAATTGTTTCATCACGCGAGAAGTGAAAGGTGTGCCTTGATCAGTTAAGATTTCTCTAGGGATACCAATACGAGTAAAAATATCACATAGTGCCCTGGCTACAGCTGAGGAGTTAGCCCTTTTCAGGGCAATCACTTCTGGATATCTAGTTGCATAGTCAACCAACACCAGCAAATATTGGTACCCACTCTTAGTCTTAGGTAAAGGACACACAATATCTAATCCCACTCGCTGAAAGGGAACTTCCAAAATGGGCATAGGACAAAGGGGAGCTCGAGGAGGCTTATAAGCAGAGACGATCTGGCAGTCTGGACAAGAAGTGCAAAACTGTTCAACATCTTTTCCCATATTCAGCCAATAAAATCGTTTTAATAACCGCTCTCTGGTTTTGTCAGCACCTAGGTGTCCTCCCAAGACGTGTGAATGTGCCAGATGCAAAACAGTTTCCCTATGTGCTTCAGGTACCACTAATTGTTCAATAAATTCTCCCTCCAAGTGATCTGAGATCACTCTGAAAAGGTAACCATCCTTTTCTATAAAGTGTGGGGTTTTCACACCCCCAGAATCACGCTCTCGGTAATAAGAGTCGTTAGCAGAGCGAGCCTGTTTGAATGCATATTCTAATGAGCTATCAGAATGTTGTAAACGCACAAAATCTGATTGTG
>JANRMT010062792.1:100785561-100812884 GCA_026402145.1 Polypterus bichir lapradei
ACACGTTTATTTAACATCAAATAAACACAGTCCCAAACACGACACAAAGCACACAACAATAATCACCACAGTTAGTCGCCAATCTCCTCCTGGGAGCTTCGTCCTGCTCCCTCTCCCGACTCTAGCTCCCCGACTGTTAGGAGGCGGGCCCTTTTATTCCCGCCCGGATGCATTCCAGGTGGCTGGGAACGAACTTCCGGCAGCACTTCCTGGTGTGGCGGAAGTGCTGCCCTTTGCCCTGGAAGCACTCCGGGTATCCCTGGCAGGTTCCTCCACCATCTTGCCAAGTGGGGCTGAAGTAATGTTCTCCCGGGTTCCAGGAGGCTTAAAGCGTCCCCTGGCGGTGGCCACGGGTCCCAACGAGTAGGAAAGTCTTTCTTCCTCTCCTGCTCCAGGGCGGTTGTGTCCTCCTGACCCGGAAGCTTTTAATGCCAGCTTCTGGTCCTTCTAGACATCCCGGCCGGGTAAGAACCCCAGCTGTCTGTGACAACAGGTTGAATAGGGGTGCTTCTTTTCTGTCTGTCTCGTTTTAACCTTTAAAGTCTCTTTTACTCTGTCATCCTTTTCTTAATTTATTTCTGAGTTTACTTTTTTCTTTCAATTCTCTACAACAGCGTGTAATGTTATACATTCAGTCAGCACGAGAATCCAACACCCAAATGCTTTCATCCTCATTTCCAAAGATTTCAATCACATTTCCCTAAGTAGCATGCTTAGTACCTTCATCCAGTTTGGGAATTGTCCCACCTGAGAGAATAAAACACTGGATTTAATGTATGCTAATGTTAAAGAGGCATACAGTTATACTGCCTTTCCACTTCTCGGGAGATTGGACCACAAACTGGTGTACCACCTTCCCCTTTATGTGCCACTTGTGAAAAGACAGTCAGCCACAGTCAGGACCATGAAGAGTGGACAAAGGAAGCCTGTCTAGCTCTGCAGGACTGTTCTGAGGCAACAGATTGGGATATTCTTCATGAGACTCATTTTGAGGGCATTGACAGTCTCATGGACTGTGTCACAAAATACATTAAGTTCTTTGTGGACAATACTGTGTCTTTAAAATCTGTGTGCTAAGTACATTAAAGCCCTTCTGAGAGCATTTAGGTACCCTTAAGGCAGTGAAGAGGGTACAGAAAAATGTTAAAATAAAAGAGGAGAGGGACAGCTATGGTAAGAAACTGGAGCAAAAGCTGCAGCAGAACAACACTAGTGAGGTGTGGAAGGGCATGATGACAATCACTGGCTTTAATTCCAGCTGCTGAGGGACTGAGGGTGACAGAGAAAACGCCAATGAGTTTAACCAGTTTTTTAACAGGTTTTACAACAAGCCTCAGTCCATCCTGCCTGCAGCTCCACCTCTGCAGTCAACAATGCACTCCTGGTTCCTACCATTAGGGCCTCGTTTGCTCGTTCCCTCCCCCTTCCCTTATTGAAGTGAGGGGTGTGCAGAATCACTCCCTTCTACCCCCATACTAGCTCAATCCAACTCCAATCCATCTTCTGTATATAACGCTGACACAAGCAGACCATCCATCACCTTTACAGTAGACCTAGTCATGAGATAATTATCCAGATTTCATTCTGTCAAGGCTTCGGGCCTTGATGGCATCAGCTCATGAGTGTTGAAGATCTGCGCCTCACAGCTCTGTGGAGTATTACTAAGGGATTTCAACATGAACCAGAGTATAAAAGTTGCCAGTGCTGTGGAAAACATCTTGACTGGTTCCTGTACCAAAGAAGGCACATCCTGCACCGCATCTGACTATAGGCCAGTGGAACTCACCCCACCTATAATAAAGGTTTTTGAGAGTCTGATTCTGGAAATACTTCACCCCCTGGTTAGGTCTGTATTGGATGCCCTACAATTTGTCTACCAGGAGAGGATTGGGGTTTAAGATGCCACCATCCACCTGCTGCCTAAAGTCACCTAGACAAACCAGGAAGAATTATTAGAATTATGTTCTTTAATTTCTCATGTGCTTTTAATACCATCCAGTCAGCCAGAATGGCATGTGAGCTGTTTGCAATCCAGGTGGATGTTCCCATAGTTTTGTGGATCAAGGGCTATTTAAAAGGAAGGCTACATTATGAGCAGCTACAGGGCTGTTTGTCTGACTTTCTGCTTTGTAGTAATGGTGCTCCACCAATTCTGTCACCGTTACATTTCACCTTGTACAGTATGGATTTTAGCTACAACACAGAGGGCTGCCTTCTGCAGAAAGTCTCTGATGACTCTGCAATAGTGCAGAGTGTGTGTAGTACTAATAAGGATCTGTGAATTTCATTGGTAACAATTGGCTTTTGGTCACAAATGTTTTTATAGACATAATCATATTTTCTAGTTAGCACTTTGAACTCAACATTTACCATGGAACATCACTAACTTACTAGCTATGCTAGACTACATTGATAAATTAAAAAAAAAACATGGTTTTAAGTCAGTGGTAGCTACTATCTAACTCCAATGTCCAAAATGAAAGTTAGTAGTATCAAAATATCAAATCAGTAGATCTTTGCTTTTAAACTTTTTTTCTTGCAAACCAATTTGGCACTTCTTAGTATCTTTAGGATCCAGATGACCACCAGATTAGGGATTCCTTATTGGAGAATCATAGTACTCTCAATGGGGGTGTCGGACATCTTGGAAAAATTTCTGCCGACAGTCACTCCTGGTCCCCCTTGGAAAATTGTCGGAGGGAGTCATCCATGGTCACCCTTGGATAATCTCCCCCAACAGTCATCCCATTCACCACTGACAGTCATAGTGGAGCATTGTCAACTGCTTAAACTGCCCAAGGCGACCCATCACGAGACACTTCGCAAACTATATGCAACCTTTTCCTTCTGAATAGATAGATAGATAGATAGATAGATAGATAGATAGATAGATAGATAGATAGATAGATAGATACTTTATTAATCCCAAGGGGAAAACTGTCTATATTCAAAATGTTTCCAAAAAAGACCCCAAATTAAACATATAAATGTTTGACTTGTGCAGAGAGCTTAATGTACAAGGATAAGATATGTAGTACATTAGATGCTGCAGGCAAAAACACCTTTATTTAACATCAGAATATAGATTGGCTATTAAAGACATTAATGGACTACTGGTTAGAAGTAAATGATAGGTTGTTGCAGGTGCTTAATGTACTCACTATTGTTCCGTTACAATTATGTTGCAGGAGTTGATGTAAGATTAAAAGAATTGCCAACTATTTTCATGAAAATGTGAATTGCAAAATATGCATTCAAATTAAATGATGTGTCACAAGCCATCAAAGGAAGGTGAAAAGGATTGCCATTAAGACAGCTGAAAAGGAAAAGCCACAGAAGATGCAGATTTCAGTTCTCAAAACACCCAAATCAACAAATTTACCTAATAGCACCAGAAAAACACGGATGAGCCTGCACAACATCAACCTGACTGCAAATCTAGACAAATAACTAACGTAAGTTAAAATTGCTGTAATGTAAACATGCCATGCCAGAATATAGTCTCAGGATTTTAACACTTGGTAGATCTATAGACCACAATGTGTATTTAAACACCATTTGCCATTGTTATGCCATATAGTAATACAATTGTCAAAATGACAGAAAGATATGATAGCAGACAGATGTGCTACCCAAACGTGTGGAGCCAACATTAACTGCAGTGATCTATGTGTGTGTGCCTTTATCTGCCTGTATCCTCTGTCTCAGTGCTAATTACAATTTACAATTTAATCATTAAGTTTTCTGCAGAGCAAAGAGCTCACTAACTTCCATTGTAATGGAAGCCACTCTCCATACAGCCTTGGAAGGTAACTCTCTTAACTAGCTTTAAGATCCACTTTGCCAAGTCAAGCTCTGTGCCAGTGACAGAACTCAGTTTGAGAAGACAGAGAAACAGCCAGTACTTCAAGAAGAGAACTTCAGCATCTACACTATTAGACCAGAAAGAGTAATGCTTTTCCCTATGAAGGTGCAGAGTGCACAGAAAAGAGCCCAACAGTGAGCTGAGAAAGGCAGCATCACAGAACATCACGAACAAAGGACCATGTACAGTAGCAATAAGAAACAGTGCACTCTAACACAAGAAGAGTCCTCTATTTGAACCCAACTGCAACAGCTCCACACAACATTAGACCACTTCCTTAAAGACTCGGTATCATAAAACTGTTTAACTGTGTCAAGATAAAGTAGAACTTTGATTAGCTAGTCATTAGTGAGTAGCTCTTTTATGTTGTATGTTTGTATGTCTCATCTGTTTTGCATCCTATCTTCTGTGTCGATATATATACAGTTATCATGTTTCTATAGTCCTTGTGTTTACCAATAAATTGTATTATTCTCTTTCTTAAAACAACTGTGCTTCATTTACCTAGGGGTCAAATGGCTGGGGACCCCTTTCTACAGAGAAAGGTAAGGTAAGGAAGATAAAGTGGGAGCATATCCACATTATTCAATTAATTATCAACATTTCTGAAGGCAAAGCTAATAATTAATTAACTGAGTGATCAATTCATCTTTTTCTACAAAGTAATGGATCTACGACTCATCCTTAGTGAAGATCTTTGACAAAATTCTTTCTCACACATCCTTGTAATCAGTGAGTAAATCTGAATACACCTCTTTCCATAAAGTTCTTATGCTTTGTGAAACCCAGCATCCATACATTTTTGAAAATTAACAATACAGTTCACAAATTCTCTTGAACACTGACAGCTCATTTGCAAGATTTCTGAACATAATTCACTGGTCTTCTTAGAGGAGCTCATCCATATATTGAAGCAACACTGGAGTGTCTTTTATTGTTTGCCGGACTGAGCGAAGCATGTTGCTGAACTCCACTTGGCTTTTCTTAAAAGAATAAAACCAAAATGGTGATTTTCAAATTCATGGTGCCTGCATGCATTTTTAGCTGAATGTGGGTGTTCATTACTAATTCAGCATCTAAGATGAGAAATTCAGTAATAGCTATTGGTTTAAAGTGCACAATTCTGAGGGCCAGCTGAACATACATTAGGAAATGGATTGCTCTGTGGCAATGCAGAGGCAGAGATGAAATTTCATATTAACCTCTGTATAAGTTTCAGGTATTTTCTGTTAAATATAAACAATATCACAATTGGGGAACTAACATACTTAGGAAATCCTAGCTTTACATGCAACCATGAGTACAATTAATAAAAAAATTGTAATTATCTTCTATATCTTCTACCAAAGTGGCAGAAGTTGAAGAGGTAAAACATAATCAGAACTAAAAGTGTAGTAAGGGTCAAATGAAAGATGCAAACCAGGCCCGCCTTTATATTAGTAAAACCTTGAAATTCTTATCAAAATAAAGTTTAGAAAAAGGATCCCCCATGACCATTGCCTTTAAATATTGTGATATTCATTAAGAAACTGAAGAATGAAAGTTCTCACCATATCTAACTATAGGATCGCTTGTTGAGAAGCTGCTGTTTCAATCTTATCTTTCTCAGTAGCATGTGTTACAGACCTGTGCTTCCTGGGTAATATGAATTTTGATGATAGACGAGTGACATGTTGGCACTGCTCATGTCCCTGTAGGACATCATACCGAGTCTTGTTGGGTTGTGCATCCTTCCTGGCAATGGCTGTTTTTTTTTCTTTATCAAGCAGTTCATTCTGAAAAACTGAAGTAAAATTAAGGTTTGTGCCCTCTTAGCTAACCTTGATAATGGCTGTCTTTTTTATGAAGACAAAAAGTAGTATATTTTATAAGCAAAAACCAAAAGTTTACATCAAAGAAAGGAGAAAAAAAAAGTATTTTATATCTTGCCACCACAAACACTTTTAAAGATTTTTCGAAAACAAATTAGAAGCAAAGCAGACAGATGGGCAAGATACAAGACAGCTGGGGCTTAGACAAGGCTGGTGAGCCACACAGGCAAACATTCATCGGGAAGCAGCTGGTTGATCCCATGCAAGATTATGGAAACTATAATCAGAAATAATTTAAAAGGCTGCATGTATGAAAATAGTATAGTAAGTAATAGCTGGTATGCACTCCCATTTTGTAAGGTTTTGTTTGAACTAAAATACAGATCATAATTTAATTAATATTTCAAAAAGCCTTTGATACAGTTCTACATTGAAGATTAACTGTAAACATAAGAGAAATTGACATTACAGTAGTGGTAATTTATGAAAATGAATTCCAGGCTGCATATTTGACCAGAGACAAGGAATATAGATGAGGTTATTGGAAGAGTTCCTTAGGAATCTGTCCCTTAAGTATTACTCATTCTAAAGTTTATTAATGACAAATCTTGTGAAATTGTAAATTTTGGAAATTTCTAGATGACACCAGAATTAGAGGGATAGCTAACGAGGAGGCAGCAAAAGAAATTTAAATCCCTTGCCGATATTAAAAAGTGAGTAAAGATCTATAAAATACATTTTAATGAAGCCAAAAATACATTGATTTGAAAACTAAGTTGGGCAACTGTGTGCAGTTCTGGTTAACAAGCAGCTGTGGTTATGGTGTATCAAGGGTAATCCCTTGATCTAGTGGCCTTTCTTTACTTTTATCATTTTTTTTTTTTTTTTTGAAAAGCATGTATTCTGTCTTTCTCCTTGTTGTATTTTATTATTCTGTAATATGTATTTTTATATTTATGTTGATGTATTCATTATGTACTCTTTCAGGGCGAATGTCGACTTTTGTCAAAAGGAGGAGTTGACAGTGGAAATCAACTGTAAATGGTGACAAAACCCACCATTATCCTTTAGGTGGACTCTCTTTGCTAGAAAGAAAGTTAACTTCATTGATTTGACAGGAGCAAAAAATGGTAAAAATGGCATCGGCACCTGGTGGGAGATCGAAGCGAATGCATAAAGCAAAATACTCTGTGGACAACATTTTGTATATTATTTTGATACAAGTGATCAAAAATTAATGTGAAGTGCCAGCATCAGTTGATCGGTCCCCAGCTGATTGATCCCCAGCTGATTGTGGTGTTGAAAAAGTTTGTGTAGCTGACACATCTATGGCAACATATGCCTGGGAGGACCACCACTTACAATGACAAGAGGTACAAACCAGATTGTGACACTATGACCACAACTGCAGCCCCACCCCTTGGCAAACTGGCAGTCACACATCACAGCAATGGATGTTTTATGTTGATTTCTGTGTGAAACCATTGCTTTGTGTACTTTTCAGAAAATTGTGTTTTTTGAAAAAAATATTCAGCCCTCAAAGAGTTAGCTATATTATTGTTCTTTTCTGTGTTGAGCCAAGTGCGGTGGGGCCTCCTGCAACCATGGGGTACCCAGAACGGTAAAAGAGTATAGGAATGACAACTTTAGTGCTGCTGCAGTCACTGCATCTCAGATCTGTTTGGCTCCCTTTATGGATTTGACTTTGGATTTTCTTATTATAAGTGTTTTTATTTTCTAATTATTCTTTGGTTAATGGACTTTTGCTTTTTTCTTCTAAATAATGGATTTGAATTACTTGCCTTTAAGCATTACTCTAGGCTTATCCAAAAAAGCAAGCCATGTGATAAAGCAAATTCATTTAGGGGTATGTGTGCGTGTCTTTAGATAACAACAGTGTGCTAAGGCTTGGGGGTTATAGGTGCATGTAGTAGCTAAGGTCCTCCATTGTATTGATGAAGAAAATTGTTTAACATGCAAATATGGATAGTCCATCCCATTTTCTTATTAGTGCTCTGGCGATCATAATCAAGGCACCTACACTCACTAGTATAAGAGTGCTTGAAGTAAGAAAGAAAAGAGTGATATAGAAAGAAAGAAAAAAGACATTCCATAGGTTAAAGGGAAGGAATAAAAGAGAAGTACACTTGAGATTTTTGCAAAGATGGTGCTGCAGTGAAGAGGCAAGCAGTCGGGAAATGGCTGTATGTGAAGCGAGTGGACAACACTTACAGGGCAGGGTCACTCCTGCTGAGTGTCTAAGGAACAGGACCAACCAACCACTCTGAGTGACTCCTGCAGAAAACCTATGGACGGCACCAGGAAAGGGCAGCAGGAATCCCTGCTGAATGCTGAGGGACGGTGGCAGAGACACAAGCCAGACTGTAGGTTAACTGCGCTTGCCGGTGGATATCTCCTCAATTCTGAGAAGACATTTAAGGGTGAGTAGGCTATGGTTTTTAAAGGAAAAACAGAGGCTTGTGATGGTTTTTAAAGGGACTGATCCAGGCTGTTTTAACTGTTTGGATTATGTCTTATTGGATTGTTTATTACGACTTTTAACCACTTTAACACTGTTTTTATTGGGATTATTTATTTATTTGATGAAGGACTGCACTTTTGATGAACTACACTGAAGTATAATGTTTTCATTTGTTGTTTGGGTACTTTTACTCCACCAATGCTGTATTATGTATCCTCATTGCCCAATCCATCCTTGGTTTATGTTCATTGATATCCTAATTGAAGAAGAAATATATATCCTCTGTCCAATTCAGTGATACTCATGAAAGTAGAACATATTATTATGAGGGCCATTCAGGAAAAAAATGATTGGTTCATAAAAAGTTCAGATATATAGATTGGTTATATACATACATTAGATACAGTATATACAGTACATTGGCTGGCTATACATTGGTTTAGATATATACATTGGTCTGAATACATCTGTTCAGATGTATACATTGGTTCAGATACATCCATTCAGAAGGATGTTTTTACATATCTTTCAACCAGTTTAACCTTATATATATATGTGGTTGGCATGGTGGCGTGGTGGTAGTGCTGCCTCCTCGCAGTAAGGAGACCTGGGTTCGCTTCACCTGCTTGGAGTTTGCATGTTGTCCCCTTGTCTGCGTGGGTTTCCTCTGGGTGCTCCGGTTTCCTCCCCCCATTCAAAGATATGCAGGTTGGTGCATTGGCAATCCTAAATTCTCCCTAGTGTGTGCTTGGTGTGTGTGTGCCCTGCGGTGGGCTGGCGCCCTGCCCGGAGTTTGTTCCTGCCTTGCGCCCTGTGCTGGCTGGGATTGGCTCCAGCAGTCCCCCGTGCCCCTGTGTTAGGATACAGCGGGTTGGAAAATGACAGACTGACTGACATTTGTTTAGATATATATACATATTGTCACACACGTGCGAGTAGGAGGCAGCTAAAGGGCTCGAGTAATTGTAATAAAACATCCAACCAGGGGGCGGCGGAGTGCGCTGACTGTCTTTCTCAGTTCCCTACAGACCATTCCCGGGAAATCCTGCAAGGTTCCGGCGCCTCTGAAGACGTCACTTCCGAAGCCGGCCCCTTTGATGACGTCACGTCCGAAGCCGGCTACTATAGTCAGATCTATTTTGGACTTTGTGAGATGCACATTGTTTCTTTGAGAAAGAAATCCATTTGCAGCTGGGAAAAACAATATACGGGTGGCTGCCCCAAACCTTTATAATGTCTTGGACTCGTTTTTATGACAGTTGCGTAGCCGGCAGGATGAAGTCCCAGAAGAAACCGGGACTCGGACAGGTGATGAACCAGGTAGGAAAGTACCGGGGCCGAGTTTCTGGGGGGGGAGTGCGTTTGGGGGTCAGGAAGGACTCAGTATAGGCTCCGCTCCTCAAATACAACCCCGGGAGTATTACTTACCAAATGGAGAATGTGAGGGGGACATACAGGCGTAGGCTGGTTTCTGGGGATGAAACAAAAAGGGCTTATTATGTTCTCTCGGAGGAGAGAGCTGAGCCGCCCATTGGGACTGAGGTCCCAGATAAATATGGGCTATCCCCAGTCCAGCAGGTGAAAATAATAAAAAACTGGACACTTGATCCAGAGAGATCAGTCCAGGAGCAGGCTATGGCCCTCTGGGAGCAGGTGGCTGCGTGGCTAAGGCCATTTGAATTAACCACCTGCCAGATAGTACAACAGGTAGCCTGTCTCCTCCTTTTAAAAGGCCTACCTAAAAACTTTGCCCAGCCGGACTGGGGTGAATTCCATTCAATGGAAGAGCTTATAAAGCTCTTGAAAACACCCAAGCCAGTCTTAAACTCTGGGAGAGCAGAACGGCCCACTAGTGGATTTCCTAGAGATCATGTCCTACTGAAGAAGTCTCTTACACATACATCGGAGCCTGTTCCTGAGTTCCCGGGCCACCGGGCGTACAACCTACCCGGGAGCGAGGAGGGATATAGGTGGAGGGGGGGAGATAGTTTGTGTGCTCTTGCCAACCCCCTGACGTGTTCAAATACAGGATTTGTAGTCATTAATGGTTATAAACTCCTTGCCCTGTTTGCCCTGTTTGATCTTGCAGCAAGATTTCCATTGTTGATTGCCGATATGTTTTACCGCAACAGAGAATTAAAAAAAAGACCAGTATTAAATGTATTCACGGAGACCTCTGGATGTACGACACCGCCCTGTGTTTCGTGAGTCAGGGAGGAATGCTAAAAAAACATCCCATGGCCATCCACCCTAATCCTCCCTTCTCAGCGATTCTAGGACGGGACTGGTAAGAAAATAAATGCGGTAAACTATTGACTACTCCTGATAAAAACTTAGGCCTCGTTGTAGATGGGGATAGCTCGTCTCAAGCTGTCTCCACGCCGTGTACACAGCCGGTGGAGAGAGATACGGAAGCCCACGAGGAGGACGGGGAGATTCCTGGTCTGTCGCAGGCAAATACGTCATCCACCCGCGCCTCGACGAGTCGGGAGGAATCCCCTCCCCTTGAGGTCAGACCGGACCCTCTCTCCGACATTTACTTTCAGTTTAAACAAACACCGGCTTCTTTTAAAAGGGAGCAGTGGAACGATGACTCCCTAAAATTTGCAAAAAATGCAGTAGTCCTTGTCAACGGCCAACGCACACATCAGCCCATGCCACAAGGACTTCACTTTGTAATAGAAAATGATTTATTATATCGAGTCGCGGAACATGGGGCGGAGGTTCGGAAACTGTTGTTAATTCCACGAACTTCACCGGCGGCAGGTTTGTGAATTAGCTCACGCCCACCTCCTTGGAGGCCATTTAGGCTCCGAAAAAACTTTAGAGCGGATTAAGCTCAGATTTTATTGACTGGGAATTAACAAGGAAGTTCGCCGTTTTTGTATTTCTTGTCCAGAATGTCAATTGCGGCAAATTCCTAAGAAGGACCATGCTCCTCTCGTTCCCCTTCCCTTAATTGATGTCCCCTTTGAACGAATCGGGGTCGATATTGTAGGACCCTTGGAGCCCTCAACCCGAGGACATAAATATATATTAGTCCTCGTGGATTATGCGACCAGATATCCAGAAGCTGTTCCCTTGCACTCAGCTACATCTAAACCAATCGCACGGGAACTAGTAGGAGTATTTGCACGTGTTGGTATTCCTAAAGAAGTCCTAATGGACCAAGGAACACCTTTTACCTCGGAGATGTTCAGGGAAGCGGCCAAGTTACTGAAAATAAAGCACTTAAAGACCGCGGTGTATCATCCTCAAACCGACGGTCTAGTGGAGAGGTTTAATCAGACTCTCAAACAGATGCTTCGCAAGGTGGTCAGCGGGGATGGGAGGAATTGGGATCAACTCCTCCCCCTCATTCTCTTTGCCTATCGGGAAGTCCCACAAGCCTCTACGGGGTTCTCTCCTTTTGAATTGTTATACGGACGACAACCCCGAGGTATATTGGATATTTTGAAAGAAGGTTGGGAAGGAGAGGCTCTTCCCTGTACAAATATTTTGGAATATATCGCTCAGTTACGTGATAGATTTGAAAAAATTCGACCTATTTTAAAAAGTCATATGGAAGAGGCACAAGCAGCACAGGCCCGTTATTACGATCGTGACACGACACTCCTAGAATTCCAGCCCGGGGATCGTGTCATGGTATTAATTCCCACCTCTCATTCTAAATTACTCGCCCATTGGCAAGGCCCTTAAGAAATTAAGGAGAGAAAAGGGTTGGTCGACTATTTGGTGAAACAACCCAATCGTAGACCAACTGAGCTGGTTTATCATGTGAACTTGCTGAAGCCGTGGAAGGAGAGGGAGCCAGATCCCTCCTCCGGTCAGCCCTGCTCATTCTTTGCTCACATAGACACCCTTAATTCGGCGAGGAATTAACCTATAGACAAAGACGGGAGCTGGAATCAGCCATTCTGTCCGTCTCAGAGGTGGTGAGTGAAAAACCTGGACGGACCTCTCTGATTGCGCACTACATAGTGACTGAACCAGGGGTTATAGTCGGAGAGTGCCCCTATAGACTTCCTGAGGCAAAGAAAGCAGAAGTGGAGCTGGAAATCAAGCGGATCCTGTAACTAGGAGTGATTGAGGAAAGTTTTAGTCCCTGGTCCAGTCCAATTGTCTTGGTTAGTAAGCCTGACGGCAGTTGGAGGTTTTGCAATGACTTCCGTCGACTTAACCAAGTCTCCCTTTTAAATGCTTATCCCATGCCTCGCGTTGATGACCTCCTCGAGAGACTTGGACAAGCTGAATTTTTGACCACGCTTGACATGACAAAGGGGTACTGGCAGATTCCTTTAATGGACTCCGTGAAGGTCAAGACCGCGTTCAGCACTCCTAGCGGACACTGGCAGTATCGTGTTCTTCCATTCGGGTTACACGGGGCTCCTGCGACTTTCCAGCGTCTGGTGGACAAAGTGCTCCAACCCCATAATGCGTATAGTGCTGCCTATCTGGATGATGTATTCATCTAGTCCAGCACATGGAAAGAACACGTACAGCAGGTCACTACGGTATTGCGGACACTAGGAGAAGCCGGGCTTCGTATTAATCCCAAGAAATGTTTCTTTGGATTGAAAGAAGCTAAATATTTGGGCTACCTGGTGGGTCGGGGTACTGTGAAACCACAGTGTTCAAAAATAGATGCCATTGTTAAATGGTCCCGTCCGAAAACCAAGAGGCAGGTCCAAGCCTTTTTCAGGTTGGCCGGGTACTACCGCCGGTTTGTACCTCGGTTTTCAGAGAGAGCGGCGCCCTTGACTGATCTTACAAAGAAGAGGGCTCCTAATCATGTGGTATGGACTGACAAGGCGGACGCTGCATTTCGTGACTTAAAACAGGCTCTTACGTCAACACCCCATCATGTACCTGAGCCGGAAACTGTTGGATCGAGAGACCAGGTATGCAGCGGTGGAGAGAGAAGCCCTTGCGATCAAATGGGCGATTACGCAGTTGAGGTACTACCTCTTGGGCCGGGAGTTCACTCTAGTGACGGATCATGCTCCTTTACAGTGGATGGCCCTTCACAAAGAGTCAAATCCACGGGTCACTAGGTGGTTTCTTGACCTTCAGCCTTACAAGTTTTCTCTTATTCATTGTAAGGGTTCTCTCCATGCCAACGCTGATGCTCTCTCTCGTGCCCACAACCTCTCGGTGTAGGACGCCCGACCCGATGGGTCTGGGCTGAGGGGAGGGCCTTGTCACACACGTGCGAGTAGGAGGCAGCTAAAGGGCTTGAGTAATTGTAATAAAACATCCGACCAGGGGGCGGCGGAGTGCGCTGACTGTCTTTCTCAGTTCCCTACAGACCTTTCCCGGGAAATCCTGCAAGGTTCCAGTGCCTCTGAAGACGTCACTTCCGAAGCCGACCCCTTTGATGACGTCACTTCCGAAGCCGGCCCCTTTGATGACGTCACTTCTGGTTCCGGTCCCTTTGACGTCACTTCCTCTCAAGACCTTTAAAGCCTCCATCTTGGGCTACTATAGTCAGTTCTGTTTTGGACTCTGTGAGATACACATCGTTTCTTTGAGAAAGAAAATCCATTTGCAGCTGGGAAAAACAATATACGGGTGGCTGCCCCAAACCTTTATAATGTCTTGGACTCATTTTTATGACAATATATATATATTGGTTTAAATAGACCGGTTTAGATATATACATTGGTTCAGATACATCTGTTCAGATATACGGTATATATCGGTTGAGATACATCCGTTTGGATATATAGGATGGTTCAGATTTATAGTATGGTTTGAATAGAACAATTGGGATTTACAGGCAGGCACAGCCAGAGCCCTTAACTTTTGCATCGCCATTTCGCTTCATCACTGCTTTAACATCGTTGTCATTATTGTACATGTTTTATACAAGAAGCATATGCCTGTCAGTTGCATTTCTTTTCATAAGCTGTCTTCGTTGAGGGTACTAGATTCCAAAGCAGTTTCATAATTCCCTGAATGACTGAAATGTACTATATATACAAATTCAAGTAAAATATTTTTGGAACAACTAACTCAGTGGTTTCCTCAAAACAAGGTAAAATACCCATTTCCAGCACTGAATTTTCCAACTTTGTTCATTATGCATGTCCAAAAAATAATAAAGTGTCACCTCTCCATTTTTACTCTCTTTTTTATTAACAACAGTGGTTCTCAACCTGTGGGGCGGACTCCCCTAGGGGGTGCGAAGTAACAAAAAGGGGGGCGCGAAGATGTGAAAAAAAGAAAACAAGAATCAAAAATATGAAAAAAACGTGTTGAAACCAAAACAAATTAACTTAAACTACATTCTGATACTAGAACAATAAATATAGAGTTAGATAAATGTCGATAAAAGTTAAGTAGGTATAATAAAATATGCATCTTCATTTCAAATAAATGTTGGGAGGGGGTGCAATTAAAACTGTTATGAAAACTCGGATCGCAAATACTTATAGGTTGAGAAACGCTGATTAACAGTATTGTTGCCACACCAAATAATGAAATGGTTAAAAGAACATATTATTCTTTAGAACGTGACATGAAGACAGAGAATAAAACAAGTAGTTAAGTATTAATTATTTTTTAGCTAAGTATTAAGAGTTTTAAGTATCACAGATCTCAATTTTTGGATATTGGCATTAGGTTTATCTACTCCTTTCTTTACATTGCTTTCTTGCTTAATGGTAGAATAATTTATTTCCCTCGGCAAAGGTTTATAGTAAGCATCTATAATGAATACTATTACATTATTTTCCAATAATGTGATACAATATGTTATACAGTATATTGATTTACTTATATAGATGTCTATGTTTACTTAAACTCCTTGTTAAGATGAGTGGTGACATAAAGAGAATGAATTGTAGACTTTAACCAGAGCCATATTGTGCCTATTGTTCTTTTCAAATATGATCATTTAGTCATCTGTATGAGATGTATGGCACCCAACATTATTAAGTGTGCCTGTCCCAAAATTACTATTTTTTTAATTTGTAGGATACATGTTTCTGTGTGATGAAATTATATTAAAAAACAAAAAAAAATTATGCCATAACTGGTCAAACATTCACAATAAGTATTTCAGATATTGTTCCACTCATGTTAGATTATATAAGTTAAGAAGCTTATTTGTTTTCTAAATATGGAAGTTTAAGTCAAAAGATGATATTTGTAACTTTCAAGGCATAACTATAGAGAAAATTTTTTCCATTAAAGTTTTAACATATGATGTTACTATTATACAAAATAAAATAATAATTATAGAAATGCTTGCATGTTTATCACATACTTTAAGGTAAAAAATAATAATCCCTACCAAATGTAATGGAAAATGAAACAAATATAAACACAATGTGAGAGACAAATGTCTGTCAGCTTGACTAACTTAGTATTTTAGAAATTCACACTTCGATACCATCAATTTCCAGAGCCCCTGATTGCCTCTTTCTCAAAACTGGTTGTGTCTAAAAGTGTGTGCCAAAAACAGATGGCGCCTCATCCAAATTAACAAGAAAAATTGATTTTGTTTAAGCTGCTTGTGAGTGTTTGTGTGAAATTGATATTTTAATATGGAAATCAACAATCTGCAAATCATATAATATTGAAGCCAAGCTCTTTATTTAGTTCATCTTTTCCATCTGTTTTTATTTGGTTTATGATGGACTCTCAAAGTTCAGTCTTGATTAAAGACTGTAGGCTGAATTTTAAAGAAAGGGAGAGCAAGAAAGAGAGACTTGGAAAGTAAATGGCTCTGAGCATACAGCTGTAGGACTATTACGAAGAGAAAAAGAGTAAAATATTCAGTGCTTGTTTCAGAAGAAATTCAAAACCCCTCCACCTCAATCTAGTCTTAAATTTTTTTCTTCAAATATAGTTAAACTTTTTCATATAAATAAACATCTTTCTATTTTGTTTAATTGCTTTTTAAAATAACTTGAATGAATCAAATTAGAAATATAAAAAAATTAAATTGCCGAATATTTTCTAAATATCACAGGGTATTTTAAAATCAAGATCCATTTTTATAAACTAATAATTAGAACCAAAACTGTAGAATGAATGCTAAAAACAATTAAACTTCATAAAGTAAAACAGAGGAGGACAAAAAACATGAGTTGACTGTTTGATGGCATTTAAAATATAGGTAAACTCATTAACGTGTAATAGGAAAACTACTTAATCAGAACATACTTTAGATCTTGTAAATGTATTAAACATTTACTTACTTTAGGATATAATAAAGTTTTTAATAAAAATATGTGTTGAAAGTGTTCCATAAAAATACAATGCCTGCTACATTTGAGCTGTCGTGTCAGAGATCAAATACAGGTTCAAGTTTATTGTCATAAGCACATACTCAATTTTAACTTGCATGTGTCCCACAGACTAGTCCCAGTAGAGTAATTCTTCAAGGGATGTCTCCTGATTCAACAAGCTAATTAAAAGGGAAGGCTCAGTTATAGGATGCACTCAGATTGCTGCACATCCTCTCTCTGATACACTAACACTGTACTTTTACTAGCAAATTATTCAGCCAAAGTGTGTCAAGAAATGCTACTGGGGCTCCTTTATACCAACATCAGTACTTCTGCATAATGCTTCACTGTGACTGGGACAGCCAAGTCAGAAGTTCTTTTAATGTTCTTGCTTTAAAGTCATTCTGGTGTGTGTTCAGACCAAAGTGTTTGCATGTACAGTATTTATTTATTTATAGAGCTTCTGTAAAAAGCCAAATTTCTCCCTCGGGGCAAATAAAGTTCTCTGTATCTATTTAATACAAACAGAAGGCACTATTAAATTCAATTCAAATGATTCTTGTATACTGCTTTTCACTGAGTGTATGTGTAATGTGCTGTGACAAGTTCAGAGGTAGATACAAAAACAAACTTCACACATTACTAATTACATAATCAGTACGCATAAAGACACAGATTTATTTAAACAGACAGGATACAAAGTGGTTTGATACTGGATGTCATATATGGAGCCAGGTAATATCTGTCCATTAATAGAGATGAGGAAAGCAAAAACTCTAGTCAGCAACATCCCTGGAGAAAATAAACCTCTGTGTTGGTTAGGGGCGTCAATGGTCACTTATAACAGACAAAGCCAGTGATCAATTTAGACACAATCAGAGACCTGGAGTTCTCGGCCAGCGTGCTCCCCACCCCGTCATGGTATTCTACAGTAAAGTCTGTACTGGGTTGTCTAATCTGATCGCAGGATTCTACATTATGGTATATTTAAGAACACACATGAAGATTGCTCATGCAGTCACTACTATGACCTGAGGATAACAAATAAAAGCTGTTACCCTATTCTAGTGATAAAAGTACTAATGGCTATTTACTGCTTACTTGAAAAGAGGGTAGAAAAGAAGTGACTTTGCAGGATAGCTGAAGTATTTAATAATTTACCTTTCTAAGACAGCATGTGATATATATCCTGAATAGAAAGAATGGTGTCTGCCAGTAATATTCTGAGCTGACTTCTTTGTAGTCCAGGTCTGAGAAGCTGTAATCATAGGATCTATCTGTTGGCATACATTTTGATTTAAATGTGTGTGACTGCACATGTACCAGCAAAAAATGTGATTCATTATTTAGACATCTGTTTATTCATTTGCTGAACCTTGTTTATTCCATTAAGAGTTTGCTAGGTATCCTCCCTAGCAGCATCAGGCCCATTACCTAAAAACAGAAACAAACTTCGAATTCATACTAGTCCATCACAGATGCATTTGCAAATCGCTCCCATTCACTTGATTACCATGGGGATCATCATTGACTATTTTGAGGGTGAAAGTTAAACACATCTAATCATAAAATAGTAGGCTTTCTGGGGTATAGGGATAACAATCAAAAACTAGCCAGGGTTTACTTTTTTGTTTATTCACTATTTCTGGAAAATAAAATAAAAAAACAAACAAAACTGACAACTGCCTTTCCCAATGCCCACATGGAGCAAGTCTAGTATGAAAAAAAAACCATTGCTTGACAAATGCCCCTTTATCCACATGAGCTGGAGGAGAATTTGTGTTAATCAGTTACACAAATATAAGTATCTATTATTAGATTTCATTATTATGTATGGTACATTTTTGTGTGTATATTTTTGAGTGCCTGAATAACTAGATCTTTGTACATGGCCCCTGGCTTTTTAGTTTAGTCTTATGCAAGCTACACAACAACAATATTTATTTATACAGTATAGCACATTTTCATACAATCAATGTAGCTCAAAGTGCTTTACAAAATGTCAAAGAGAAATTTAACACCTATACATCAGTTATTCATACGTGATTTAACCTTTTTAAACCAATAAAACTTTACCCTGATAATGCAATTTTAGCATCTTTGACTTTATTTTACCATTGCTTCTATTAATAAAGCTGCTTACCTGATGGCCCCAAAAGTACAACTTCATCAAGAACCTTACCACATAATATTCTCAAAAGTGTTTAGTGTAACGGCAGTATCAGGAACATGGACAAAACCAACCCTGGGTACTCGATTTAAACACATGCTTTTAGGACAGTGGATCCAATAAGACAGTGCTTCTGCATGCTTCTCATCCAGTTGTTCTTCTACTCACAGAAGTTTCATGACACTGGTTAAAAGACCTGTCAAGAAACTACAGAGAGGTGCTCATGTGGTACAATCTTATTATGTTAGATTAGTTAGAGAAACATGAAGGCTGGGAGAAATGTTGGGATTGGAGTAAACTGCCGATTAAGTGAATTGTTTATTCAGAATTCTGTGAAACTCCAAGAAGCATAGATAGATGGATGGATGAAATATGTACTACCTGAAGATATATATAGGATTCTGCTGCAGCTTGTCCTATTGTTCATGAGAGTGCAACCTTCAGACCTTCCCAGTTCCAGGAACTCGGGTGCTACTTCCCTCCTGATATTAATGCAGTAGCCAAGCTATTTTACTTAAAACTTGTCTTTCATCTCATTGCGGATGACAAGAAAAGTGCTGTAGACTGAAACAGAAGCATTTACTGGCAAAGGCTATGAATATAAACTATATTTAAGACAAGCAAACTTAAAAACACTGCAAGAAGCTAAAAACTCAATCCATGTATTTCCATGTACTCTGTGATGTTCCTGTCTTTTTTTCAGTTATGTGCTGACACTTCCAAGATAGGTTTTGTAACCCTGTTGTTATTGAGTGTTTAAAAAAAAAATAATAAATTAATATCAAAAACTCTAAATGCAAAATATTATGATTAATAGAGATCCTAAGTAAATATAATGGATGTTAACTTTTAATTTCTCCTCTTTTTTAAATTAATAGTCCAAAATTATAACATCCATACTTAATTACAGATGGTACTTGGGAAGTGCTTTATTTTGATATAACATTTTTAAACATACTTGCTTTGAAAATACCTATTTCATTTAAACATGTACTTTCCTTTTTACATGTATTTGTGTTGACACAAAACTCAAAACATAAACTTTAATATAAAAATCAATACAGTGTTGCTGTTCTGACTATAACACGTGTTAATCTCAGCAGTCACCTGTAGAGTTTTATCCCCCTTTTATTGTAGCATTATGTGCTATTGAAAAGATGATTTGGAACATGTAAAGATGTCAAAATCAAATTGCTGTTGAAATAAATGAGTTTAAAATTTGTTTTCTTATCTTTGCCATACCAGTTTTAGTAAACTTGGACGATTTAAAAATGGAATGTTACGGAAGGTTCTCTTGAATTGCTTTTGTAAGTACTTTCTATTGTTCTGAATTTGTGAGAGGCTAAGAGAGCTTGTATTGGAGGGCTGGTGTAGGCAGAAGTAGTTTATATTGCCACCTTTATCACTGATGTAACAACTTGTTAAGGTTTCTTGGCAGTGGGAGTTGGGCCCTTGTAATAAGCAAGGGAAAAAAATCCACAATAAAGCATGTGGTAAAGAACTTAAAACCTCCAAGTGCCTAAAAAAATTACAATTTTCCTACAAAACACATAAGTGTCAATTTCCATTACTGTACCTGTCTGCATCAAATAATGTGTTACAAATCATCTTTCACCGCATGCAATAGACTGAAGTTTAGTTGCTTAATTAGCCTTAAGCATAAAGTATGTAATATAATGAAGGTGCCATGATGGCAAAATGATTAGTGACATTCAGTCGCTCGATGATTAGTGATGCAATCTGTGAACTGGGTTGAAATACTCACCTTTTAAAATATACCTTAGTTGTCTAAACTTTGCTGTGATTTGACTTTATTGCTCTTTTCAAAGCAAAATGGACACATATTCTAACATGGTCACAGGTGAAAAGGGATTGCAAATGTTAAATTATCTTTCAACAGTTTTATCTTGAGAGTGTTAAAGAAACATGTGTACATGTTCACTTGTGCCTGCAGTAAGATACTAAAAAAGGTGGAGAAAAAAAACTCAAGACACAAAGCACTTTGTGCTTTGCTGCTCACTTTCACTCACTACCTGCAGCTCTCTGAAAAGTGTGCTCACCGCCTTTTACATTATATTAGCGTTAATGGAAAAATATGAATTGAGCTTACAGATTTTACATGACACAAGGTTTGCTGGGTAAAATGTGAAGTACATAAAGAACATGGTTGAAGTACCTGCCATCTTGAAGTTAGTTCTGCATGGATGTGTATACTGTAATGAAAACAAGATGTCAATTGCGTTCATTCCTTCTTTTGTTTGTAGTTTAAAACAAGGTTAATCGCCAACCTTTGAACTCCTACTGTATGTTAACATAAACTCTCCTACTCCACTCTGCTACTATTTAATGTTTACGGCAGGGGTCTTTCTCTTATTCTGACCCTGCACTTACAGAGTAACAGGTCCAAAAGTATTAGACTTTTTGTACTTTACACTGTAACAAAAGTTTTATTATATTTTGCAATCTGCGCTCTGTGTTTCTCAAGAACCCTAGAGACTCAGGCTTCTGCAAACCACATTTTATTCAGACTCAGGTGAAGAATGGCATTGTTTTTGAATTGACTTAAGAACACAAAAGAAAACTATATCATTTTTCTAGGACAAATTGACTTCTCTCAGTTTCAAAGATGTCATTGTCTGAGCTGTGGGGCGTGTAAGGATCTAATGACAGAAGTATCCGAGTTAGGGGAAGACCACCTGCATTAGAGAAACAGACACTGTTTAAGAATTTTATTAACATGAAATGTGAAATTTGTATTTTGAGCTCCAGGCAGTACAATTTAATTTAATCAATAATTGTGTTTTTTTGCAGCAAAAGCATCCCATAAAAGTAAAACTGGTGCTTTCTCCATCACAATATAATTCAATTTAATGTTGCCTGACAAGAGGCTTACCAACTGCATAAGTTTTACTCCCTTTCATTATAACCCTGTCATCAATGCTAAATTGAAAGTGAATCCCTCCACAAATACAAAATATTGTTTTAAAAAAAGGAATATTTTTAATGTTATATATATGGTCAGGTAGAAAGGCTGCTAAAGATATTTAGTTCTGTATATTATTATTCTGATACACATCAATTGTTCTTTTGTGTCAAAGTAATAAAAATGGTTTCTTGGTGGTTTTCATTTTTTAAATTTATCTTAGAAACACTGAATAAACTGTGACACTGAAAAGAACTGTTTAATGCTTTATATAGCAGTTAGAAGCAGAAAGTGGTATAAGTGATTTAATGCACAATATTGTAAATGAAAGGTTTCTTAGTTAGATCCTTCTTGTAGAAACACAGTGGAAAACTGACCATTTTTGGAAAATCTAGAAGTAAAAAAAAACAGCACTAGAATGTAAGAAGGAGAAAGACAAAGAAATACCTGGTGTTTGGGGAGCAAAATAGACAAAAGGAAAATCTGGTGTTTAGAAATAATAAGTGAGAGAAATTCTAAAAAATAAATCTAGTGTAGAAAAAAAATAATGCACAGGCAAAAGAATAAAATGCTCAACTGTTTCACTATTGGTTTTAAACATTATTTACCAATCAGGCAATTTCTATATCATACTGAATATTGTCATCATTGGCATCAGTACCCAGGTGTCTTGAGGGATGATGGAAACATCCTTTTTAGTACGTTTTTTCCTGGCTAGTATATGCTGTCCAAGGTCCACTGTTCTATAAGCCGTATGCTGAACACACAAGCCTTCTATTAAAATCTTGGTGCACGCTGTCAGGTGGATGTTGTTCAACACCCTCTTGTTCAATCGTGACAGCTGTGACTTTAGCACTACTACTACTACTTGCAAGCAGACACTGAGTTTATAATATTGACCCAAAAAATAAAGCTGTCCACTTCTCCAATAGGGTAGTTATTAGTGGAGATGTTTGGAAGAGAGTTCACACACCCTGAACCATAATACTGGACTTTTTAAGGCTAATGGTCAACCCAAACTCTTTAGAAGCATGGGGGACATGGCTTACAAGTTGCTGCAGACAAGTTGTGCTGTGACATCAAAGAGGTATCATGAGCAAACAACATCTTACAGATAAGGACCTCAACAACCTTTGTTTTAGCCGACAGGGGAGCAACATTAAAAATGTACAGTTAGCTCTGGTATGAAGAGAAATGCCCTCAGTGCTATATGTGAAAGCATTGTGGAGTGGCATAGAAAAAAATCCCAGAGGGTAGGTGCCAGGATGCAACCTTGCTTTACTACACCATAGCCTGGAAAGGGCTTGGAATGTGCTTTGTATCTCATGGTGTTTTGGTGCTCCCCTCTACTCAAAAACAGCAATGGCTGTGTTGTAAATTGATGATGGACTTGTGTCCATCTAAAATCAGTGTTGTCAGCATCACCAGTGGAGATCTCCATTACTTCCCCAATAATAACCGCAAGATGCTTCATTCTGACAGGATTTGCTGTGCAACAGGTGTTGATACATGACCCTTTGTCTTGGTCAGACCACAGGTGCCTCCATGAAACCTTAATGAACTCCTTGTACTTCCTATGTCTTGGTCACACACAGCCCATGGTGCCAGTATAGCTGTAGAGGTTTCTGTCCTATCTTGTTCATCCTGCTGATGCCATGATGATCTAAACAGTCTATGCAAGACTGTCTGCTCACACAATACCACTGACATCTCACAATCATAGGCCTTAATTTCTGGGTGTATTGGATATTGTATGATTTCATGAAGAGCCTTGTCTCATCCTTGAGTCTGGTAAGGAATGGACTATTGGAACACTGATGTTAAAGAGGTTGACTGGGCCAAATGATATCAACAAGATGAAAGAAAGGATTCTCCACATTCATCAAATTGGGGTTTCAGTGTTTCCAGTGAATACATTCAACCAACACCATATTTCTGAGATAGAAAATAGTGTAGCTGGCTCCATTAATACAGCCACTGTTGGCCAAGTGAATTTTCCAGAAAACATGCTATATCTAGCATACTCCCTGGGAATGTGTTCTTTTAGGATTGTACTTATACAGTATATCCCTCCCTGTAACCATGAAATAATTACTAAGAAAAAGAAATTATGCAGCAAGAGAAAGGATATATTTAGTCCTAATAGCAAAACTGCCAAGGAAGCATACAGTACAGCACAATTGTCTTACAATGTTTCAGTGTGGCCTTTGACGATCAAATGTCCATTTTTAGAGACAGAGGCATGGTTCTTGGCACAGACAGGCATGGATGCTGTTTATCTGTTCATAGGAATGGCTTCAATAAGCTATGTACTATATGTACTGTACACACCAGTGGTCCTACATTCTGCTTGACTGTGAAACAAACTTCCTCCAAGATATTTGCAGTTTAGCCAGGACCTGACAGAAGAAACAGATGCACTTGATTCTCTTTTCATGATGCTGTAAGACAATAGTGAGAACTGAAATGAAAATTTCAAACTACACTGATACACTTGTCGAATCTCACAACCTTTGATAGACATTTCTTATTTATACTACTATTAACTTGCCTACACAATAATGAGGAACTAGTCAGTGCTAAGATGAAAAAAATAAGTATAAAATACGAAAATTGAAAAATGCACTAAACATATCAAATATAAGAAAATCACAACCAGAAAATAGAAGGAAAAAATACAGTACTAGTATGTCTAACAAGAAGTAAATCCAGGAGTGCAGTTATAAAAGATGTTCTCTTTTTGTTTTGATAGTTTCGTTTGGAATGTTTTACCAGTTTTGATTTTAAAGACACATTTGGACTAGGATTTTCATTAATAGATGAGCTGATCAATTTCTTTCACTCATTTGTGTACTTTTTCCTTTCCATTCTGCTGAAGACAGCTTGCTGTACACAAGATATTAACAAAATGACATTTAACAAATATGAACTTCTTCACAAACTTCAAGCAGTGCACAAAGGAAGTAAAGATAAGAGAACAGCCATCGTAAGCAATAAAAAAAAAAAAACAGAACAAAACTGTGTTCTCTGTACTTTTACATTAAGAACACCTTTTTTTAGTTTTGTAATTATTCTAATACATTTTCACATAAAATACATTGGTGTAGCTAATCATATTTTTAAAATATAAAGGTTTGATCCTTTTGAATAAACATGGTTGCTACTTGATAAGATTTCTGTGTGGTTCTAACCCTAGATGCTGGTTGATGATCCTCCTATATTCTTTCTGAGTTAAAATGAGCATCCATGTGAGTTGTAGTTACTGTATCTATTCACGGGAAAAAATCTCTCACAGTGAAAAGGGATCTAGAATATCTTGGATGTAAGAGCCAATCTTAGAAAGTTAAAGCTTTGAGTTAAACTCGTATTAGTGTTTGCTTAAGTAGAATAGAATATAATTTTCTTTCATATTAGAATATGGTATACTCTTTAACCCTTAGAAATGGCTCAACTGTATAAGCAAACTTAAGGAAATGAAATAGGATAAATAAGCTTTAAACAGAACTTTTCTTAATCAAGAACTTTTTTCTTTCCTATATGATTTTTTTTCTATATTTTTGTGTGAACTGTTTTACTTTGAATTTTTACTAAAGTTTTTAAATTAAGATATTTTGTCTGTAGAATCCTTTCAGTGCATCAAGCTATTGTTGAATCTCATTTGCAAGCTAGAGCTGCTGAACATTGGTGATTTTTGGTAAATGCAGCCTCATTGGGCCTTACAGAAAATGACTAAATCTATTTTTTTGATATTCTTCAACAATCTGAAAGCATTTTTAATATACATACATATATATATATATATATATATATATATATATATATTTTTTTTTTTTTTTTTAATCTCTACAAACTTCAAGGGTAGACACACTGCTACAGCATTGTGCTAAGAGTGTTAATGAGTTCTTTCCATTTTCCCCACTTTGTTGACCACAGCCCTTTTGCACCATCTCTAGGATGCAATCCTATAACTCCGCAATTTTCCAGCCCCTTCATGGGACACGCAAAAAAAAATGAACATCATACAAAACTACTGGGACAGTTCTGGGGTGGTAGGCTAACACATTGCCTAGAACTATTGATTGAAAACCTGCAGAGTCATAAGTTCACATCCAGCCTGAGCACTGTTTGCGTAGTTTGTACTTATACCTATCTATAAAGGTATTTCTCCTGTTGTTCCTGTCTTTATCTAACATGTCGGTTCACATAATACTAAGTTAATTGAAGTGCCACATATAAGTGAGCAGATGTACTCTACGATAGCCTGATGCTGTGACTGACCTTGGCCCCCAAAACCCTAAACTGGATTTAAGCACTGATGGATTTATGGAACGTTTGTTTAGTCTGAAAGGCATTTGCAGCACTTGACATCAGGTCATTGGCACTCTTTCAAATGGTTTTGACTAATGTATATAGTACCTACAAAAGAGGACTAGTGTTCTTCAGATTTCAAAAATGGATTATGCCAGCCATCTCAAATAAGTTTCCTTCCATATCCATGTCAAAAATTCTACTAACAAACCTGTAGTGTAAAATACCTCCAAACACAAACACAATTCAACACAAACATCTGCTTTGCTATGCTATTAGAGTAATTTTTAATGATACCAACATCCATTTGTTACTCCAACTTTTAAAAATCCTCATCACTTTCAAAATTAGTATCTGCAAATAGTCAAAGATAATTTGCTATAAATGATTCAGCAAATGGCAAAGAAAGAAAATGGTAAAAGACTAGAAAACTACAAGATAAAGTAACAGATGGTAATTCTGTCTATGAATCATTAAACACTTAAACAGCTGAGGTGTTACTGGCATTTGAGAACTAGTACTTCAAAATTGACAGTAATTGTTTTTATAAAGCTTATAAATGCTTCTTATATTACTGTCAGAACTGTCTGAGCAGAAACACCATTTAAAAGAAAACAGTCAACACCTAAACCTTATGCAATTAAACTGTAATTGTACACTAAATTATAGTTATCATCTAAGGAATTGTTCATTCCCACATATTAACAGTTAATTTTAATCACAAATGTTATCAAAATCCAATCTTGAAATAATTATATCCCATTATGCAACAGCAGTGTCTTTAGCAGTTATATGTCTATAATAGATAACTAAATTGCTACTTAGGGCATTATCTATCTTAATTTTTCAGAAAATATGACAAACAGTTGCACATTAAACTTAAATAATGGAGGATTTATAAAAGGTATTTACTTGGATCTAAAATTAAAATGTACACCATGTTATTATATAATTTGTGAGTATTGATCATCAAATAATATTGTAATTCCACTATACAGAAGGTAAAGGTTTCTCATTAAAAAGAGAAAAACTTCTTTCCCTCTTAAAACTATATCAATTTTTTTCCTTCACCAGACGTTCACTTCACTTCATTTTTTTGATTCAATATTTTGTTAACATATAAAATCTAAATGAATTTTACTACAGGTCTGATCATTCAAAATTGCAAAAGAAATGTAATATTTGGAAATGGTGAAAGTTAACTTGACAAGTCACACTGTTAGATAGCCATTGACTTAAGGAGTTTTATAGTTTTTAGGACAATAGGACTAGGTTTAAGAATGACTACCTACATTCCTCAATTTACAATTAAAAATATTTAAAAACAAGAAACAGACAGAGAGATGGAAAAAAAAACTGTCATATTTACAGAAAAAATAAACAGGTATTTTTCATGTTTAAAATAATAGTCATTTTCCTTATTTATGCATACTGGTTGGAGTAAGGTTAATACCCTGTTAATGAATTATCTATCTATCTATCTATCTATCTATCTATCTATCTATCTATCTATCTATCTATCTATCT
>JANRMT010062792.1:100817616-100845542 GCA_026402145.1 Polypterus bichir lapradei
GCCATGTTTATATGTGCTTACATATACTGTAGCAGTCCCTCTCGGGTTGAATAAATACAAGATATCTCAGGATAATAAGCAAAAAATATGAAAAATAACACCACTGCTAGCGGAGCTTCACTTCAGACGTCCATCTCTCGCAACGGACGAGACCAAAAGGCTCAAAAAATGAGATGATTTTTGCCCAGCAAACTTGAATATCCTAGTGAAATCCACTGTCACACCTGGCACAATGGGTCATCTGTTGCACCGTGCAAAACAAACTGTCTACTTTGCTAATGGTTTTATAACCCTTGTGACAGTAGGGAGCGCTAGTGCTCCCTTGAACCCTCAGGTACAACTCCAGACACCGGATAAAAGTCCAAGACTCTTTATTATTTTTCACAGTGCACCAAGCACCTTCCACACTACTCATAAAACACTAAATCACACAATAATTTCTCCTCCTCGCCCAGACACTTGCTCCTCTACCTCCCAGCTCAGCTCCCTGTCTGGACTGAGCCATCGTCCTTTTATAGCCCCTGACCCGGAGGTGTTCCTGTCCCAACAGTCCACAGTTCCTCATTCCTTCCGGGTCAGGGCAATCAGTTCTTCACTTCAACCCGGGAGCACGTCGTTCCTTCCCGTCACGTGACTGTGACGTACTCCCGGGTCATAAGGCATAAAAGAGTCCATAAGCCCCCCCACAGCGACTCTTGGTTGTCCCCAAGGTATCCAGCAGGGCTGTGTATAAATACTACAAAGTCCATAAGGCCCTGCTGGACCTCGGGGCACGATCCTGCTGTCAGGAGAGCTCCTCCTGGCGGCCTGGGGGTGAGGACCGGCATGAGAAGCCGGCAGTCCTCCACACCCTATATACCAGTTTGGTCAGTGCCAGGTTCTTTACAGTGGAGAACAAGAATGGCTCAATTACAGTTAAATAAAATTAATGTTAAAAAAAGTCACCTTTTGACCGAGTTCTTGATCCTGATGAACCAGGACCATAATCCCACAGTTTACATAAAAATGAGCTTATAGAATTCTTACTAAATGGTATGCACCCAGAAGAAATCAGATAGAAAACTGATATTATAAAAAACTACAGGGCACTAAAAAAATGGAGTTGTGCACGATGGGATAACAAAGTATTTTAGTCCTTTTTAACAAAAGAGATACCGGTCAGTATGCATCAAAATGAAAAAATGAAAAAAAATGAAAAGAAATTATGAAAGTGGTGGAAAAACATACCCAGCACCACAAAATGTTGATAATTTCAACAACACCACCAGTTAACACTTTTTTACCAACAGAAATTTGTCAGGCTAATACTGTAGAACAATTTTAAAAACTGATAAAAACCCATTGTTTTAAAATGAATTTTTCATTGCTGCATATTAGTTGTATCTCTATTAGTCTATATGGGATTATCATTTTCCTCTGGGTTCTGCAATTTCATACTAATTCTGCTCCCATTTCCGGTTCTTCTGTGGTGATGATCTGCACCAACACCACCTAATCAAGGTACCATGCTGCTCCCTGTGTTTATGGCTTGAATGGTGGGTGCCCCAGATGTCCAAATGACCATCATCATCAAATTCTACCATGTGAAACGTGAAAACCATGAGGACTGATTTAGAATATCTATGTTAGGTAGACTGCCCAGGAGGGCTGGGAGGTCTTTTGGCCTTGATTTTGATTTTGGACAGATTTTGTTTTTTTCTCCAACTTAACATCAGTTTTTCTTTTTGTTTTTTTCTGTCCTCCTGGCCATCCGACCTTACCCATTTTCTGTGTTACATACTGTATAATATTATTGCCTAATCTTGTTTGTTTATGTTTTATATTAACTTCCTTTTTACTTCATCTTGTAAAGCACTTTGAGCTACATCGCTTGTATGAAAATGTGCGATATAAATAAATGCTGTTGTTGTTGTTGTGCTTAATATTTAGTAAATTATTTGACTTAGATATATTTTACAAATATGCAAGCCAAATGTTCCTTTTCCAATACAAGCTCATGAAATATTGAAGTCAATTCAAGCATTTCTGGGCAGAAGTCAAGAGGCAACACAGTATTGAAAATGAACCTAACATAAACATATTTTTAAACTTGGGCCTATAACTTTCAATCTATCTATTTTAGTTTAAATGTATTATTTTATATGTAATTAATTTATGCATAATGCAATGGTTGTGATTTTCGACTGCAAGGTCCATTAATAAACTACCTTGCCAGTTTCCTTTGTTTTCATTTTATTAGGTGATATTATTTTTCTTAATGTTTAAGTCATATGCGAGCTGAAATTAATGTGCAAGCATTATACTAAGTTGTTTACTAAAGATCATGTACATCTGGTGTTTTGCAGAGTCCTTGTTTCTTTTTTGACGTAATTCTGTATTCATTAGATCTCTTAATATTGTTTATAAATAATGTAATGGCTACCAGTTTCCGTTATTTTATCTTAAAATGCACATACCAGCTACTTTAATGATATTTCTATTTACTGAGCTTCTTTTCTTCTAAGCAAACAAGCCTTGAATAAATAACACATGCACATTTAAGGTTCTACACATAGTGGAGGCACCTCTTTCCTTAAAACATGACTAAATGCTTTTCCAGTTGGATAGATTTAATGACTGTGAAAAGCCATTCATGCAAAGTGTTATTCTAGGATCCTAATCTAAAAGCAGCATGAGGGTGTGATTGCACTTAATAACTCTCATGCAATAAGATAACACCTTACTGAGAAAGAAATTGACAACTGCCATTTCATCGAAATATCGGCTTAATGTTTGAAGATTAAAATGAATGAGGTATTCTGTGCATTATTATACTGAATGTTCTGATCAAGGCTGAATGTGTCCACAAGGATATCTTCCAGAAAAGATTGTTTTTAATAGCATCTCCATTTTAACAGGGTGCAGTCTTGCTTAACTTTTCACAAGATCAGATTATAAGTGAGTGTCATTGTTTACAACCCGCAAACATGAGGAAAACAGGACTGTCATCAGACCATGCACATTTGAAAAAACAAGTCTAAAACACAGAAGGCTAAGCAAGGACAAGGAAGATCAAGCAAGATATTTGTTTGAGAAAACAAAGTGACAGATGGTGGCTCAGATGTGTGGAAGACTTCCAGAAGACACACAGTTCACAACCAGCAGTGCTTCTACTGTAGCAAACTAAAATCTGTTTAAAACAGCATGTAGTGAATTATATAATGGAAATTTGATAAGGTGAAATTTAGGGGTGTTGTACTTTGAACTCTCTAGACATATTGCTAGATCTTTCTTACTCTTAAACTTTGCCTGAACCCAAAGGAGGATACATATGTACAGTTTTAAAATAAATACTCTTCATGTATTTGTATACCATATGGGTGTGGATTATCAAAACTACTTACAAAAGTTATGTAGATTGCAGTTTTAATGTGCAGTGGATAATATATTTTGACTTATTTCTTAACATAGATCTACATAGAAGAAAAACCTGTATAAAAATTTCCAAAAGAAGAGGACTTAACAATCCTTTTGGGCAAATAATATAATAAAGCAAAACAATTTTTTCTGAGTGCATGATGGACTGCTGTTTTTATTTTTTGTGAGGCATAAGTCAAGTACACTTGATGAATCTAAGCAAGATGACAAAACAGAGAATCAAACGTTATTATACAGGGTGCAAATAAAATCCATAGCCTGCGGCAAGTTGCTGTCATACTCAGCAAAGTGTAAGGGCCACAAACTGGTAGGATACCAGGAGTACCAGGATCATATATATATATATATATATATATTGTAAGCTGGAGGGCTGATTGCCCCCTCAGAGGACACAGACACCCCTGGGAAAACCCCTGAAACACAGTCTACCTTCACATTATTCCTTACCCTTCTCTCTTCCTTACCCTTCTATCTTGCGTGATAAACCTCTCGTGCGGTACTCCGCTTACTTAAAAGCCTTGTACAGCACCTGTGAGCTTCGGAATTGATTATTTGCTTTTCTTTCTTTCTCCCTCTCTCTCTGACATTCTCTGCTCCCGAAGGAACTGTTATCTGTATCATGTCATGGAGCACGTTTAAACTTTTGAAAAAGAGACAAATGTTCGTTTGCAGTGTTTGAATAAAGTTCATGTCTCCACAACCTCCTGTGTTTCTGTGCAAAGCTGTGACCCAAGCGTGACAATATATATATACAGTACATATATGTTTATTGTCACAGGTGGCTGGGTGTGGTCGGCAATCAGCCGCCTATTTAAGGAGCCGCCGCCCTGCAATCAAGCGCTGGAGTCGGGTGAGGAGGAAGACGAGGTCGTGGCAGAGGAGGCGAGGAGAGCCCCGAGTGATTTGTGTGTGAAGACAGTGACTATTGACTTTGGGGAACTGGGGGTTTTGGTGGCGGTGCACTTGACATTTGTAAATAAACGTGTGGTGATGACTGAAATGGTGTCCGCCTGTGTGTGTCCGGGCCGCTCTATTTCACAATATATACAGTATACGTATAAAAATAAGGACAGCTGCTGCTACATAAACTAGCCAGTCAATCAAGAAGGACACAGCTGTTCATTGCAGTATTTTGGGCCACTGCACAAATTAAATGTAGAATGCAGTGTGCAACATTCTGGTGCCTCTTAGATAATGATCTGGGAGCTTGCCTAGCTGGACAGACACAATATCCTCTCCATCCTCTTCCACTCTGTACATGGAAAGATATATATTACAGATGATGGTAACACTTCTTAAATACACTTGTCAATTACGGAAGCACATTATGAGTTTCATATCTCATGTCCTTGCTAGGCACTGATAAACACAACCCTAGGAGGCAGGATTCTGCTACACCAGATTGTACTGGTTTTCTTATCAATACTTGTCCTTACAAAGAAGTAGTAGTGGGAATGGGTCAAAATTCAACAGGCTTTCATTAAAATGTTAACAGTGCTAAAGGCTAAAGGTAAGAATTATCTAGGACAGAATTCATTTAATATAATCAATATATAATCAATCTGTGAAAATCACATTTATCAGTAAGAATTACCTTTCACACCAGACTTAAAGAACAGTCCAAAGCAAAGAAAGAAAACAATTTTAAAAAGTTAAAAAACATAACCACATCTGATAAGATCCTAATAATGTAAAGAAAGAACCAAAATCTTTCAAGTTTTGAACACACCTGTTATGATGTTTCCATGAGCTTTACACAATCATGCCTCTGCACAATGCATTCCTCATCTTCCCTGTGTTTTGTTTGCAAAAGACTCTGTAAGCAAACACACAAGAGATTTTTTAATCTTCATTCACCTCAGCTTCCCTATGCTAAACATACTTATGTCTGTGTATAAAGCAACAGCACATTATTTTTTTATACTTTTTTTCCCAATAAAGTTTTTGTTGGTGTTCTTTTTGTTAAAAACAAATCTCCATTTCTCACTTTCTCTACCAAAGTTTTCCTTTCTTCTTTTGACTCACCTCACACAAAAAATGTACTAATTTCTTTTTTCATAAGGATCCAAAATGAAACTACTCTTCTGAAATTTAAAGTATACTAATTTAATGAGCATCTTCTCATCCTGGCAGACAAAAGCCAGAATCCTAATTGATCTGCCATGTTTCCCACATCATTTTTAGTAAACATGGGGTGGCCCTAAAAAGTAAAACACAAAAAAGTGCAAAAAAAAGAAAAGAAAAAATTCCAATTTTGCAAAATAAAAAAGTGTAGAAAAAAAGGCAATGCATAAAATAAAAAAGTGCATTAAATTAACATTGAATATTAAGAGCAAACATTTATCAAAAATAATGGTGCAAAATAAAACAAAATGAGTTTAGAAAATAACAAAAAGTCTATAGATAAAAATACAGCTGGAAAACAGTGGCTGTGAAATTGAGCGCATATCGTCACATGTGCAGGTAATTTCTAATCACTGATGGCTTGATTTTTTAGTGTCCTTGATGGTGCATTTGTTCACACTTCTTCGACAAGGATTTAATTGGTAAATTCCATGGACAGCTGTTATGTTTACTTTATTTTTTACACTCATTAATTTCATGCATTAATCTTTTAACACTTTGAGGACTGGGTATTTTTTCCAAAAAAAAAACAGTTTTCTGAAAAGCACACAAAGCAATGGTTTCAAAAAGAAATCAACTTAAAATGTATCTTGCTGCATGCTGTGGCGTGGCTGGGAACATCAGCGGCAGTTGCAAATTGCTGAGCATCGTAGTCTGGTTTATACCTCTTGTCTTTGTAAGTGGTAGTCTTCCAAAGCAAAAGTTGCCGTAGGCACATCAGCTACAATGAACCTGTTCAGAACCACAGTCAGCTGGGAATCAATCAGCTGATCCTGGTACCTCATATTCATTTTCGTTCACTTATATCAAAATCGGAGTCCAACAAGTCACAGTAAAATTCAGTGATAATATGCAAAACGTCATTCATGGAGTATTTTGCTTTACACATTCATTTGATCTCTCACCAGATGTCAATGACATTTTTTCCGCTGCTCATTACTCATGGGTGTGCAGAAAGTTTCAGTCAAATAAATGAAGCTAGATTTTCTTCTAGTAAATAAAGTCTAACTAAAACTTAACAGGTTTTTTTTTCACTATTTACAGTTGATTGCCACTGTTAACTCCTCCTTTTGACAAAAGTAGACATACTGTATGCCCTGAAAGAGTGAAAGTGATTTTTTCTTTTTCTTTTTGTAATTTTTGAACACCCTTTACTAATTTTACACATTGAATTTTCATTTTTGCACTTTATAACAGCAATGACATTCTTTATTCAGGAAAAGATCACAGTCGTCCCATGAGAGAAAGACAAAATTTTGTCATTATTACTATAACATGAAAAAAGTTTCTGTTTTCAAGTTTCTTGCCTTGCATTTCCTGTCATCCTACATTTACATTGATTGTTGTAGACACAGAACACACAGGAAATGCATGTATTCAAAATAAGAATATACTGTATTATTCACCCTATACAACTCCATGCATCTCACACCTAGGTAAACAGACTTGAGTTGAGAGAACATTTTACCCGAGTTGAGCTGTGGTGGTGAGGGGATGGGATAGCAGACTTCTTGCTGCTTGTGCTGATCGACACATTTACAAAACAAAAGACAAAGAGGTGCGAAGGAATTTAAGGTGACCTGGAATTATGAGTTGTTTCATAGGCTTCAGGGATTCCAGTGTTGCACATCTATACTAATAAAAGGCAAAGCCCTCACTCACTCACTCACTGACTGACTCATCACTAATTCTCCAACTTCCCGTGTAGATAGAAGGCTGAAATTTGGCAGGCTTATTCCTTACAGCTCACTTACAAAAGTTAAGCAGGTTTCATTTCGAAATTCTACACGTAACGGTCATAATGGTCGATAACGGTCGACAACGTCCGCCATGTTGAACTTTCTTATTTATGGCACCATCTTCACGAAATTTGGTAGGCAGCTTCCCTGCGCTAACGGAAACCGATGTATGTACTTATTTCGATGGTATGACGCCACTGTCGGCCGCCATATTGAACTTTCCAACGTCACTAATTTTCCAACTTCCCGTGTAGGTAGAAGGCTGACCCCATCTTCACGAAATTTGGTAGGTGGCTTCCCTGCGCTAACCAAAACCGATGTACGTACTTATTTCGGTGGTATGACGCCACTGTCGGCCGCCATATTGAATTTTCCAAACATCACTAATTCTCCAACATCCCGTGTAGGTAGAAGGCTAAAATTTGGCAGGGTCATTCCTTACAGCTTACTTACAAAAGTTAAGCAGGTTTCATTTCGAAATTCTACGCGTAACGGTCAACAAAGTCCGCCATGTTGAACTTTCTTATTCATGGTCCCATCTTCACGAAATTTGGTAGGTGGCTTCCCTGCGCTAACCGAAACCAATGTACATACTTATTTCGGTGGTATGACGCCACTGTCAGCCGCCATATTGAACTTTCCAATGTCACTAATTCTCCAACTTCCCATCTATGTAGAAGGCTGAAATTTGGCAGGCTCATTCCTTACAGCTTACTTACAAAAGTTAAGCAGGTTTCATTTCGAAATTCTACACGTAACGGTCATAACGGTCGATAACGGTCGACAACGTCCGCCATGTTGAACTTTCTTATTTATGGCCCCATCTTCACGAAATTTGGTAGGCGGATTCCCTGCGCTAACCGAAACTGACGTATGTACTTATTTCGATGGTATGACGCCACTGTCGGCCGCCATATAGAACTTTCCAACGTCACTAATTTTCACAATGTCCGCCATGTTGAACTTTCTTATTCATGGCCCCATCTTCACGAAATTTGGTAGGCAGCTCCCCTGCGCTAACCGAAACCAATGTACATACTTATTTCAGTGGTATGACACCACTGTCAGCTGCCATATTGAACTTTACAACGTCACTAATTCTCCAACTTCCCGTGTAGGTAGAACGATGAAATTTGGCAGGCTCATTCCTTACAGCTTACTTACAAAAGTTAAGCAGGTTTCATTTCGAAATTCTACACATAACGGTCATAAAGGTTGATAACGGTCAACAACGTCCGCCATGTTGAACTTTCATATTTATGGCCCCATCTTCACGAAATTTGGTAGGCGGCTTCCCTGCGCTAACCAAAACCGATGTACGTACTTATTTCGGTGGTATGACGCCACTGTCGGCCGCCATATTGAATTTTCCAAACATCACTAATTCTCCAACTTCCTGTGAAGGTAGAAGGCTGAAATTTGGCAGGGTCATTCCTTACAGCTTACTTACAAAAGTTAAGCAGGTTTCATTTAGAAATTCTACGCGTAACGGTCATAACAATCAACAGCGTCCGCCATCTTGAACTTTCTTATTCATGGCCCCATCTTAACGAAATTTGGTAGGTGGCTTCCCTGCGTTAACCGAAACCAATGTACGTACTTATTTCGGTGGTGTGACGCCATTGTCAGCTGCCATATTGAACTTTCCAACGTCACTAATTCTCCAACTTCCCGTGTAGGTAGAAGGCTGAACTTTGGTACTTATTTCAGTGATATGATGCCACTGTCGGCCGTCATATTGAACTTTTCAACGGTCTTTGTTACTTATGGGCCCATCTTCAAGAAATTTGGTACACGGGTTCCCAACGCTAACTGAATTCTACTTACGTACATATATACGTCCATAGCCTGCAGCTCGGTCACCGTGTGAGGTGGCGTTGGGTCCCCCATCCCAACGCCTCCCACGTTGTTGGCTGCCTGCCTATATAAGGCCGTCTGTCGCTCCAGTCTCTACATTCCCTTCCTTGCTTCGCCACGGTATTCACGTCTCCCTGCTGATAACTGCAGCCTTTTTATTTAATCCACGGCTTCTCCGCTGTTTTATTGTTCATTTATTACGATTATAGTTATTGTGTAGGTATTTTAGACTTACTTTACATTGTTCAGGTACCCATTTCCTTTATCATTCCAACCGTACCCCCATTAACATGTCTATCGAGGTGATCACCATTGATCAAAGAACTGTCACTTACCAAGTGGTTTCCATGCCCGGAGATGGCACCTGCCTTTTCCATTCTCTTTGTTACATATTGCACGGCCATATCAGGCTCACTCTTGATATCCGGAGGAACATTGTGTCTTATGTATTGAATGACTGGGACAGGTTCAAGGTGTGGACTGATGACGGTACAGGAGATAATTATATCACACAGGAGCACTATAAGAGTGAAATGCTTAAGTGTACCGAAATGGCCAAATATTTTACACCTTTGGACAACCGTCAATGCCTCTTAAACATCTTAGATTCACAGGTGACGATTTCAGTAGTGGACACTTTGATGTTTAGAAAGGTTTAAACTCTCAAAAGCTGGATGTGAACTTATCAATCAAACTGGTTGTATGCTTACAACGCTTGACAGATGCCGAATGTCTCTTCAACACAAGTCCTACAAATACTGTTGTAATTGAAACAAACCATGAAACTCAAACCGATTATGACAGCAGCAATCCAAGCTGTGAGATTTGAGACAAGATTACTGTTCACATGGCCAACTGTACGTTGTATGCTCAAGAGTAAGCTCAGCGCACAGCTACAGCTTGGTCATATTACAACTGGAGGGCCGAACTGACAACGTGGCATACAAAGAGATCCTTAACAAATAATTATTGGTATATTTTCCCTCAGTTTTAAAAAGGTTTAATTGTCTTCTTAATAAAAATTTTAAGGCAGTACTTCGCCGCTGCGAAGCGCGGGTATTTTGCTAGTATATTATATACAGTATTACCAAGAATGAGTTATGACCATTTTGTTCAGCTGGATATGACAAAAACACAACAAGAAGACCATAAAATATTTTTCCCTGGGTCTCCTATTCATTCCAGAGTCTTAGGCTCACAATAAAAAGCAAGTGGTGCCTTAAATGAATTTTATTTTATCAATGAATGAAATGTGACTCAAACAGAAAAAATTATAAACTAAACAAAGCACAGCAGAAACAGCACAAGGATGTGCTCAAGACCACCAAAATATTGGCAGAACAAAACAATAGTACTTTAACAAACATTAAGCAATAATTTAGTGCTCCCATATGTAAATGTGATGTTTTAAATGATACACTTGAGACCATCATTTCAGTAAGCAATACTAAAAACAAATGATCCATCAAATGTAAAAACTTTTTATTTGCATAAATTGGTCAGGGTTGATGAAAAATGTCTAAAACTATTTAAATATAAGTCAAATTAAATTTAGTATGCTGCTTACATGATTCTTCAAATAAAATATGAGCCTGCAAAAACCAATTAAATCCTACTAACATAAAAAAAAGAATAGAGAATAAACACGCCACAGTGAAAGAACATAAAGTATATATTCATCTGCTAAAGTTAGGTATAATACAAAAAGCTTTAAGTGTATAAAATCCTCTTACCTCCCAGATACTTGTTTTACTTAACCTTTTATACACTAACCCTAACAAATGTAAATAAATGGAAAACTATTAGAATTCATAACCTTTGATTACCAAAATTAAGAAAGACACATTCATAAGACCAGTTAGATGCATCTTTAACTTACTTTTAAAAGTCACAAGTGACAGCATGAAATAAACAATGTCCCAAGTGGCTTTCAAATAGCATGGTATCTCAATAATTCAGCTAGAGAAGAACTGTAGCCAGGCAACAAATGCTTTACATACTTACTTTCTATTTCTTAAGATGGTCTCCAGGCAGTTTGTTATTTAAAATAGTGTCTGTTCATAAGGTGGCAAAAGCAGCTGATGGCTTTATTAATATAAGATTGTTTTAAAGAATATAAGCTATAGTAATATACTGAGGTAAACAGAGTCGGTATACCTATTTTTGTCTTTCCTTTGATGACATGAACATGATTTCTTATTCAAAACAGTAATGAGGTGACAAGGGCAGCTGATGACTTTAAAAATGTAATTATGTGAGTTTTTATTTAAAAAAATATAAGCTTTATTATATTGTTGTCTGCAGCACCAAATATTGCATTTTATTTGGGGGAACTAGAATCATATCCAGTATGAGAATTAAAATCTGCTTTTCTGGTTCAGAGAGGCTGGGCAGGAACAACTGGCTGGATTATAGATGTAACACCAGGTCGTATCACTTGCACAAATTCTCTAATGATTCAGAACAAATAGAGTGTATTGACAAGAGGGAGTCTAAAAGTCAAATGGAGAACCTTGTTTCTTGGTGCCATGCCCATGTCCATGCCCTTCCCAACTCAGGGAGTTTGATGTGGAGGTGGTACACTATTACAGGTACTTTGAGTCCAGAATAATGGACTGGTCTCATAAAACAGACAAATTGTATAAGGAAGAGCAGGGTGATGGCTCTTTTCTTTTAAGAGACTGTTCATTAATGCGGCAGTGACATCCTTCACATATTCTAAACATTTGTGATACTCAGCGCAATTTTCTACACTGTGGCGTGCTTTCCTGCCAATATCACTTTAAGAGAGGCCCACCAAATCAATAAGCTAAATAAGGAGGCAGGCTCAGTACTGAACACAATTTAGACCGACTGAAGGTAATAGTGTAGATAAACAGATAGCCATTATGAACAATGTTGCACATACTCTCTCTGACACAATAACATCGAACACGTTTAGACAACAAATTATCCAACAGAATGGTAAAAGGGACATGTGAACCAATTTGGCTGAGAAATTTCAGGTGATAGGTCTTAGTCTGAAAGTCTTGCCAAGCTTAACAGTAGTGGTGTAAATTTGGAAAGCTAAAAGGCAAAGCAGAATTCATAGTATTTTTTACAGTTAGATTATGCAGCTTTTGATTCCCACTGAAAAATAACCTTGAGCTTGATGACATCTGAAACCATTTGTGTGTTTTGTAAAACTGTAAAAATGTTGGTGTACTCTGCTAATGGAGATGAAAACAAGTAAGGCGGGTATTTCTTGTGTGCATGATGGGAGTGGGGAAGTGGCTGCCTTTTGTGGGACACTTTTCAGTTGTTTCTCAGCAGCTGCTCAAAAACAGACACTTTTTGTTCAGTTGCTGCCTTTCCTGGTACTTTTGTAAAGAGCTCAGCACAGTGGAACAAAAGGAGACTTGCAAAGGAGCCTTTCTTTCTCTCTGTCTCTGCTATAAATAGAGCTCTCTTGTAGCTACTGGATACTTGGAAAAAAACTTTCTCTCTGGCAAGAAATATTTTTCTTCTCATTTTCCTATTAAGGATATATATAATTTGCATTTAAAGAAAATAAATCATGTGAAAATTTTTATCTGGGTCTGAATGAAGACTGTAGGAACTCACAGAGGTTGTAAAATTCTTTGTATCATTTATGTTTGCTGCTATTGGTTTTAATTTTTTTTTACATTTTTTTGTATGAAAATGTGCTATATAAATAAATGTTGATTGATTAATGCTGTCAGGGATGCCAGGGGCAACGACCCAGCCGGGACGCCGTGAGGGACCGGAAGAGGGTCAAAGCCCACCCTGGATCACGTGGGGGCCGCCTTCCTGGTTGCTCTGGGAGCCACGGGTACAGGGCATGGAAGCTCCACCCTGTAGGGGCCCGTGGTCACCGCCAGGAGGCGCCCCAATGCCTTGGGGACCTGTTACCCCAGCACTTCCGCCACACCAGGAGGTGCTGGGGGGAAGATTTAGGACGGCACCCGGAGAGCTGCTGGGAGGACAGCCGGCACTTCCGCCACGCTGGGGGGTGGCCAAGGGAGGAATGCCGGGAACACCTGGGGCTCATCCGGGAACTGGATAAAAGGGGCCGTCTCCCTTCATTCGAGGCTGGAGTCTGGTGGAAGCAGGATGAGGCAGAAGAGAGTGTGGCGGCGGCCCGAAGGAGAAGGCATTGTGTGTTGGCCAGGACTGTGTTGGGGTTCGTGTGTGCACTTTGACTTTGTAAATAGTTGTATAATAAACGTGTGGTGGTGATTAAGAAAATGTCCGCCTGTCTGTGTCTGGGCCGCGTCCACAATGCAAATGAATATAATTTTTAAGTGTAAATTTAAATTCACTGTTTTTCCCAGAATGGTACTACCATAGCATGAAAAACTAGATTATTCATTTCTTGTCTAGACGATGCTCATGTGAAGCCCTCTATTGGTAGTAAACTGGGGTGAAGTAAAGCACTAAAAATAAAGACAGTCCCAGTCATTGAACAGCCTGCCATTGGAGGTCCCTTGGGTAAAATATGTGGGGTTTGAAATGGACATTGAAGCAGGTAAGAGTTTACAGTTGAATAACTGCTTTTTAAATTTCTTTGTATTCCTACAAACTAAAATCCCCCCTAAGAAGTTTGTTGGTATGTTTTGTGTTAGGTGCATGTCACATGTGATCTGACAACACCATAAAACAAGAAATGCTACTGGTGCTACTTTATAACTAAAACGATACACCTCACTGCAGTTGCTCCCTTATCAATACCTAAGTCAAAGATTTTTATTCTTTTTTGTAATTGTTGAGTGTGTTTGACAGGGTTTTGTTTTTGTTAGAAAATTTACAATATTATCTATAACTCTGTAAAAACTAAATTCTCATTTTGGAAAAATAAAATGATAACCTATTTATCTATCTAAATATTCCTTACTGCCTTGACACTAGAAAACCAAAACTTAAACCAAATGTCTTTTGAAAAAGAAAACCAAGAGTTATGCTTTACACTATTAATTTAAAAATGTATCATTCACAGTATTCCTTGTGAGAAACACATGTAAGCAGGTGCTGATGGTATTGTGCAAAGACACACAATTAAAATTCATGGATAAAAAAAAAATCATAGAAAATATCTGAATTAAGAAATAAAAACACCAAACTATTAAAAAAGTATAAAACTGATTCAGCACCCTCAAAATCTTAATAGTTCAGATTTGCATGTAAATTATTTTAACAAAACAATAGTGTTCACCATAACTGACCTATTGTTTTCTTACAAGACTGTTACAAGTAAATTGTTAACCTTCATATTATATTCTTCTAGAGCTTATCCTAGCACTATAAGACACAAGGTCGTGAAATTACAGTTGGTTTGTTATCTATGTTTAAAATAAATTTTAATTACCATATTTTACTACCATGCTGAATTTCAGGCATATATGAAACTGCTTAAAATAAGCTGATGTTTTTAAATATCATGTATTTGACATTAATTACAGAACTTAATGTATAATGTACAGTACAGCTTTGTTACCCAGCTTCACACAGGAAACTTAAGGGAATGGGCCTCGGTTATAACGCTGTCGGTAAATTGAATGTATCAGAAGTCCTGTGTAACTAAATAAGTACTTTTATGTATACAATATTTTCACTTTAACACTATAACCAACAAATAAACACAGGTTTTCTAATTTTCTTTTTTCCATTTTAGTTGGGTTTGGTGGTTAATGGCCTTTGTTAGTGCATACCTATTTTCCTAGATGTACCATCCTGCCAAATTTCAGCTTTTTATCTAAATAGGAAATAGTGTTTTAGTGAATGAGTCAGTCAGTCTGTCTTTCAGTCAAGCAACACAGGGGGAGTCCCACTTGCTCTTTTTAATGCAGACTGAAAAAATCTAATAGAAAGCTTCCTTTAATCAGCTAAGTTAATTTACATTTAATGGCTACAGAGAATTTCAAACACATCAGTCAGCATACAGATAAATGGTATGGTCCAGAAACACACCTCTGTTATTAAGTAATATGTAAAGTCCCAAAATAGTTAATCATTAAGAGTCATACCTGTTTATGAGAGAAAAAACATAAAGTTAAATGTAGCATATTATCTTATTAAATATAATAACAACAACAACAACTGTTATTAAATATAATGATATAAATGTTATATTGTCCTTGTTAAACAGGCAAGCAGTTTCAAGATATACATATATACATACTGTATATATAATAATTCTGATTTTGTGTAAAAATTGACCTTTACAAAATGCACAAGAAGGAGATACATAAGTAAAAAGGTATAAAAGAAAGACAAAATAAAAAAGTGCTGCCCTTTGGGACCTTACTAAAAGGACTAGAATCCTTCCTAGTCTGACATCTGGCATGAGGAAGATTTAAAATGGATGTCTCGTTCCTTTCCTGACATTGTGTGTGAAATTATTGAAATCTGGGCCCAATAGCAGCACTTAGTGATCTACAGCAAAAGAAGATTAAGAGGAGATATAACTGAATTTTTCGAAATTATGAAGGGAATTAGTGCAGTGGATCAATACTATTACTTTAAAATTAGTTTATCTAGTTGGAAACTTGTTAAGAATAAGTTTCACAAAAACATTAGTATGTTTTTCTTTATACAGAGAACCACCGACACATGGAATAAGCTACACAGCAGTGTGGTAGACAGTAGGACTGCAGGAGCTTTTGAAACTAGACTTAAGTGGATAGGACTGGTGAGCACTGTTGGGCTGAACGGCCTTTTCTTTGTTCTAATATTCTAATGTACAGTGACAACATGTTAGTGTTATCACCAGAGCCCCTCCTGTCCCTAAGTCATCATTAGCACTTAAACAACCAAGTCTCCTAGGTACCCATAAAAGGCAACAGGGACCCACTTCTCTAAGTCAGGGTTCATAAATAGAATTCTCCTTAGTAGATGGGTGAGAGGACACTAGCTTCCTGCTATAGCTCCCTGACCTTATCTTTAAAAGAGCTTCCTGGCTCCTGCACGTCTGGCCTGGGATTTTGTGCTGCCATTTATCAGCCATGGCTTTTTGACCTCCAGTTCTCTCGTGCCTGATGCAAGATCAAAATATGACATTTTAACAACCCTGCACTATTAACTGGAGAATATTATGGATGAATACTAAATGTATTTCTTGTTTGCAGTCACATTCATTTAAAGAATGCAATGCCCAAACGTTACCTAGAAATGTTCATTAGCATTCAATACAAGGCTGTGAGGATCTGGGAAACCTTGGACAAAAACTGCAATTCATTTTGATGTGTCTGGAAAAGTGTTGCAAGTGGCACCATCATCGTGCTGTAAAGGTTAAATTCTACAGAAGCTGTATGGCTTTTTCCTGATAACCTTCTACCACTTTGACAAATTACTTTAGCTTGACAGCGTATTGATTGAAAAGAAAAAAATCTCAATTAGCAACATTCCATTTTCATTAGAAATCTTCCAGGCTTTCTGTAAATAATTAGCACTAGTAGAATATTCTATAGTGACTTCCAACAAAATAAAAAAAAGTTACAGAGAGCACTCTTCTGGGGAAAAAAATCTCTTTCTACTATACTGACATTTTCACACTTTACATTGTTTACTTATTACTTGCAAAGTATCTCATAATGAAACAAAATTTAGAGTGAGCTCATTAATTGGCACTATGAAATATGGACTATGTCTTTGGCAGAATAAAAACTAACATCAGGAAAGTAATGAAAACAGCAACCGACACTACAATTGTTTGAAGAAAATATTATTTTGCTCAGGGCTCTAAATAGAAGAGAGTCATAGCCAGCCTGAATACTGTACAGTGTGTCTTGACAATCAAGGCTATACTAATGGTTTCTTTTACAACGGGTTTTCTTTAACTGCATAAGTGTGCTTTTTTGGCAAAACAATTTATTTCCAACTCTATTCACTAAACAATTAATGGCATCAATTTAGTGGGAAAAAACTTTAATTTTGAATATCTTAAGTACCGTATTTTTCGCTCCTTAAGATGCACCTGACCATTAGATGCACCTAGGTTTAGAGGAGGAAAATAAGAAAAAAAATATTCTGAACCAAATGGTGTACTAATATATTTTAATACAATATAACAAAATAATATTTCAACCATGTAAAGTCAACCATCATCACTGTCATTAACAAATGAGGAGAGACGTTAAGGTTCAAGCACTCTTCTAGTTTTCTGGAAACCCCAAGAACTCCTCATCGCTAGTGTCAGAATTTATGAAGCTCAGTTGCTCACAATCACTTTGCAGGAGTACGTACCTATCAGACAGCATAACCTGTCCAAAGCCACCAGGGGACAAAGCACGTTTGGACCAATGCTCCCTGAAGTTATATCGCCAGTCTAGTCCCATCTATATTTGTAATGCCACAAAGCCCTTCATCTCGTGTTTTGTTGTGGGTTTCCACTTTGAAAAACAAGAATGCGTTGCAAGCACAGCCCGCGGTTCAAAAAATTCCTCTGCATACCTGTTTGTCTCGTCTGATAGTAACTAAAAGGCAACCTCAGGAAAGAATAGCCTGAAATAGTCCAGCAGATGGTAATCTGTCAAGTCCAACAGCAAGCCATGCTGACTTGTGTAGTCCGGTAGCCAGTTTGGCTCCCACGGATCAATGTCTGGTTATTCCTCCCATAAGAATCTTGCAGTAGGTGCATTAGCTGTGCTAATGCGCTCAGATGGGGCGGCATAGCCTGGTGTCTGATCAGCTGATGCCAGCTCCTCACTCTCTTGCTCGATCTTCTAATCACTCTCAACAAAATCAGATTCTGAAAAATCAGAGTTCGACTCAGCGATAGTGAGCAAAACATTGTCTGCTGAGTATTTTGTTTTCTGCACTCTCTTCGCTCCCTTATAAGATGTCAATGCCATCTTGCCTTTGTTTACATTTGTTTACATTTCGCAACTCATGCACTTTCAAGGATTGGATACCGAGTCAATGAGTCTAACATTCCTCCAAACAGAGAGGGAATGCCTGTAACGTAATGGTGAGTTTTGTCGCCATTAACAGCTGATTGTCGCCCTCTACCCCTGGATGTCAACTTTTGTCAGGTAATACACATCACGGTCTATGGTGCAATATTCGCTCCATAAGACGCACAGACATTTCCACCCTTTTGGGGAAAAAAGTGCGTCTTATGGAGCAAAAAATACGGTAATTTCTGGACCACCACACATATAAATTGGATTAAACAGGTTTGAAAATGAAAACGTATGTACATTATATGAAATGATAAATTGTATATTGAAATGGCTGATGTTTTTAGTATATAATAACCTCAGTACATCTTTAGCTATACAGAGAAAAAAAATTCTCAGTGTAAAAACTATTTTCACTTAACTTATGTCTGTATTTTATTTTTGTGCTAGTAAGTAACATAAAAGATACAGTAACAACATCCCATTTATTTCTTGAATATTTTAATTAGGTTGACTACAGCATTTTAAAAAATAATATCAGTGAGCTAATGTGTTTATTTTGATTATTAGTCTTGTGTTGAACAGATAAAAGGGTGGGATTTATGTATTAAGGATCAGTGGTTCATAGCCCCAACAGACACTGTGCAAAATAAGTCATTAGCTTCTCTTAGTAATATAACTTATTAAAATGTTTATATGAACCATTCACTTTGGACTTGCTAAACAATTTTTCAGATTGTCTAACTTGGGTCTTGTAATATGTAAAACCGTTGTGCTGGTTGCTACCAGCCTGTTTGTGGTTGATGGGGCAGGACCAATTGGCCTTGCGGTGTTCTCAATACCCTCCGCATGTGTAATCTGAACTGTCCAGTTTACAGATGGGGATGGAAGGATATCGAGGACCACATAATGTTGTAGTTGCTGTTTTTTTTAATCATACTTTTAAACTTCCCACTTTTTTCAGTAAAGGCCACACAGTACATGCCAGCAAAAAGGGATGATAACTCCAGTATCATTTTCTCCCTTAAACATTACTCATTCTTTATTTTCAATCTAATGCCGAGGTAAAGACTAAATTTGAAAAAGCCACTAAGGCGGCCTAATTGTATTCCTTCCACTTTGTGGAAAAGAAGCCAGCAGTGTGATGCTCCAGTTTTAAAGAAGCACAGAATCCTGGTTAACACTAGAATCCCTGAAGCCTACAAAAAAGTTGTAATGCCAGGCCACCTTAAATTCCTTCTCACCTGCTCATTAGCATCTTTGTTTTGCAAATTTGTCAATCAGCAGTGGCAGAAAGCAGCCTGCTATCTCATACCCCACAGATGCAGTTGAAGTTCTCCCAGCTCAAGTCTATTTATTTGAGTGTGAGGTGCCTTGAATTGTATAGGTTAAATATTGTTATTTGGAATACATACATTATGTTTGTGTTCCGTGTCTACAACAATCCATGTAAATGTAGATTGACAGGAAATGTGAGGCAAGAAATGTTGAACATATAACTAAAACAGAAACGTTTTTCATGTTATTGTAATAATTGACATAATGCTGAAGTGAAGTGTATAATGTGTGAAGACTGAAGTCTAAATATCAAATAAACACTTTCACAAAAGGTATAACAAAACAAGTGCTCTTTTATTCAAGAACATACTCTATGTGTAAAAACTCAAGCCCAACTATCAATTGACAGAGAGCCAACACGTTTGCTTGGCTGGTGCAGAGGTAAGATCTGCGACCTCATAATCAAGAGTTTAGTGGTTTGAACATGGGTTTTTTTCCCATTTTGAGTAGTGAGCTGCTGTTATTATTACTATTGTATAATAAAAACATACATTTGATTTGAGTCTGTGTATGTTTTTTGTAACTGTAAAAGATATTGCTGAAGGGATATAAGCAGACACACAAATGCTAGTGAATCATGTCTTCTTGGTATCTTGTTGTCAATTGATTTTTTTGTTATTCAGTTTTATTCTTGAATAAAAGCACACTTGCCTTTGCGAAAATGTTTTTATGTTCCAGAAACCACTTGAATGACATCAAATCTGTCTCTGCCTCTCTTGTACATGCACACACACATCCATGCATGAAAACACCATTATTTGAAAACGCTATGTCATTTCAACTCATTGGAACTTTTTGGGCATATACACTATCAGCAAGGCACTGCCAGACCTAAGCACTAGCATAGAGAATTGCTCACGTACTAAAGTGACTTTAGCTATAGGTGGAAGTCCCACTTTACTTATGGAGCCAAGCAGAGTTGTGTTGTGGTGCAGCAGTCTATTAACCAGCGACGGGAAGAAGTCTGTTTTTACGATTCTGCCTTTGTCCAGAAGTGGCTCCATAAGCTTTATGAAAACAGTTTCAGAAAGTCTTTCTCCCGGTAGACGACTGGGATTTTTTCCTAAATAAGGAGTGGCATTGCACGTGTACTTGTGTCTCCAAATCTGCCACAATCCAAAACTTTATGCCAAATTTGTCAGGCTTGGTTGATATGTATTACAAAAAAGGACAACAGAGCTTGGTTGGAAACAGTTGCTCATCAATAGTAATATGTTGCCCTGGGCTGTAACTCAAAACACAGTTCTCAACAAAACTTTGCCAGATATCCAAAATCGCAGCAAATCTGTCGTTTTTCACAAATTCTGCATGGGTGTCTGGCAAATGCCGCATGATAGTCTGATTGCAGTCACGGTACATCGTATCTTTGATTGCCAGTACAACAAATAGTTCTGAGCAGGCATCAACCATAACACCAACTGTGGTCATCGCTGCTCTTGTGAAAAGAATGGATAAACGCCATCAACTCAGAGAGGGAGAGGTAAGTTCATTATACCATGTGAGTCACTGAGAGAATAAAACTGAATAATAAAAAAAGAGATAACTTTAAGAGGTAGCAAAAATTTACAACTGGTTTTATAGATTTAAATCGAATGTACATTTTTTTTATATAATAGTAATAATGATAGCAGCTTACTATTCAAAACAGGGAAAACTGGGACTTAAACCCGCAAGCTCTTGATTACATGGCAGCAGTTCTTACCTCTACACCAGCCAAGCAGACACATCAGTTCTCTGTCGATTGACATTTGAGCTTGGGTTTGTAGATCATAGACAGCAAATTAATTTTGTTTGTTTTACTTTGGTTATATTCTTGAATAAAAGCGCACGCGTTTATTTGATATTTGGACTAAAGTCTTCATACATTATACACTTCACGTCATTAATAGTATAACATGGAAAATGTTTCTGCTTTAGGTATGTGTTCAGCATTTCTTGCCTCACATTTCTTTTCATCCTACACTTATCCAGATTGTTGCAGTCACGGAGCAGATATGAAGTGCATGTGTTCCAAATAAAAATATATTATTTAGTTAAGTACTAGCATTGTAGATGGCAAATTAATTAACCAAGCTCACATTTTCTCTTTCAGTGATGAATTGTGCCATTGTAACCACCCTTTTTTGGGTCTTTGCAGCTAGCTGCAGTGTTGTTTGCCATACCACACTGTGATGCAGTCAGTCAGTATATCTAGAGAGGTTAGCAATGAGAGAAAGTGCTGTTGAAATGGGGTCATCAAATGTGTGTCCAGTTCTGCATGAGAGAAGCACAGTAGGTTCAAATTTTGTAACCAAAGCACATTTTACATACTGACTGCCTGTCTGTATATGTCTTCTCTTCTAGTTTTCTCCTTCATTCCCATGACATATAGGTTAGATTGGTAGGCGTCTTTGAATTGGCCATACATGAGAAAGAGTAGTAGTGTGTGACAAAAAAGCAATTGCATTGTTACTGTAAGATTAGACTTATCTTTACAGTTTTCAAGAAGGGAAAGATCCATTTGTAATTACAGTATAAATAAAAGAAAGTATACTTTAAAGTACCATTATATTTTTATATTGTTTTATTAAAAAAAACAAGTAAAATATTCTTGACTTAAAGAATTTTAATTCAAGATCAATGGCTTTTATTTTTACTTTTTAAAAGGAAAAAAATATGCACTGTTTGAATATTACAGCCTGTTTTTACTTTGAAAAATATTTGACTTTTGCATTGAGACGAAGTAGATCTAGTGTCAATGTGGTTTTAAGAGTGTACAGGTCTGGAAATGATTAAAAATCAAAAAATTAGTTCTGAAACATGAAGCAGGCATTTGTTTTAGAAACAAATTGTGGATTTCCATCTAATTTGGTGTTATTACAGTTACAAAACCACAAATAAACAATCTGATCCTAGTACTCTTTTCTGTAGTAATATTAACAAAAAATATATATTTTGAAAATGTTTCTTATACATAAAAAATAGGATATTTTTAAGAAATTTACATTATGCAGTAAGCAATGCTTGAGTACCAAGCATTCCATCAGCTTGAAGGTTAGAAAACCTTCCTTGAAAATAAGTGTATTTTTCCTGCCCCTTATGTGATGAACCCAAAACACATGATCGAGAATTTATAGCTCTGAAGATATCAGCAAGAAGTAAAAAACATGGCATGCCCAAATGCGCACACAAAGTGGCAGTAGAAAAAATGAAAGATGGAAATGAATACAAAATATAGAATAAAAATAATTGAAAAGAAAAGTACAGATAAGGTGTAATTTGTTGTACATGTTTAAAAGTGGAAAGGTTTAAGCATCTGTGGTGGGCTGGTGCCATGCCTGGGGTTTGTTTCCTGCCTTGCGCCCTGTGTTGGCTGGGATTGGCTCAGGCAGACCCCCATGACCCTGTAGTTAAGATATAGCGGGTTGGATAATGGATGAATTAAGGTTTAAGCATCATTGCTTCAGTGTACTCAGTTAGGCAGGATATGAAAAAAATCATTAGTGTTTAATATGCTGTATTTAGATAGTCCAATTGACCAACAAGGAATGCTGTCTTCTTCATAATTGCTATCTGGTCTGTATCCACCATTTCCAGTGGTATAAATTAACAAAAGTTACTTTCTAAATGTTTTAGCTAACAACCCACACACTTAGCTATCATCTGAAAAAATAACTTTATTATTTATTAATTTCTGTGCGAAAGCTTAAATATTCGTTCACATTGCTTAATAGAATGTATTGTAAAGCTTTCTAAATAACTCTCCAATAAAATAGATGAAATGAAAAAAGAGGATGCATAAACAATGCAGGAAACCTAATAAAAACATCTTTCAAGAGTAATATGGTAGAGAAATAGTGTATGTACATTGTCTAAATTATCAGCTGTAGTACACCTTGTTGTTGTTCATGTGCAACACAATTTTTTCTGTAAGCCTACTATTTTTGTACATTGTAAGGGATGATGACTGAAGCTTTTGCTAGAACAAAGATCATCTGATAGATGTGGAAATTATCCTCACATTGTTACTTCTCACAGAGACTGACAGTTTACAAAGAAGCAGATACTGCAAGAGCTGTCTTAGGTAGGCTTTGTGTTCATCGCATATCTGGCCCATATAATACTGGTGTTACTGGTCCCCACTAACAGAGAGTGGATACAGACCTGTTAAAGAGTATTAGACTTGTTCTGTTTAACCACATGAGTGTGCAAGATGTGCTGGGGAGAAGAGCCACAGTGCCACAGTGACCCAAACAGAGATGACCAGATAACAGAATCCTAAAAAGTTACGTAGTCGAGGGAAAAGCCAATTCCAAACACAAAAGTAATGCAGCAATATAGAAACTGTAAAGCACACTACAGACACACAGCATTCTAAATCTGGAGGACGAGACCATTCTGGGTACAAAAACTGTAAACCCATTGTTGACTTAAGTGATGTGACTGTTGATGAATCAGAGTTTATATGTTGCAAATCATTCACACTCAAATAGAAGAGGCAACAGGAAGCAAGTGGACAGTTCAAAGACTGTTTTGAATGCTAATGTATGCTATCTGGCAGAATCTTGTGGACATTGACTGCCACTTTGATATTTTTGCTGTTTTCACCTGCATATTTCTGTAAACCAAAGAGACAAGTATAAACCAATTGCTGTTGTTTAAAATACTGTAAGAAATACAATAAGCAACATTTAAACATGCAGAACAAAAATATTTTTCCCGTTATTTTGTTTTAACCAAAACAAAGTTATTGACTTAATTTGTTTGTTTTTGATGTTAAATTCTGACATTATACTGAGTAGGGGATGATCCAAATAAAAGAAAAAATACTTTAGGGTAGGTCCCCTTTTTGTTGAGCAGAAGCTGTGTGGTTCTCTTAATCTGGCAGTCCAGTAAGGTGGTATCATCAGGTTTTCTGTCTGTTCATTTGTTAGTTGCCAACTATAAGCCTGAGTGCCAAATCCCATGTCTATTTTGTCCGTGCAGCTTCACAGTTTTCTCTTTTTCTGTTCATCCAGCTGATGTACAGTTTAAGCGACAGCTGCCACTTTTGTATCTTCACTGCACAGCTAGCCAATCCTATTTGAGCTTTTGGCTGCCTTATTTGGTTCCACTCATAAATAAACTTAGCAAACCAGGAAACATACTTCTTAGTATCTTTGTCAGAATTTTCCAGCTTATCTTGTCAAATACTAGGCAATTGATTCAGAAATGCTCCAAAATTCAGTATCAATATGATATAGTGTCCCTTGAAAACAAAAGTGATATTTTTTAACCACCTGGCTGAGGGTGAAAGACCCAAAACAGCCAAAGATCCCAGGTAACATCTAAAATGAAAAGACCAAGTTCTGCAACACTTATATTTCAAATTTTTTAAATGATAAACTGTTATGTCATATTAATTATATACAGTCTTGTGGATAGGCATGGAATTTCTGTGAATTACAAATGTTACATTTTTAAAAAATAATGGAATAGGAAGAAAGGAAATTTAACACTAGAATTACCAGAGTCTATGAAAAAACTCATAGATCCGGCCCACCTTAAAACCATTCTCAATTCTCCACCAGCGTCTTTTGTCATCTAAATGTGCTGATAAAGACAAACTGCAAACAGCCGGCTATTCCACCCCCACACCAACTTCTCCCAGCTCGTGCCTTGATTGATTATCTGGGAGTGAAGTGGGGTTTTAGAGTGGAAATAATAGATTGTTATTTGGAACACACGCATTTCATGTGTGTTCCGTTTCTACAGTAATCTGTGTAAACACATTGTTAAAACAGAAACTTTTTTATATTTTAGTAATAAATGTTACAAAATGTAGGCATAAACTATAAAATGTGTGAAGCCTGAAGTCCAAAGATCAAATAAACACTTTCACAAAAGGTTCAAGAACGATACAACCGCTTCCGTGGCGTACCCATATAAAACACTGAAATATTTTGGAACATGAAAATCTAATTACTGGTGTATAGATAAGATAATAGAAAATGAAAACTTTACTAGTTGAATAGTTCAGTAAATTAATCAAAGGTTTATTCTTAACCTTAAAATAATAAAACAGCTATATGGTGTTAGAGAAAACCTGTAAATATTTGTTACAAAAATCCTTTTGTAGGCCATGTATATTTCTAAAGGCAAATCCTCTGGGATTTCTTTGTTTCTTTTTTTTACACTTTTACTGCCAAAATGGTTTATTTCTCATGTAAAAACAGCAGTGATATAGAGATCTAAATGCAAATGTTCAGAAGAAAGGCATATCACTAAGACAACAGGAAAATGTCTTATTTGCATTTAAATAATACTAATTATGTACTGCATGATGCCAGTAATTCCTATAAAAAACAAATAAAAGAGAAAAAGCTTGCAGAATAAAAAACACTTTCTAGTTTTTATAACATAGTAGAATATCACCCGCTAAATCAACAGTTTAATAATGCATGCTGTGTTTGATTTATATCATTAATACAAATAAATCTCAGCATAAGTAAAACAATTTTCATTTGTTCGGTTAGGATATGTCTAACCTCAGCATAGACAAATATGAACTCTGTGAAGTATGATAGAAAACATTGTGTTTAAGGAGCCAAAATAAAATATTTTAGCAATAACCTAAATAATTTAAAAACAGGAAGCAGTCTTGGGTTACACTGTAGAATTTAAATACAAATGAAAAAGTGTATTTTTGTTCATTGACCATATAAATTGATGTAATAGAGTCACAACAACAGAAGATTCTTTTATATAACTTGTTGGGGTCGGATGTTTATGTTGACTTTTATTAATAGTTGCCATATACATAACAATATGATTTGTGTTTCCCACAGCTTCTGGTATTTTTGTGACATTTTGTTCAAAGATTTTATTTGATTTTTGTTCTTGGTTTTGTTTTCTCATTTGCATTGTCAATGCTGATGATATGTTATTGCACATTAGAGAGTAAATTGAGACTTTTTTTTCAAAAACAGCAGGATTCACATCTTCCCAGACGTCTCCATTGCGACAGCAGGAAAGAGGGTTTAATTTTTTGCTCTGTAATAGAGTCTGTGCACAGCGTGCATCAGATATGGACTGTTGTTTCCAGCCAGGCTTACAGTGTATATTAATGGCGACACCCACATTTACAACTCATCAGAGGAAGCAGAAGAAGAATTAAAAGAGATTAATTCCTACTATTTTTAAAATGTGAATAGGCTCTGCTGGAGGAGAGATTAGTCATGAAGAAAACGTAAAACTTTGCTAAACCCTAGCATTTATTTATTTTACACTGTGGTAAATATTAGCAATGTCTTTTCATTATAATATAGTACTATACCTAATATTGTTTGGTTTAATTAGGAATAGATTTCTCATTATTATGTTCTTTCATTACTAGTATAAGCCTATAGTAATATTGTTAGTATAACTGTCATATACTGTCGCCAAGGACCATTTTTTTTTTGCATACTGATTTGTCTCTTACCCGATAATGCCATTTTATACTGTTATAATGCTTATTATCCAGTACATATTCATCAAATAATCTTTTTGTGTTTTGTTTGCTTCTAGTGTACTTCATTTTCTACCTTTACATTTATAACAGAACATAAATGTAAAGTGTGTTTTTTAAAATTATTTCCTATTTCTTTTTGCCTCTTTTTAAAGGTATTAGTATCTCACAAAACTTTCAGTTCAGTTTTAGGCATGCCATCCTTCCTGGCATGTCAGAGGATTGTGACTGTGACTTGTCTGATCATTGCCTCAGTTGGAGACACAAGAAGACAGGGAATAATAACAGAGCAATTATTCTTAGATCTTTTTTTCTATTTTTATGCCCACTTTGCAGTTCTGAGTTTTTATTGGATTGGTTTTATTTGCATCAAGACCCACTAAGAACACAATTTATTGATGGCCAAAGTCTTAATTGGAAGGGATTCTATCTATTTTAAACCAGAAAAAAATATGCCTAAAATACAAAAAATAGGTTAATGTGGTTCACTTAAAACATTTTGTTACCTGGAATATCAGTCTCAATCATAACCTTAAGAGAAACAACTTTTTTCACAACTATCCACCCTGACAGTAGAGATAATATTTTTGCAACAGCAAAGATCAATTTCAACTGAAGAGAGACTGGGTTGGTCAATTTCTGAAGTCCAACTACTGTAAGATGACAAGTGGAGTGTGTATTTTATATGATAAAGTAATTCCAAGTTTGGTGGTTATACTGTAGAAACAGATGCTTAAAGGTTGTATATTATAGTGGGGAAAAATATGTATTAATCTTAACTGACCATGGTTAATATGCCTTTTATGCTGCGAATAAAAATGGTAAAAAATGTATGAGAATAGCTTTTCCATCATTCCCAGTATGAGCTCTTATGTGATCATAATGGCAAAGGATTTTAATGAACCCTGATCTAGAAATGTCTTTATCATATTACAGTAATCCCTCCTCGATCGCGGGGGTTGCGTTCCAGACCCCCCCGCAATAGGTGAAAATCTGCGAAGTAGAAACCATATGTTTGTATGGTTATTTTTATATATTTTAAGCCCTTATAAACTCTCCCGCACTGTTTATAAATATTCCCCGCAG
>JANRMT010062792.1:100865542-100901441 GCA_026402145.1 Polypterus bichir lapradei
AGGATGAAAGGCAAAGAAAAGTTAGGTGCCATCAAAACAGGTGCGGACGTAAGGGCCTGCTTTAAGTCACCAAATGCAGCGCCTGTCTTCTCAGTCCATACCACAATGTTTGGGGCCCTCTTCTTTGTTAAATCAGTCAAGGGCGCCGCTCTCTCCAAGAACCGGGGTACAAACCGGCGGTAGTACCCGGCTAACCCGAGAAAGGCTTGGACCTGCCGCTTGGTTCGCGGACGGGGCCATTTCAACTTTGGAGCACTGTGGCCTTACAGTACCCCGACCCACCAGGTAGCCTAAATATTTGTCCTCGCTTAATCCAAAGAAGCATTTCTTGGGATTAATCCGGAGCCCGGCCTCACCAATTGTCCGCAATACCGCTTGGACATGGTGTAGGTGTACCCTCCATTTGCTGGAATAGATGACCACGTCATCCAGGTAGGCAGCACTGTATGAGTTATAAGGCCGGAGCACTTTGTCCACCAGAGGCTGGAAGGTTGCTGGAGCTCCGTGTAACCCAAATGGAAGGACACGATACTGCCAGTGTCCGCTAGGGGTACTAAACGCGTTTTTTCCCTTCGTGGAGTCCGTTAAAGGAACTTGCCAGTACCCTTTTGTCATGTCCAGTGTGGTCAAATATCGAGCCTGTCCAAGCCTCTCGAGGAGGTTGTCCATTCGTGGCATTGGATAGGCATCAAATTGGGAGACTTGATTAAGCCGACGGAAGTCATTGCACAACCTGCAACTCCCGTCAGGCTTACCGACGAGCACAATGGGGCTGGACCAGGGACTATAACTTTCCTCAATCACACCTAGTTCCAGCATGCGCTTGATCTCAAGCTCCACTTCAGCCCTTTTTGCCTCGGGAAGACGATACGGGCGTTCTCGGACAATAACCCCGGGCTCTGTCACAATGTTGTGCTCAAGCAGAGAGGTCCTTCCGAGGTTCTCACTGACTACCTCCCGAACGGCCCATTTAACTGTTTCCAGCTCCTGCCGTTGTCTGGGAATTAAGTTCATACCGAAGTTAAGGCTGTGTGTGTGAGCGAAGAGTGAGCGGGGCTGGCCGGAGGAGGAATCGGGGTCCCTGTCCTTCCACGGTTTCAGCAGGTTCACATGATAAACCTGCTCCTTCGGCCGACGATTGGGTTGTCTCACCAAATAGTCAACCAGTCCCTTCCTCTCCTTAACTTCGTAAGGGCCTTGCCAATGGGCAAGCAACTTAGAGTGGGAGTTAGGCACTAGGACCATGACCCGATCTCCTGGGTGGAATTCCCGAAGAGACGTGCCGCATTTGTAGTAACGGGCCTGTGCTGCTTGAGCCTCTTCCTTGTGACTTTTAAGGAGAGGCCGAATCTTTCCAAATCTATTGGGTAACTGCGCGATATACACTAATATATTTGTAGAGGGAAGAGCCTCTTCTTCCCATCCTTCTTTTAGAATATCTAATATGCCCCGAGGTTGTCGCCCATACAGTAATTTAAAAGGGGAGAACCCCGTGAATGCTTGTGGGATTTCCCGATAGGCAAAAAGGACGAGGGGGAGGAGCTGATCCCAGTTCCTTCCATCCTCGCTGACCACCTTACGCAGCATTTGTTTGAGAGTCTGATTAAACCTCTCCACTAATCCGTCGGTTTGAGGATGATACGCCGCGGTCTTTAAATGCTTTATTTTCAGTAACTTGGCAGTCTCCTGGAACATCTCCGAGGTGAAAGGTGTCCCCTGGTCTGTCAAGACTTCCTTGGGGATCTCCGCGCGCGCAAAGACCCCTAATAATTCCCGTGCGATGGCTTTAGAGGTAGCTGAGCGCAACGGAACAGCTTCGGGGTATTTTGTAGCATAATCCACGAGGACTAAAATGTACTTGTGTCCTCGGGCTGAGGGCTCTAGGGGTCCGACCAAATCGAACCCGATACTGTGGAAGGGAATGTGAATTAAAGGTATAGGAACAAGAGGAGCACGGTCCCTTCTAGGAATTTGTCGCAGTTGACACTCCGGGCAGGAAGCGCAAAAGTGACGCACCTCCTCATTGATTCCCGGCCAGTAGAAACGGAGCTTGATCCGCTCCAGAGTTTTCTCGTGCCCAAGAGGCCACCTAGGAGGTGGGCGTGTGCTAGCTCGCAGACCTGCCGCCGGAAGGTATGAGGAATTAGCAGTAGTTTTCTCTCCTGCCCATCATGCATTGCTACACGATAAAGAAGGTCATTGTCTGAGACAAAGTGAGGGCCCTGTGGCATCGACTGGTTAGTGCGCTGGCCATTGACAAGGACCACTGCATTTTTAGCAAACTTCAGGGAGTCGTCATTCCATTGCTCCCTTCTAAAAGACGCCGGCGTCTCTTTAAATTGGAACCGCAACAGGGAGAGAGGGTCAGCGTCGACCTCAAGGGGCGTGGTTTCCTCCCGTTCCATTCTTGGCGTCGGTGGATGACGTATCAGCACGCGACGGCCCGGGAGTTGCCACGTCACTCAGGGAAGCCGCTTCGTCTCTCTCTGCCGGCTGATTACATGGCGTGGAGGCAGCCTGAGACGGCTCATTCCTGTCTATAACGAGGCCCAAATTAATCCTGGGAGTGGTATGTGTCTCACCGCTTTTAATTTCAGGCCAGTCCCGCCCCAGTATCACTGGGTGTGGAGGATCAGGGAGGATTGCCACAGTTTATTTCTGAACTGATCCTCCGTAGCTGATGACACAAGCGGCTGTCCTGTACCAGTGGATTTCCCCATGGACACAGGTTATACCGGCCTTAAATTTCAACCACTGTTGCAGTAGCACAAATCGGCGGGCAACAATGGAAATGTTGCTGCCGGTATCGAACAGAGCAGATGTTTTATACCCGTTAACGATCACCGCGCCTGTGTGTGGGACCGCCAACGGGTTAATCAGAGCACACCAACCCCTCCTCCCCCTCCACCTGCATTCCACCTCATTCCCAAGCGGTTTGCGTGCCCGCGGCCCCGGGGACGCCGGCAAAAGCTCTGGGTTGTACGGGGGGGGTTAGATTTTGGGATGTATCCTGGTTGAGTTCGGTCAAAGGACGGTTCAGCTCCCCCAGATTGTGAGGCCATCCTATGTCTTTCTATGAGCTCTATGAGCTCTGCCATGTTTTTAAATTCTCTACCCCAGACCGGCTGGGTGAAGCCCCATGGTAGTGTGTCCAGAAGCAGGTAGCAAGCCACCTGCTCTATTATTTGAAAGGGCTTCAGTTCCTGTGGCCGTAGCCACTGCCCTACCTTTGCCCATAGGGACCAGGCTTGTTGAGGGGTCGGCCGCTCTGGGTTGAACCTCCAGTTTCTCAGGTTACTCACCTGCCAGTCTAGGGCACCCCTAGGTGGAAATCGGGGTTCTGGCTTCACAGGGAGGCGGGCACTCTCCTCCGAGAGAGCATAAACAGCCCTCTTTGCCTCCCCCTTCCGAAGCAGCCCAACTCTGTGAGCCCCTTCCGAACACTCCCTGGCCTGCCTAGGTTGCCTAGTGGAGCATGCCGGGAGCAGAGCCTGTACCAGGCCACTCCAAAACACGGGACACCCTCCCCGCCTGAAAACTCGGCCCCGGTACACTCCCACCTGGATGTGTTACAGGTCCTGTCCCCTTCTCTTCCAGGACTTCTCCTTCCTGCCGGCTACGCCAATGTCACAAAAACGAACATAAACAGATAAAGGTTTGGGGCAGCCACCCGTATAATATGGTATCCCGGCTGCAAAAGTCGTTTTTATCAGATAACCAGCACTGAAGTGCATACAACTGAGTCCAGAACAAGACTGAGGGAAAAGGGAAAAGGGCAGGCTTTTAAAGGGGAAGACAGGAAGTGAGGTCATAAGGATCGGGCACGTGTTCTTCATTCATTGGATCGAGCCCGGACGTGACGTCAGAGGGGCCGGAGCTGGTAAGGTCTACTTCCATTGGCTTGGTCCCGGAAGTGACGTCAAGAGAGCCAGGTGGAATCTCCCGGGAATAGTCTACAGGAAAGGGAGAAAAAGAGTCAGTGCACTCTGCCACATCCCGGCATGCCTCAGAACTGCCTTCACTCAAGCCCTTTAGCTGCCTCCCATGCGCACGTGTATGACAGTATAAATAACCTCTTCAGATGGGGCTCTCTTTTCTTATAGCTCTCTGAGTCAGATGGGAGTTTCACAGATTGCATATCTGGTATTTTTTTAATTGGATTTTGTTTTGTAATACTGTTTTGTTCTTTAAATGAAAAAAATGAAGCATTACATTTGTTGACAAGTTTGAAATGGCATAAGAGAATAGGAAAAGTATGAAAAAAATAAGTAAAATAGTCTTACAGTTTGTGCAATGTCCCTTAAAAGTCATTAATATGTGACTCAGACCATTTCAAACCATGTATACACTAAGTAAACAACATTTTTATATTCTACACCAGTAGATAATTCATAGATTTGGTATGTTTAGGGGAAAGAGATTTCTAATGTAACCTGTGTATCTTTTCTTTGTTTACTTATAATCAAAGGTCTACATGAGCCTTTGTGATTCCAGCAGAAGTATAAACCTCCTTTGATGTTTTGCATTAGACACCAGGACTGCTCAGAAGAGGGATTCTCCCCTGCAGGTTGTTTATGATCCTGTCATTTCCTTTCCTTCTGACCTTTAGCAATCATACTGTGGAAATAACTTTCTCAGCACCTTCAAATAATCTTTACCTTTTCCGAATAAAGGTAGTTATAATATCATTAAAATAACTTTTATTCTGTCTGATCTTGAAAATAATATTTCATTGAGCCCATATTCATTTTAATTGCTATCATTACTACCTGAATATACTGTATTTACAAATCTGGTTACTTTTGCTTGCAGTTTCTAAATTGATTATTACCTAAGGGTGCACCAAGATTCAAACACCCGTGAAACAAATATGGGTAAAGAAAGAATAACTGTTAGAGAACACATCTTATAAAATCTGTATAACAGTTAAGTGTATGTGATATTCAGTAAAACTAGCAGTGCAGTGCAATGCAATCACAGCCAAGATTAATTGATTATCAGAGCAGTATTTGCCACAACATTGCTCAATGCTGATATATACTGCCTTTCATCTCATGCACACTGCTATGGAGTTATCAGTTATTTCTTTGTGTACTTTTAATATTATGCTCATATATTTAAATGAAATGGACCCTTATTACTTGGAGAGGTTTATTTCTTTTCACTTAAAAATTCAATTTAGGGTGGCCCATTACATTTTGTCAACATTATAACCCATGTCAAACAGAAATTATTATTCAGAAATAAAGCAGTAAAAGCAATGCCACCAAATGGTTATGCCTCCTTTTGAAGCTTATGTTGAAAACTTACCATAAGTCAGTATTTCTCATGAAGGGGCTTTCACAATGTCTTGCTAATGTTAAGAACAGAGTGACATTGCTGAGCCAGACATGAGCATGATAGGTGAACAAACCTCAGCCACTGTAAGGGAGGACACAAGAGCCATCAACATTCTTTTTTTTGATATTTCTAATGCACTTCTGCATATAAAGCTAATCAAAAATAACCACACTAACACTTAAGAAAAAAAAAAAGAAAATAAATAATTTAGCAATTTAACATATTAAGCTATAGAATAAAAATGGATTGTAGTAAGCATTAAAAATAGCAAATGTCATAAGAACTGATAGGCAAAGCACTTTAGAATATGTGATTTTTAAGAGGACATGATACATTGTAATATATTAATATATTTCCCTGCTTAAAGTTAATATTCCAAAAAGCAGAAATATTACAGTTAATGTTTTTCTTTTTAGCATCTACAGCCAGTTGAATTATCCACATTAAAATGTTGTAAGAACACAAATGTATTGCTGTATTCAGACACACACAGAGTGTGGTACAAGGACAGCCTGACACCTTATCCCTCTTTCACAAAGCAGAGAAAGTGTAGCTTCAGTTAGGTACAAGACGTTCAAGGTGATTGCTCATGCCACATAGGTACAGACTCTAGGTGTTTTCTCTTCTTTGTGACATATTAAAATGGTGTAGCACTAGACAATGATTTCAAGACTAAATAGAGAATCAAGTAGGAGGCATAGGAAAATTTAACTAACTCCACACACACCATGTTTGGATATAATGTGGTAACCTTATGTTTTTCAGATCCTAGATAAAGTTGAATAGCAAGCACTGGTATTCTGGCCGATAGAAGAGGAACTCATTAAACCAGTAATGTTAAACAAAGAAAACAGAACTTATGTTAAATGTGGTAAGGTGAGACTGAAAGAACAAAGTCATATTCTTCTATCTTTAAACTGGATGATGACATGTCAATGCCCATATATAAATTAATGAAACCAGTAGGATCTCAAAAAGCTACCTCATTCATTTGTTTTAGTCTGGTTTGACTGTTGATTGCTTTATAATCAGGCTGTTTTAAATAGCTCATGTACTATTGTTGAATTAATCATAGCAAGAATGGTAACCATATGACTAAAATTCTTAAATAATTTCACTAGATTCCAATTAATCCAGTGAAATGACATAAGTTTAAGGCCAGGTCTCATATATAATTTGATAAAAAGACGTATCCCCCTACTTTTTACAACTTATTAATGTCTAGTCTATCATAAGAAGCAGAGCCTTTAGCTATTGAACGCCCAATCTCTGAAACCTATATGTACCAATATCAGAGAAGCTTACTTTGTGTTAGCATTTACATGTAGGCTCTTGTTAGAGTCACTCCTTTGTATTGCTTTTAAACTAATCTTACTTATTTTGATTGGTTGTTGCTGTCTTTACCTCTTCTTGGTATCCAATCGGGTTACTTTATCTGTTGTGTTGTTATAAATGGTCAGCCTTTTTCAGACATTTTGAATTTAACTGAAATTGTTGTCACTTGTATGTGGGGTGATCCAATTTAGAATGCAGATGGCCAAGGACAATTCAGGTTTATTATCATGTCTTCATACAGTAATAGGGCTATCAAAGTTAAAGCGTTAATGTATGTGATTATTTTCAAAGGTATAACATGTCATTTTTCCTTAATCATGTTTAGCATATACATTGTGTGACACCCCTTGTTATGTAAACAAGGATTTTCAAACTGTAGGCCACAGCCCTAGCAAAGATGAGATTATTAAAGAAGTCAATTCTAATTTTAAAGATTGTCTTTAAATTGCCTAGTTTTTAAATAAGCATACAGATAATTCAAATATGTAACTGTTGCATAAAAGTAGTCTTATATCAATGTAGTTGAAAGCAATGACCTTCAACTTGTGTGGTACACAAACAGCTGTCAAGTTGTGCACAAGGGGAGAAAAAAAATGTTAAAAAATGGAACTTAAAGGGACTGTGATTTGATTTCACTATGCATTCTCATAGTGTTCCTACTTCAGGATTCCACTCCTATCTTTCCCACTCCTATTCTCCTCATCTGTGTCCATCACCCACACCAAACTGAAGTCTTCCAATATTCACACAGGCCCAGAGGCAGCTCCTTCTTGCTTCCACAACTTTTTGAGCTGATCTGTGCCAGGATGGAGACTCCTTGGCAACCTAAACCAAGATCTTTGCAAAAGAGAGCATCTCAGGTGAGTGCTTTTTTTCTCACACACTCCATACATATGGGCAGGCTGCACATTGCACAATTTAAGACTGAAAGAAAATAGGGACACTTCAAAATGTTTCAGTTCCTTGCCAAGAAAACCCCTGGACTAGAGCTATCACATGACATGTAAACGAATAGGTGTCAATGCTCTACTGTAGTTAAGCATTTGTTTTTATTAATATATCTACCATCATACAAAATCATGTGGTGTGACTACTATTAGCTGTAACTGATATTGATGATCATGCTCCGCTTCACAATTATATAAACAAAAATTAAAGATACAGGACTGGAAGACACGATTTTGTGCGGTCTAGCAATTCTTTCACATTACATTCACATGGGACAATTGTGTCATAAATTAAGGATTTATATGTAAGGTACACATTTTCACAGTTTGAGTATCTGAAGATGTACAGCAGTCACATTCACTGAGGACTACTGGACATTGCTGAACTGCCTTGGTTAAACACCCACTTAATCAAGATTAATCAAGTGTCAGTTTCTAATTAATCATGATTAAAAATTTTAATCATTTGACAGCCCTAGTACATAGTAAAGTGAACTTCATACTTGGATATCTACCTCAGAATAGTAATAAGTAAAATACCAACAACAGAAAAAACGATAAGGAACACAATAACATACATAGTATGCAACATATAAACTGTGTATATTGCCACTCACATAAGTGTCGAGAGCCTCCTACATGAACTGTTTTCAATGTAACACAAGGTCTATCAAAACAGTTTTCCCCACAATATCAGTTTCCCTCCTTAGAGTGGAAGAAAACCAGACAGAAGACGTTTGATATCATATAATGCAATAAAACCTCACCTCTTCCTTTTTACCAGGAAAAAAAGGACCAGTGCCACTAAAAAGGACATCAAAAGTGCCTGAGCAGACAAGTTGCTGTTGCATATCTTAATATTTCCACAAGAGGATGTCAATTCTTTACCCTTTACTTTAATTGAGAAGATAGTGCTGTTAGTTTATATTCTGTTCTTTAAAGTTGAAATTTTTTGTTGTTTCTCCCTTTAACCTGGGTACCCTAGGAATGGAGCCTTAAACATTCATCTGCCTATCCTATTTTTTATCCACTATATACGTATATAAGTTTGGAAAACCCTTTTAATTCTTTGAATTTTTGTTTACCATTGGCTGAGCTTTCAAAGTAGCAATTTCCTTTTAATATATGACATGCCTTATGGAAACAGTAGTATTTCAGCAGTGACATTAAGTTTATTGGATTAACAGAAAATATCCAATATGCAACATAACAAAATTGGACAGGTGCATACATTTGGGCACCCCAACAGAGATATTACATCAATACTTAGTTGAGCCTCCTTTTGCAAATATAACTGCCTCTAGTCACCTCCTATAGCCTTTGATGAGTGTCTGGATTCTGGATGGAGGTATTTTTGACCATTCTTCCATACAAAATCTCTCTAGTTAAATTTGATGGCTGCCAAGCATGGACAGCCTGCTTCAAATTATCCCATAGATTTTCGATGATATTCAAGTCAGAAAACTGTGACTGCCATTCCAGAACACTGTACTTCTAGGTGGCAGATGTTTTTCTTGGAATGCAGTGTTCTTCTTCCACCATGCAAAGCACTTTTTGTTATGACCAAATAACTCAATTTTTGTCTCATCAGTCCAAAGCACTTTGTTCCAAAATGAATCTGGCTTGTCTAAATGAGCATTTGCATACAAAAAGCGACTCTGTTTGTGGCGTGAGTGCAAAAAGGGCTTCTTTCTCATCACCCTGCCATACAGATGTGCTTTGTGCAAATTGCTCTGAATTATAGAACGATGTACAGATACACCATCTGCAGCAAAATGTTTTTGCAGGTCTTTGGAGGTGATCTGTGAGTTGTCTGTAACCATTCTCACAATCCTGCACATATGCCGCTCCTGTATTTTTCTTGGCCTGCCAGACCTGGGTTTAAAAGTAACTGTGCCTGTGGCCTTCCATTTCCTGATTACATTCCTTACAGTTGAAACTGACAGTTTAAACCTCTGAAATAGCTTTTTGTAACCTTCCCCTAAACCATGATACTGAACAATCTTTGTTTTCAGATCTTTTAAGAGTTGCTTTGAGGATCCCATGCTGTCACTCTTCTCATAATTGGACACACCTGTCTATGAAGTTTAACGAGGCTTACCGAGCTAATCCAACCAGTTTGGTGTTGCAAGTAATCAGTATTGAGCAGTTACATGCATTCAAATCAGCAAAATTACAAGGGTCCCCAAATTTTTGCACAGCTAGTTTTTCACATTTGATTTAATTTTATACAACTAAATACTGCTTCACTAAAAATCTTTGTTCGGAAAACACCCCAATATATATATATATTGTAAAAGACGAAGCAGTAAACAGCATAAAGGTTTGGGGTTTTCCAGCCCCGTATATTGTAGACGATCCACAACAAAAACAGGTCAAAAACAATATAAACAAAATAGTTCATATGCGCGACGCCATTCTAGACGTCGGCGGCCATTTTATATGGGAGGAGCCGGAAGTGAAGGAATGCTGGGAAGGAACTGTGAGGGAGGATGGGACTGATGACGTCAGGAAAGATGGCGGAGGAAGGGTGGAAGTGGACGTACTGCGGGCAGGCTATGATGGCGGAGCGTCTCTTTTCCTGAAAGACAAAGGAGAAAGGTTAGTACCCCACCACTCCCTGCTGGCGAATGTCTTTCGAAGCGGTTTAAGGTCCGTCCGCGGCCTCCTACTCGCGCATGCGTGACACGACCCCCCCCTCAGCCCAAGACCGTCAGGTCGGGCAGACCTGACCGAGAGGTCGTGGATGCGAGAGAGGGCATCGGCATTGGCCTGAGTTGGCGATAAGTGACCGTGAACTTATAGGGCTGTAAGTCCAGGAACCACCTGGTCACCCGCGGATTCGACTTTTTGTGGAGGGACATCCACTGAAGCGCAGCGTGATCAGTCACCAGAGTGAATTCGCGACCCAACAAGTAGTACCGGAGATAAGTCACGGCCCACTTAATGGCCAGGGCTTCCCTCTCCACTGCCGCGTACCTGGCCTCTCGGTCCAGCAGTTTCCGGCTTAGATACATCACGGGGTGTTCGACACACTTTCGACGCTTTGGCTCAACACAGCGCCCAGGCCTGTGTCCGAAGCGTCGGTCTGGAGGATAAAAGGCAGCCCAAAATCAGGGGTCCTTAATACAGGTGCCGACGTTAGGGCCTTTTTTAAGTCATTGAATGCGTGTTCCGCTTTGTCGTTCCATACCACATGCAGGGGAGCGCCCTTCTTTGTTAAATTAGTCAAGGGTGCTGCCCTTTCGGAGAAACGGGGAATGAACCGGCGGTAGTACCCCGCCAGCCCCAAGAAAGCCTGCACCTGTCTCTTGGTATTCGGACGGGGCCATTCCAGGATGTCTTTGACTTTGGAACATTGGGGTCTCACCTGTCCTCGTCCCACAAGGTAGCCTAAATACTTGGCCTCCTTTAAGCCAAAAAAACACTTACGGGGGTTAATGCGGAGGCCGGCCTTAGCCAGTGTCGCGAGGACAGCAGAGACCTGCAATAGATGCTCCTCCCAGGTGCCGGAATAGATGACAACGTCATCCAGGTAGGCGGCACTATAGGACTGGTGGGGCTTCAGCACTCTATCCACCAGACGTTGAAAGGTCGCTGGGGCCCCGTGCAGCCCAAATGGGAGGACCTTGTATTGCCAATGTCCACTAGGGGTGCTAAAGGCTGTTTTTTCTTTTGCAGATGCCGTTAAGGGAATTTGCCAATACCCTTTTGTCATATCAAGAGTAGTCAAGTATCGAGCCGCACCCAGCCGCTCGAGTAGGTCGTCAATGCGGGGCATCGGGTAGGCGTCGAACTTGGAGACCTGGTTTAGACGTCTAAAGTCATTGCAGAACCTCCAGGAGCCATCCGGCTTGGAAACGAGGACGATTGGGCTGAACCAAGGGCTATGGCTTTCCTCGATAATGTCCATATCCAACATCCAGTTCCAGTTCCACTTCGGCGCGTTTTGCCTCCGGGAGTCTATAGGGCCTCTCCCGGACAATTACTCCGGGGTCCGTGACTATATCGTGTGCAATCAACGAGGTCCGGCCCGGTGACTCGCTCACTACTTCGGGGATGCCGTGGATCGCCTGGGTTATCTCTCGCCGCTGTAAGGGTGTCAGCTCGTCACCGAGGTTAAGGGCAGACGTGCTAGCGAATAGGGAGAGGGATCTACGAGTATCGGGAGACTCCTCCCTGTCCTTCCAAGGTTTCAACAAATTGACATGGTAGATCCTCTCGCTCGGTCGACGATTAGGTTGCTTAACTAAATAGTCGACGAGCCCCTTCCTTTCCTTAACCTCATATGGCCCCTGCCAGTGAGCTAGCAACTTGGAGTGGGAGGTAGGAACGAGCACCATTACTCGATCCCCCGGGCGGAACTCCCGGAGGACGGAGTTGCGGTTGTAACACGGGGCCTGCGCTGCCTGCGCACGAGTCACGTGATCCTTTAGGAGTGGCCTGATCTTAGCGAGCCTGTCGCGCAGTTGCGCCACATACTCCAATATATTGGAGGAGGGAAGGGCCTCAGCCTCCCAGCCCTCTTTTAGTATGTCTAAAAGTCCCCGGGGTTGTCGCCCGTATAATAATTCAAAATGGGAGAAGCCCGTAGAGGCCTGGGGCACCTCCCGGTAGGCAAAAAGCACGAGCGGTAGGAGCTGGTCCCAATTCCTGCCATCGGAGCTGACTACCTTGCGGAGCATCTTTTTAAGCGTCTGGTTAAAACGTTCTACCAGCCCGTCTGTTTGGGGGTGGTAGACAGACGTCTTCAGGTGCTTTATTCGCAGTAATTTGGCAACCTCCCATAACGTATCTGAGGTGAAGGGAATACCCTGGTCCGTGAGGACTTCTTTGGGATACCCACTCTTGAAAATAGGTTGACTAATTCCCGTGCGATATTTTTAGTGTTAGCAGAGCGCAGGGGAACCGCCTCTGGGTATCGGGTTGCATAATCTACCATGACCAATATGTACTTGTGGCCACGGTTTGAGGGTTCCAGTGGTCCTACTAAGTCCACCCCTATTCGGTCAAACGGGATGTCTATCAGGGGTATTGGGACGAGAGGAGCGCGGTCCCTCCTAGGAATCTGGCGAATCTGACATTCTGGACAGGATTGACAGAAACGCCGGACCTCCTCATTGATCCTGGGCCAGTAAAAGCGGAGCTTGATTCTCTCCAATGTTTTCTCGGCTCCGAGGTGGGCGCCAAGGAGGTGAGCGTGAGCTAGTTCACATACCTCCCACCGGAAGGTACGTGGCACTAGCAACAGTTTCCGCACCTCACCCTCGTGGGTTGCCACCCGATACAACAGATTATTCTCCAGTACAAAGAATGGCTCGCGTGGCATGGAACCGTCAGCTTGTGAGCTGCCTGGAAGAACAATCGCATTCCTGGAAAACCGCAGGGAATCATCATTCCACTGCTCCCTTTTAAATGAGGCAGGCGTGGATCGAAATTGGTGGTCCAAGTTGCTCAGGGGGTCTTGTGAGCGGGTTGGCGGAAGGGTTCCCTGGCTCGTCCCTTCTCCGGTGGATGCTTCCGGGTCAGAGTCCGTCGCCTGGGAAACTTCCCCCGATGTGCCTGCGCCATTATGGCTTGCCTCAAAGCATGGCGTGGAGACCGCGGGAAGGGTGCCTCGCCCCCTCATAACCAGACCTAGTGAGGCCCCGGGAGTGATGTTCGTCTTACCGCTTTTCCTGTGCGACCAGTCTTGTCCCAAAATTACTGGATAGGGGGGATCGGGCAACACCGCGACCGTCAAGTTGGAAACTTGCCCCTTCTACGTGATGTAACAGCGGGCGGAACGGTAAGACTTGGTCTCGCCATGCACACAAGTGACTTGCAAGTGCTGCGTAAGCCACTGTCGCGGTAAAACGTAACGGCGAGCGACAATAGTAATGTTGCTGCCGGAGTCAAATAAAGCTACCACCGAGTGCCCGTTTAACAACACCACTCCCGTGTTTGGACTTGCCAGTGGGTGCGACGGATTACAGTACCTTTCGGTGATGGCCCAGGTGCAGTCCATCGGTTCCAACGGGGTGTTGAGGGGACAGGTCGGCAGTAGATGGTCTGTCTCGCCGCACTTGTAACAGCGCGGGGAGGCCGGCTTTTCTTTAGGCCTCTGCGGTGCTTCCACAGCGCGTCGAGAGGGCTCGGGGGTGGCCGCCTGTCCCTGTCGGTTCCCACGAGCGTGCCTTTCCGACCCCCCGGCTTGGTAGACCGCGAGCTGACGCTCCAGGACTTTCAATCAATATCAGGAATGAAAATCCTTTTTTAAAAACTAAAGCACACAGTCCACTCTCTAAAAGTCCATTAAAAAACAAAGTGGAGGATACAACCTTTAGTTGTGCATAGTGCAGTTTGCGCACTGTGTTACCCCAACAATTAATTGTCCAACTGTCCACGGATGCACTCTGTTCACTGAACGTTTGTTTCCCAACTGAAGTCAAATCGTTGAATCCCTGTCAGCATCTCTACATTATTTTTTTTTTCCGACTCTGGGCTCCATGTGTTGCTGTGACCTAGACACACCTTACTTCCCTTCTGCCAGTTTTGCTCAGTCCATTCATGCGGCTTACCTCTCTCACTGGACCTACAACCGGCGTCTTCTTGTGGAGCTGTCTCTTTCTCCCTGGAAGTAAGTGTTGCTGTCCTTGTGCCTCACGTTGTACCAGCGACGTACCCTAGTCTGCCTGTGAGCTCTTATGCTCTGTGTGAGTGTCTTAGCAGCGTTCTAAGTGGACCATCCCTTACCCACTGCCTTCTCCTGCCCAGAAGTTTAAATCTCCTTCAGTCCCTGCCTATATCAACATGAAAATGGATTAAACAATGGCACATGCAAATTTCCTGGGCCTAACAAGTAATGTGAACACAGGCTAACAAAAAGTATTGTTAATAACTATCAATGAGTAGACATATGCTGATTAGAAACCAATATCTCCAGACATGTTAATTTCCAAGTCAGGTAAATACAAACATTTTCCAAGGAAGGAGCAGTTCTATTATCACAATAATCAATAACAGGATTATTCAAGAAATTTGCCTTTCAACTTATTGCCCCAGTCCCAATAATGGGTGCCTAATGCCTCTTTATTTACTGTGTTTTAAATGTAATATTTACATCAGCCTTTGCCTAAGAGAGAAAAGAAACTAGCCAGTGTACAAAAAAGGCCCCCTCTGACATCATGATCAACTAAATGTGTGCAAAATGGAGAAAGTGTGCAAAGTTTTGTGGAAAAATATCACCATGACAAAGTTGTAGCAAACCGCATCATAAACCTTTTCAATCACAATGTCATGTCTCACTTCTTAAACATTTTAAAACGCAGGTAGAAGCAAATCTCATTTGACAGGTTTTTAATGAGAAAGAGGGCCAGTGAGGCTCAGGTAGAGTTGAGTGGTGCCACGAGACAGAAAAGAGAAAGAGATAAAACCCCAGAAGGATAATTACCTGATGTTTTTATGGAAGGGGGCTCTTCTTCCCCTTCATCACCACCTTCCACTTACACCATCAACTCTCCTCCATACACCCACTGTGGGTGGGTTTTGGGTGAGCACCAATGGGGGAGGGTGGTGTTTTTGTTTGGTTTTTCTTCAAAATTTGATCACAAAAATGTCTTTCCTTTTTTTTTGTTGTTGTTTTACTAGTGTATTTGTTTAACATAAATAAAAAATTGATCACAAAAAAACCTCTCCTCTGTACGTGTAGAGTGAATTTAATTTTCATCCATATTTTATCTATTTATTGTGTTTATTTTTTGTGTAAGGTTTTATGAATTTTCATTGTTTTTGTATATGATTTTATGCATGAAGTACTGTTATAAATGTTTAAATAAGCAATCATCTGGGGTTCAGGAATGGATTCATCCATTTTACATCAATTCTTATCGGGAAAATGGTTTCTGTTTTTAAACAATTCTGTTTCTGAACAGTCTTTAGGACCGAATTATGTTCAATAACTGAGGTTCCACTGTATATATATATATATATATGTTTACTCTTGCACTTACAAATGTCTAAAATAGTGCTATTGTTCTGAAGAAATATTTCTTTTTAAGTAAAACATTTTGACCAGCTATAGAGTAAAATGTGTCTTGGCAAAGATTTAATGACATGCTTACACTTACAGATCAAGAGTAATATTATGGAGCTTTGTGAAGACTTCACAGATTATTTTGTATCCATACAATTTAGCTGAAAGGAATACAGATATATTATTACTTAGTATTTGAGTTGCATATGTTGGTTTTTATGCCTTACTTGAGAAACAGATTAATTCAGCACAGAATGATTCCTTGGGTTGCAGGGAAGAATTATCAAAAAATCTTTTTATCCGAAGATTAATCATTTTTCTTCAAGCTTCATCCACATATAAACTACATGTTCCTGAGTGACACCCTAACTGACAAATAATTCCTGTAGACTGCCTAAGGACAGCCTAAGGCCCACAAAAACACAGTCTTTCCAAAAGGTTAATTTAAATGTGAATAACTTAGAGAACACTGTGGTGACGTTTCACATATAAATGTCACAAAGTGTGATCTACAGACTGGTTTGCAGCAGGAGCAGAATAAAACAGATGGTGACGTTTCCAACTGTAACTCAGTTGCATGATTAATCGAGTTTGACCAGTATCCTTCTCTATCTTCTAACCTGAATTGCTTTTTATAAGTTCACATGCCTGACAGTTATTTAGGTGGGATTCACTCTAGTTCATAAGTGCACCATTAGTTTACTAATATCTCTGTTTCTATATGTGCTGTTATTATAATTGTGTTATACATTACACAAGATAAATTAAATACTTTGCAGAAAACAAACACTAAATAATACTAGTAATCTATAGTGTTGCAAGAAGAAAGAAAGAAAGTAAGAAACAGACATGCTGTGACACAACAGACTCTGTCATTTAATTCTAAAAGTAAAATTAAAAGTTTTTAAATAAACATGGGCATACATTACCATGAGCCATTTGCTCAGAATAAAGTCAGCGTGAGTGTGCGGATCCTTTTTCCATTAATGTTTGGAAAAAGGTACAAATCAGCAATAGATGCGATTTCATTTTATCACAGGCCGGCACAGACACAAACATACACAAATGCCAGACTCAGTTTTTAACATATGTATTGATTGACTTTTTGTGATTCAATTTAAAGGGAATATACAGTATATAAGTATTTTAATTTGCTTTTCTGCTTTCTGTGCTGAGTATTTTATGCTGATGTTGATCATAACTGGTGCTGATAGCCTAATACATTGTGAAATGCAGTGTCTCCCCTTCATCCCCTTGAGCTTTCTCTTGGCCACTTCTCCAATGTTCCAAAGCTCCTTCTGTATGACTTTAAACAATTTTTATTTGTTGTGCCCACTGCCTGCACATTTACCTCGCAGACTCTGCCTTACACCTCTCACTTGGGGTCAGAAGCAACGCTATCTGCGCTCACTGTCCAAAACTCTATGAAGTAATCTAAGCCAGGATTTTACCAGTAATCACCTACCCAGGCCAATGGATTTAAGAAGAGGAGCGAGACTTGTAAGTGCTGCTCTTAAAGAGCTTGATTTTCTGAATTAAACTAAAATGCATGTGTTTGATATGCAAAAGGAAAAGAAATTTCTTGAGAGAATCCACTCAGACAAAATGAGAAAATAAAATCTCTACATTGGCAGCTCTTGGAATCACACCTCTCGTGTGTTGGGTTTAGGAACAGTATAGTTGTGTGGAAAGTGATGTTTCTCTTCTTCTTCTTCTTGTTAGGATGGCCAACTCACAAAGAAGCAACTGGTGTCCTTTGTATTTCCTATCTTTGCAATCATCCAGTCCCACCCAGGGATTTTTTTCTTTTTTTCATGTTTACGTGGCACTGTAAAATGCATTATGAGTACACTTTCATGCTCTTTTAGTAGTTTTCGTTTTTTTTTTATTTTTGTTTGCTTGTTTCCCTGTGTTTACCTGTTGGGTTCTTTGTGCTCATAACATCACATAACCTACAGCATTTACTGGCTGTGATCCTCGATTAAATTAATATTATCTGATTTAGAGGAATATTTTTACTTGCCTCTGACACTCAAGAAAAGCACTAGTGAAGTAGTGAAATAAATTGAAATTTTTATCTGTCTTTGGATGTTTTCAGAATTTTGAGATGTGTTAATCTGTGCTGTCTACAGCCTAGGTAGCTGCACAAAAACTACTTTGAACTATTGGTTCTGACAATGACATGTCAGCTAATTAAAATTCTTGCTTCTCTCCTAAAAAAACAACTACTGATATGGACCTTGTTTCCAGTGACTCAGACCTGTTATAGTACTCATGAAAAATAAGTTTACTTTTCTAAAAGAATTCTTTCTAAACATTTTACTTGTTTTTCTTATTCTTACAGTGATGTTAACTTATGCCTAGGTGCCACCATAAAAAACCTCACACTGGTCCACTCCATCTGAACTAGTGTGGTGCTGAGGTGTCACCAGTTGCATGGCTGCACTCAGGTCCCAATCTGGGAACCTGAGTTGGTTTGTCATGTGGTGGGTGCGGCAATGTGCTGTATCAGCTCCTGCCCCTAACCTCTCTCTAGGTGCTATATATCTGTCACTCAGAAATAATTGTGATCAAGCCAACATAAAATTCAAATTAGATTTTTTTTTTTGTTCACTCAATTGCATCGTTACAAATATACCATCCCTGCAGCAGCAATGTTGGTTTCTGGTTACTCTGCAATGGTGGTTAGTTTGAAGAGCAATCTATACATATAAAAGCCAAATACCACTGACTCACTCATCACCAAATCTCCCAAACCATCTGGACTTGGGACTTGACATTTGGAATGTAGGTTACCCTTGGCCCATAGGTGCTTGCTAAGAAACATTTTTAAAAATTTTGTGGTCCAAGCGCGTTCTGTCTGCATGTCTGTCTGCTTTTCACGAGAGAATTACATAATGGATTTAGTTCTGATTGTTTTCTATAATTTGCTTGAACTTTCCAGTTGATTTTGTGACTTCTCTCATCGCACTAAGTACCATAGTTTGCTTATGGTACCGATGTTTTTATGCAAATCCGACAGAGTGACTACGGGCTGAGAGCAGGGGTGTAGAGCCTTCCTCATTCACTCACCAGCCTCTGTTCAAGTTGGTCTATGTCTCACCACATGTTGGAGTGCACCCTGCTTCCACTTAGCTAGCGATACCTCTTTGTTCAACAGACATTATCATCTACAGATTGTAGAAACATTTACCATTGTTGAGCTGCTGATTGCCAGAGATATCACGGCCATGTGCTTTTATCCCCACACGGAGACTGTTCTCCCGTCAGAGCTGAACATGATCAAATATAGTGCCAACGTCTATTGATTTTTAAAATTTGTCCTGTTTCATTACTATGTGGGTGCAGCCACGGGGTACAGCTAGTAATTATATAAAAACATGTTTCCTCTATTAAATGTGTTGTGGTAAATAACCTGGCGGAAGACAGCATAAACAACTGGCAAGTCATATTTAGAAGGCAGGTGGTTTAAAAGATCAAAAACAGGAAACATTATTAATCTCTTCCACCTGGGTCAATGTAGATGCTCCCATGAATGCTTAGTCGTAATACAATCATTTCTTCTTTCTTTGAATATACACAAAGTGTATATTCTAACTGCTGGCTCAACAGATTCTGAAGTGAATATGGACTTCTGCTTTTATCATTAAATTAAATACCAAAGTCAAGCAGAGTAATGATTTAATTTTCATTGCATGGAGAGCAGACTGGAAGATTGCACCTGTTTTTGAATTCTCCAGAAAATAGTCCTCAGTGTCAGATAATGGTTCCAGTTGTGACTATATGTAAATTGAATTGCTCTATATTTTTGACTTAGCATTTGCTTTATACATTTAGTATAGTTTACAAAGGCAACCATTCATACTATCTGAAATCAAGTAGCTCTTGACAAAGAAATCGTACTTACCGCAAGTGTTGAATATAAATTTAAAAGACCTTAGGAGAAGTAAACTAATTAGAACTGCATTATAGGTCCTCTGTCCAATGACTGGCATTTTTTCAAGTTACATTAGTTTCAACAAAGGTTGAAGAATTAGTGGCAATTATATTGACTCGGACATTCACAATGGACAGTCTGCAGGAACAGATAAATTAATCAAATGAAATGGGTGAACAATTAGTAGTGTCATTAGGCAAATTGAAGCAGTGGGTAAGCAGTGAGGCTACTGCTCCTAATCCTGAGACTTCTAGGTAGTTCTTAAATCAATGTAATCTTACTACCATTAATACCTAGTTAAAGTGACATTGTTTTTATTGCTTATCTATTAATTTATGGATTGTTCAGGTATTAAAAATAAATGCTGAAATAGAAATTTGGGTGAAACGATTAAGCTTTAACTGTTGAATAAAGGGCAAGTGATTCTTTGGACAAACCCATGGCTGAGACTAGTGACTTGGCAGTAACAGTAGAATATTAATTACAAGGAAAGAAAAAAAATTGGTGTAAATAATTTTCCAGTTATTTAGAGGTATCAGTGCAAGCAAGAACACTGGGGCAAAACATAGTAGCTCTTTAGTGTGTTTTTGACAGTTTTGGCAGATGTTTCCACCTGATTCCTTATTTCGTTTTGCATTTTGTTGCTTGTTACATTGCAAGTTGATGGCGCCAATGGTAGTGCATTGTAAACCTGCACATATCGTTGCCATGTCCAGCATTTTTTTCTAAAACCTCACGAAGAAGTTGTTTGTCTGTTCTTTGCAAATGCATGAGGACACCACTTGTCTGGAACAATTTAATGGTAAAAAAACATCTAAAAAGTGATACTGAGGCTTGAATCCTTGTTGTTTGAATCTCCAAATTTTGTTTTGAGCAAATGTAACCAGTGTTCACTAAACAAAACACTGGAATTCTTACCAATTTGTCACTTGCCTAACACATCACAACAGAGTGCTTGATCAGTGTTACAGCAATATTAAAGGTGGTTGTGAATCTAGAGCCAAACCCCCAGGTCATAACTGTGTCCAGCTTATTCCTGCCTATAAAACAGTTTTTAAAAAAGAAAAAACAGAAATGAAACACGTAAAGGTTCCGGGATAAAGAACGTGCTCAGTGCCTGCAAGGCACTTTTGTGCGTACTGGTTGTACCATTTTTAAAAAATCCTGTGATGACATTGATGAAGTGACAGACACTGTAAGGAGTTATATGAAATTCTGCAAGGATGCCACAATCCTTGTTAAATTAATCAAAATATGTCCTAATAACTGGCCATGGATTACCAGTGATTTAAAATAACTGATAAATTGAGGAAACAGGGCATTTCAACGTGAAACATTAATTGAACAGAAAGAAATACAGAATATGAAATAAAGAAGCCAAAGCTTAAGTATAGGACAGGATTGAGAATAAATAACAATGCTTTATATTTGTACTTTTCTGCTGAAAACAATTTTCTTTCTGGGATAATAAAGTCTACCTGGCCAAACCTAACTTAACACACTTACAATTGCTGCTCTCATTGTGCAATAGCAGACATTTCTGAAATTATGGATTTTCTCTTTTCTAAGAGCAGATCAGCATTCCTTAGACCTTCATCTTTCTTTATTTTCAGATATTTTATGATGGGCACAGTTTGCTGGTCCTGTTTTGGCTCATTTTGTATCTCATTATTGTTTGCCTGCTAATTAAAGAAAAAGAAACAATTGAGCGGTCTGAGTCTTCAAGAGCAAGTCAAATAAAATGAATTCGAATTAGCAGCAAAAACAGGTCACTAATTAGGAAAAGGGTTAGAATGAAAACCTGCAGCCACTGCGGTCCTCCAGGACTGGAGTTGGGTACCCCGGTTTAGACGATTAACTGAATAAACGTTAATATTTTGATGACCCAGAATCAACAAATCATGGTGGTTCAGAGAAGGCTGAATTCAAATTAAATAAGTCCCAATGCTTTGAAATAATATGGCAAAAACTATTAACATACTATAAAAAGGCCACACTACATGCAGTTCTTTTGTTTGTTACTTCCTTGATTGTGATTCTGGCATAATGAAGAGGTCTGTGTATTCCAGTGATTGTTAAAGGATAGTTCTTGGTAGCAATGTGAACGTTTACTCATGGAAAACTGGTATTAAGCAGAGGAGGTTGAGAAAGCACAAGTGCAAAATTTGACTGCTCCATTCTAATGAAAATAAAACCCTACATAACAGGCACCATACATGGAATAAACCCTGAAGATGGGGTTTGACAGTTAAGTGTGGCTTAGCTCAAAAAAAGCAGTATGGAGCTGCCTAGTAGCTTTTTTTTTGCTTCCTAACTTAAAGTGCCCACTAGTTCCTTGAAAAATGCAGTGCTAATGAGGTTTATTATTACATTTCCAAATATATTAATTTATTTTGCATTATGGCTTTAAGCTGCTATGCTTAATTCCAATATAATGGTGAAATGAGCACCAGCATTTTAAAATGAATTCAAGATATTTTGCTTTTTACTTTAATTACATAGATTCATGTATGACTTTGTTTAATTGATTTCTATCTATTCAATGTTACAAAAAATAGTGAAATAAAAGATTATTTCTTTTTAATTTCTAATAACATTAATGGAAACGATCTGCGCTTTCACATTTTTTATGAACAATTCTGTAAAAAGGTGCCTGCTCTTATTTGTCTTGTTTTTCTAGAATAGAAAGTGTAATTTTCAATAGATAATACTAAAGTACTATAAAGTTAAATAGGCAAAAAATATAAATTATTATACCACATCATATTCTCAATATTAAATACACACAAATCAAAATTTCTATGACATTAAAAATCTTCATATTATGCAGAAAATATTGTAAGTGATGTTACAGAGAAAATGGCATTTTAAAAAATTAAAAGTAGAGGAACTAGATGTGTAAGAGGAAATTGTGTTAAATCCTTTACACGTTTTACACATTTGTTAATCAGTTTAATTAGCATTTAAATTGTTCATTTAAGATCAATGATTGTTTGTAGCCAAATGAATAACCACACTAAGAAGAAATATTACCTTAAATAGTTTTTTTAAAGAAAAGAGCTAAATATAAAATGTAAAATGCAATTAAATTGAAAGGATGTGCAATTGCTAGCCAATTTATTGGAGCCTATTACACCTGATTGAAGCTGTAAATGAAAATGACTTTAGGCTGATCATGATGTAATAGAGGATGTCTGCAGCATTAAACCTGTTAAAAGCACATTTAAAATGTTACAGGCATTAGTGCTCCATAGTAGTAGCTATTACAATTTACATATGATAGCAAGATAGGAAATATTAATAAAATGTTCAATTCCACTATTACATGGCTGTTTCAGATGATCATATAAAGCTATACTAAACCCAAACAACACCACAGAATAATGATATTCTGTTTTTATTTCAGTTTTGACATATCCAATACTAAATAAGAAAGGAGAGGGTAAGAAAATGAAAAGGATGTTACCATAGCTATTTGGTGGAGAAGTGTAAAAAGCCTACCACAGAAGTAAATTGTTTCCTCTGTGTCATGGTAGTAATGAGAGCTCAAAAAAGCTTGGCGGGACTGCAGCCCAGCTTGTCTCACCAGCTTAGGTTTTCTAACCATCCCCCTTTGTTTCATATATTGGCACAGTGTTTACTGAGCAACCACTAAGTTGTTAGTAAAAGTGTACCCTGCTCTGGATAAGCAAATTTGAAAGATGGATGGATGGACTAGAAAATAAGTGTATAATAGCCTGAAGCTAACATACAGTAGTTTACTAAGCACCAAGGTTTTACTTGCAAAAACTAAAACCCAGAGGTCTTACTGTAAGCATAAGACCAAGAATCCCATTGAGAAACAGATCTATACATCATAATAAGAATATCAAAAATTAGACTAAGATCTCTTGAGCGACAAATCTGGGAGACAATCCCTGGCAACTGTGGTAGGCTCCTTAGAAAAGCAGTAACTTAATGCTAAGACTCAAAAATGACATTGTGACACACTTAAGATAAAATGATCAAAATATGTATATCTTCTGCAAACTATAAAATAAACTTGAAAAAATTATTTTATCAAATTCCTTATATCTTTATAACAAATAACAGCAAGACCATAACTGAAATTTATCAAGGACAAAATAATAAATACATAATTAGAGTCAATACCTTACCAATTTGTAAAACTCTGGAGATCCTTTTCCTAGGTAGCTGTTCTCATTCTCTACCATTAAAGTATCTTCTTCCAACCCAGATTCAAAATTCCCTGTTCAGTCATAACTATCACCTTCCTAAGTCCTGGTTACTTTGGCCTCTGTACAAAAACACCCTATAAATAATCAGTAAGAGACAAAATAAGAAATTATGAATTTGTATAATTTTTTGGAAATTAAGTGAAGTTAGTTGCAATTTTTTATCGAAAATACTTATATATTATTATGATATATAATAATTATTATTATAGTATTTGAAAGATAAGTAAATATTTTATACAACAACATAGTAACTGCTAAATGAAAGGAAAAATTCAACTGTTAGTATTTTGTATACAATTCACATTTTTATAAGGATGACATAATATACTGTCATTCTTGCAACTGCTTCTTGAATAATACTCAGTCATTCTGAACTCTGGTAAGAATTTAAGTATATTGAACAAATGACACTAAGATCTTTTTAGAGGAACACTTTAACGGAAATATAGAAAGAGGTAATATAATTTCAGTAAACCTTCCATGATGAATGAAAACTTTGGACAGCGTTTTCCCTCGCCCAGACGTGGGTCACCGGGGCCCCCCTCTGGAGCCAGGCCTGGAGGTGGGGCTCAATGGCGAGCGCCTGGTGGCCGGGCCTGCACCCATGGGGCTTGACCAGGCATAGCCCGAAGAGGCAATAAGGGTCCCCCTTCCTATGGGCTCACAACCTATGGGAGGGGCCAAGGAGGTCGGGTGCAGTGTGAGTTGGGTGGTGGCCGAAAGTGGGGACCTTGGCGGTCCAATCCTCGGCTACAGAAGCTGGCTCTTGGGACGTGGAATGTCACCTCTCTGAAGGGGAAGGAGCCTGAGCTAGTGTGCGAGGTCGAGAGGTTCCGGTTAGATATAGTCAGGCTCACCTCGACGCAGAGCTTGGACTCTGGAACCAATCTCCTTGAGAGGGGCTGGACTCTCTACCACTCTGGAGTTGCCCCTGGTGAGAGGCGCCGAGCGGGTGTGGGCATACTTATTGCCCCCGACTTGGAACCTGTTCATTGGGGTTTACCCCGGTGGACGAGAGGGTAGCTTCCCTCCGCCTTCAGGTGGGGGGATGGGTCCTAACTGTTGTTTGCATGTATGCGCCGAACAGCAGCTTGGAGTACCCAGACTTTTTGGAGTCCCTGGAGGGGTTGCTAGAGGGCACACCTTCTGGGGACTCCTTTGCTCTACGGGGAGACTTCAATGCTTACATGGGCAATGACAGTGAGACCTGGAAGGGCGTGATTGGGAGGAATGGCCCCCCCGATCTGAACCCGAGTGGTGTTTTGTTATTGGACTTCTGTGCTCGTCATGGGTTGTCAATAACGAACACCATGTTCAAGCACAGGGGTGTTCATATGTGCACTTGGCACCAGGACACCCTAGGCATCAGTTCGATGAGCAACTTTGTGGTCGTGTCATCAGACCAGCGGCCACATGTCTTGGACACTCAGGTGAAGAGAGGGATGGAGCTGTCAACTGATCACCATCTGGTGGTGAGTAGGCTTCGATGGTAGGCCCAAATGTGTTGTGAGAGTCTGCTGGGAATGTCTGGAAGAGTCCCCTGTCAGAAGTAGTTTCAACTCCCACCTCCGGCAGAATTTCAACCACATCCCGAGGAAGGTGGTGGACATTGAGTCTGAATGGGCCATGTTCCGTGCCTCTATTGTTGAGGCAGCTGACCGGAGCTGTGGCTGTAAGGTGGTCGGTACCTGTCGTGGCGGCAATCCCCGAACCCGTTGGTGGACACCGGCGGTGAGGGATGCTGTCAAGCTGAAGAAGGAGTCTTACAGGACCCTTTTGTCCTGTGGGACTCTGGAGGCAACTGATAGGTACCGGCAGGCCAAGCGGAATGCAGCTTCAGTGGTTGCTGAGGCAAAAACTCAGGTGTGGGAGGAGTTTGGGGAGGCCATGGAGAACGACATTCGGATGGCTTCATGGAGATTCTGGTCCACCATCTGGCGTCTCAGAAGGGGGAAGCAGTGCAGTGTCAACACTGTATACAGTATGGTGGGGATGGTGTGCTGCTGACCTCGACTCAGGACGTTGTGGGTCGGTGGGGGGAGTACTTCGAAGACCTCCTCAATCCCACTAACATGCTTTCCAATGAGGAAGCAGAGCCTGGGGACTCAGAGGTGGACTCCCCCATCTCTGGGACTGAGGTCACCAAAGTGGTCAAAAAACTCATTGGTGGCAGGGTCCAGGGGGTGGATGAGATACGCCTGGAGTTCCTCAAGGCTCTGGATGTTGTAGGAGTGTCTTAGTTGACATGCCTCTGCAACATCGCATGGACATCAGGGACAGTGCCTCTGGAATGGCAGACCGGGATGGTGGTCCCCCTCTTTAAGAAGGGGGACTGGAGGGTGTATTCCAACTACAGAAGAATCACACACCTCAGGCTCCCTAGAAAAGTCTATTCGGGGGTCCTGAAGAGGAGGGTCCGTCAGATAGTTGAATCTTGGATTCAGAAGGAACAGTGTGGTTTTCGTCCTGGTTGCGGAACAGTGGACCAGCTCTACACCCTTAGCAGGGTTCTGGAGGGTGCATGGGAGTTTGCCCAACCAGTCTACATGTATTTTGTGGACTTGGAAAAGGCGTTCGACCGTGTCCCTCGGGGAATCCTGTGGGGGGTACTCCAAGAGTATGTGGTACCAGACCCCCTGATAAGGGCTGTTCGGTCCCTGTACGATCGGTGTCAAAGCTTGGTCCGCATTGCTGGCAGTAAGTCAAACCCGTTTCCAGTGAGAGTTGGACTCCGCCAGGGCTGCCCTTGTCACCGATTCTGTTCATAACTTTTATGGACAGAATTTCTAGGCGCAGCCAGGGTGTTGAGGGGGTCCGTTTTAGTGGACTCAGGATTGGGTCACTGCTTTTTGCAGATGATGTTGTCCTGTTTGCTTCATCAGGCCGTGATCTTCAACTCTCTCTGGATCGGTTCACAGCTGAGTGTGAAACAGCTGGGATGGGAATCAGCACCTCCAAATCTGAGACCATGGTCCTCAGCTGGAAAAGGGTGGAGTGCCCTCTCAGGGTTGGAAGCGAGATCCTGCCCCAAGTGAAGGAGTTCAAGTATCTCGGGGTCTTGTACAAGAGTGAGGGAAGAATGGAGCGTGAGATTGGCAGGCGGATCGGTGCGACATCTGCAGTGATGCGGGCTCTGTATCGGTCTGTCGTGGTGAAAAAGGGGCTGAGCCATAAAGCAAAGCTCTCAATTTACCAGTCGATCTATGTTCCTACCCTCACTTATGGTCATGAGCTATGGGTAGTGACCGAAAGAACGAGATCGCAAATACAAGCAGCCGAAATGAGTTTCCTCTGCAGGGTGTCTGGGCTTTCCCTTAAAGATAGGGTGAGAAGCTCAGTCATCCAGGACGGGCTCAGAGTAGAGCCACTGCTCATCCATATCGAGAGGAGTCCGATGAGGTGGCTCGGGCATCTGATCAGGATGCCTCCTGGACACCTCCCTGGTGTGGTGTTCCCGGCACGTCTAACCGAGAAGAGGCCCCGGGGAAGACCCAGGACACGCTGGAGGGACTATGTCTCTCGGCTGGCCTGGGATCGCCTCAGGATTCCCCCGGAGAAGCTAGAAGAAGTGGCCGGGGAGAGGGAAGTCTGGGTATCTCTGCTCAAGTTGCTGCCCCCGCAACCTGATCTTGGATAAGTGGAAGAGGATAGATGGATGCTAATATAATTGTAATATTATATATATAATAAACTTGGATAGTTTTAGAAAATGCAACTGCTTTTTAAATATGTTTTAAGCTAATTTACTAGCTTAAAATGATCAGGTTTATTCATCCTGACTCACTGTGACTATGGGTGTCTGTTAGTGATAGAGTTTGGAGAGCATTTTTTAATGTAATTTTTAACTTACTTCAATAAAATCTTCTATACATTATTATAGTCGACCTTTATTAAATACAGCTGTGCATAACCGTGATGGTTCAGTCAGGGTTCTTTGCCTGACTCAAGATTTTTCTTTCATTTAAATTTTTTTTGTTTTTCAATTATTATTATACATATTTTTTGGTTTTGGTGTGTTAATGTTTTATGTGTGTAATATGGTGTAGTTTATTCATTTGTATTATATTTCTGCCCTGTCTCCTTTATATAAAGCCTGAGGGTTTGGGCCCACCTGATGATGGAGATGGAAGATTTGCCCTAGTTGTATAAAAGAAAAAACATCAGTTGTCACTTCAGTTTTAGCATTGTATTTTTGTCTTGTGATTTGGCTTTCATATTTCATGCTTAATTCTTCTTGTTTACATCTTCAAAGGTACTGTTTTCTGTTTTGATTTGGGTTTGCTCACTTTTAGGTTCAGGCAGACCTATATAGTTTTTCCTTTTTTGTGCTTGTGTTTACTTTGTTGTGTAGTATTTTTGAATATTCTTATTAAGGATTTAAATATTCAAGAAACTATGTTTTCATTAGGGACAAATACCTTTTTTAATTATTTTCCTCTGTCCCTTTGATATTCTGTGACGTTAAAACCCTTTGCCCCATTTTTGGGCTGATACAGGCTATATGTCTATTTTTTGAGTTTAGGGCCAGGCTGCTTAATTTAGTGAGGCCCACTCTTTGGTTCATACATGTGGGATTCACGCTTATGTGGAGTATAGGTATGGCTTTTGCTTTCACCTTTTTTTTTTTGAGATTTTGTAAAGGCAAGATCTTGACCATAATAAAGTTACTTGAAACCCTATGCATCAAAAAAATCTTTAAGTTTGGTAGGATGTCACACCACAGTAATAGAGACCCACATCAGCAATTGATGTCAAAGTGTAAAGAGTAAAAAGTATTGGAAACTGTTGTAGTAAAGTACTGTGTTTTACTATCATGCTTATTCCTGAAAAGGTGTTTCAGTAAAGTATCTTGGATTACCATCACAATCTTAGTTTCAATATGATTTTTTAGAGCTCTGTGGACACCTGTGGGAAGTTGTGACTTCTAGCTGCCACACATACATAAGCCTTTGTACCAGGTATTAAAACTTATCATATACTTAGTAAATATGCATGGGATGAGGTGCCCTTTTACCAACTCCAATCTGCCACACTAAATGCAACAAAGTTAAAGTGTTTAGGATCTTAGTCAGAGAATAATGGTGACACTGTGCACTTTCTTTTGCCTGTGGCTCAGAACCCACTTATTGCAATCCAGATCGTGTATCTTCTCTAACAAGTTCTGGATATAGAAGGTTAAAATTGTTCTAAGCTTTGTTTTATGCTAATCCTAAATAAAATCTTTTAAGGAATTTCACTGTAAAAGGTGTCATATAAAGCAACGATTATTTTTCTTGTTTCAAAATTATTTTCTGTTGACTACTGCAGTAAGGTTTTCAAAGTCCCACATTCCCCAAAATTGTGTTTTGTTTTGATTTAAGTAGCTATTAGTAGGTACTGTTGTTATGGTTCTGCCTTTGTCCAGAAACAGCTCCAAAAGCTTTATGACCTTAGTCTCAGAAAATCTTACTCCCGTGGGGCAACTGGGATCTTTTCCTGAATAAGATCAAACACAGTTGCATAAGGTGTGACAGGAGCTTCCACCTGTAGCTAAAGTCACTTCAGTAAACATGTACTTTGTAAGCATGCCCGTGTCGATCAAACAGGAAGCTCTGCATTTACTTGTGACTATACACTGTTGGAAGATACATAAATAAATCAAGGTAAATAACATTCGATCTGGCTTTTATATAAGTAACATAAATGTTTCTATATACAAACCATCACAAAACATAATCACAAACAGGACTTTGCACGATACCTTAGCAAACTCTGTTAGTCGTGCTGTTTCATTGAAGGACAGGTTGCTGCATCCAAACAGTGCCATCTTTCACCTTTATGCCTGGTGCAGCTGCATTGCTCTTATATGTTCTTATATGTGACTGGCCGTTTCTTGCGGGGAGGGCTTCTGTTCTCTTTCTCTGATGTAGAACCCTTGTCCTCATCTGAGTTTACCTCTGCTATAGCACATTTTTATTTGAAAACAGCAGTGTCAGATCAGGGCTAGGGTGAACGTGACTGAGAGAATAAAACTGAATAAAAAAAAAACAACAAAAAAACTAACCTTTATAAGCACCATAAATTTACATTTGCTGTTACAGACTCAAAACAAATGTATGTTTTATTGTACAATAGTAACAATAAGAGCAGCTTCTACTCAAAATGGTAATTCTGGAGGGCACCCAGATTCAATCCTGGTATGTCTTTATTATGAGTCAGCAGTTCATATCGCTGCACCACTCAAGAGGTCGTATCTGCATCGTACCCTAACCCGATTTCTTTTTCTTCGGTTATATCCTTGAATAAAAGTGCACTTGTTTTGTTATACGTGTAAATTTAGTGAAAGTGTTTATTTGATATTAGGACTTCAGTCTTCACACATTATACAGTCCATGTCAAAATTTTGTCGTTAGTACTATAATATGAAAAAGTTTCTATTTTAGGTATTTGTTCAACATTTCTTGTGTTTCTCGCATTTTCTGTCATCCAATCGTTGTAGACATGGAAAACACATGAAAAGTATGTGTTCCAAATAACAATATATTATTTACCCTATGCAACTCACAGAACCTCACATGCAGAAAAAGAAGATTTGAGCTGGGAGAACGTTTTGCCCCAGATGAGCTCCTGCGGTGGGGGAAATAGGACAACAGGCTGCTTGCTGCTTGTGTTGATTGAAACACATTTACAAAACAAAACATGCCAATGGAGAGGTGCGAACAGATTTAAGGTGGGCCAGTATTATAAGTTTTTTCGTAGGCTTCAGGGATTCTAGTGTTAAGCATTGTTCAAGCTGTATAGCCCTGCGTCTTTTGTTTTGATACATTGTGTTGTTGCACTGATTTTGGTTGTTATGGTATGTGTTAAATGAATGTTGTTTTACCTCTGCACCAGGGACTGTAAGAAGTGAAATTTCTTTCAACCTCATGCTATGTATGCAGATGAAAGACAAAAAAAGTTGAGTTGAGTTGAAATATTACTTAAAGTTACATTTCCGAAAAATTGAGTAAATTGTTCACGGCTGACCTCTTTCTATTTGTAAATAAACTAAAAGTCTGGGGAAAAGAGAGAGATTCATCTTGGAAGCAGTGCGGTGCAAACTTCTGTAGCCTAAACCACATTCTACCAGGTGTAAAATTACTGCAAAGAGACAAAAGAAGAGTTGGGTTAATGTAAGGGTTATTGTGTACAAAAAGTAGAATGCAAATTACTTTCTTTACATTGTTCATGACATGGTAGGTTTGCTCTCACAGCAGATTTCCTTCTCCTATGAGGTTCAGTCAATCCTGACTAGGATCTGTGGGGTTTGGTGATATTTAAGCTGGCAGAGAGATGGGACAATCATGGCGAGAGCCGGAAGTACAATAATGGGTCCTCGGGATAGTTCTCCTCCACTCTAAGTCAAACAGAAACCGTGTTAATTTGGGTGTTGCATTCAAAGTTTTCCCATATTTCTCACCACTCCCATACCCAAAAGGCACTTCCCACAATTGCATGCCTGACACAGAATGAACCGAAGTGCTTGGAGAAGGCCTCTATAGGTGGAGACACGATAAATTTCTTATGGAAACTGCCAAGATGGGAGGTCCATTAGAGTGACAAAGTCAATGGACACAAAGGATCACCACTTGAATTTGCTATGTTGTTAACGTCTGAAAATTCTGCCAGTATTCTTCACATTACTTTTTAAAACATCTTCAAATGTAAGCCTTCTTGGAGGTTTAGAGAGGTTTAAGAAAATTCTTTCTAACAAGTTACTAGAGTGAAAGTATAAAAAAAGTGTGCTGAAACAACTCCATATTTATAACAGAGTTAATCAAAAGGTGCAAACACATTATCAGTTGCCTACCATCTTTCAAGACTTAAATACTCCAACCAAGTCTGAGGGAGTATTCAAATGGAAAGTTCTAATGTAGAAACAGACAACAGTGTCTTTTACTTAATTGGTTCCATGTTTTGAGAGAGTAAAGTACAATCTGATTACTATCAAACTGGTGAAAACTGTTAATGACCGGAGTACAGAGAAACAAACATACAGAGAGGACTTCCTACAAGATTTTCCTTTCAGATCCAATGAGGCAGGTGCATTCTCTTTCTTCTGCGTTACATTCTTCTTTACATTACCTTATCTCTTTTTTGTTTCGTTTTTAGCATTTAGTATTTTTTTTTCTTTGTAGACATCACTGATGCTCACGCTTTCCACAATGTTCATCATAAAAATTCAGTTTAGTTTTGAGCTGTCATTTTATTACAATGAGAACAGCAAATGTGTCTTGCTGATGAATGAAATAAATATTAACAGAAATATTAACGCAGCATGGTGGCACAGTGGGTAATGCTGCTGCGTCATGAAGCCAGCATCCTTAGTTCAAATCCTATGCCTGGTTGTTGCTTCCTTGCATCTGTGTTGATTTTCCTTCAGGTACCCAGGTTTTCTTCCTAAAACCATAAAGATTAGATTAATTACATATTCAAAATTGTCACTGAGTGGGTTTTTTTATGAGTGATCCCTAGGTATCCAGTCCAGTGGTTTTTGCTGCCTTGTGCCTGGTGCTGTTGGTATGAAATCTTGGCTCTTCTGATCCTAAACAGGATTAGGCATATTGTAGAATGTTAGTAAATACATTTAATTGCAAAATAATAATGAAGGAACAATAGCAAGAATAATCAGTCTTGACAGAAATTAAACATGAAACCCTAAAATCAAAGGTAATTAATCAATTGAAAGCACACAATTAACTATCATAAGGTAAACAATCAACTAATTAACACTACTTAATTAACAATCGAAGAGCAGGTGGTGAGACCTAAAGACTTAATTAACAAAGAATTTAAGTTTATAAAATAATTCACATTACATCTAAATTAGGTGAACAAAAGAAGAACAAAATGACTTCCTTTAACTAGAATAATAGTAAACAACAAGCCAATATTGCACATAAACTTTACAGACATTCAAATTCATAAAAGAAAACTCTAAACCAGACCAGAAGCAAAGCTTTATACAAAACAAGAGCCGATTTCCTGCAAAGCAAAAGAGAAGCCAAATTACAAGCTATAAAAAATGAAGATACTTTTTTTTAAAATGCTAAACACAAAAGCAGAGGTCACTTGAAAACTTAGGAATAATAAAGAAAATGCATAAACAATATTCTGCTGCATTACTCATTTTTTTTAAATTAAACACATTCAGCTCCCTTAAATGATTGCACATCAATTGCTTTAGGAAGCAGTTCTAGATAAATTCTTTTCCTACGGGTGCTGTCATCTTGTCTCGATAGGCACACAATTGCTATGTTGGTCAGAGGTGTGATGTCATTAATGAGAGCATATAAACATCAGTGCCGTTCACTTCCTGGTCATTCTGGATTGTGGATAGATTGAGGGAATGTTGATTAGCATTTCTTTAGCAAAAAGACTTTGAAATGTTTTACTTTTGGCTCGCATCTAATCTTGTGGTCCTTCTTCATTATTGTCTAGCTATCCTGAGTCAGTATAGTGTTAATGAAAAATGAGTTGATATGTTTGCAGAGATTGCTTAACATAAAAAGATCCTAAGGTATCAAATTATTTTTAAGCATGCAGCTGCAAGTTGAATCTTATTGGGCAAAATATGGCACCTGTAAGCAGTTGCTGGATCTGTAACTGGATGGGCCTTTTTCCAATCAGCAAAGAACACAACTTCCCTTAATTCTAGATGTTTGCCCCTGTTCTGTCTCCTTGTAACTGGAAACTGATCCATTTTCTTGGGAACCAGAAAGTATTTTATTTGGCCCTGGAAGCCACACTCTATAAGAGCTATCTCTAAGACCCAGTCCTCCAAGCTTAAGCCCTATTCCAGTGACTGAGTCCTGTCTGGAAGAAGAAACCACACGTCAAGAACAAACTTTCAGTATTTGTTCTCTTATATCAGAAAGAGTATCACTTTTTTCTTCGAGGTAACAAAAGACAAAGTGTTCAAAAATGACCTGAGGAACACAACACTGTTGCATGAGCACAAAAGAACACATGGAAAAGACAAAGATTGCATAATGCAACAATGTTTTCATTCGAGCCCAGAATAATGACATGCAACTCCACACATTATAAGCCATCAGCCTTAAATGCCTGGTATCATAAAACTGTCTGTGCCAAGATACTAAGCAGCTATTGAACAGCTAGATAAGACCTGCTTTGTCGTGTCTGATTGCTCCTGTGTAACAAGGTCATTAAACACTGCATCAGGTACATTTCTAGTTTTTACAAGTGTTTGACTAAAATGAAAACAGCAGAACATTGAGTTGCAATGTGTTATAAATATTGACATTTTGTGATTGAAAATGCATTTTTCCTTTCAGTGTGTTTTAAAATTATGATCAATTTCCTTTTTTACTTTCATTTTGTTGTTGGAGTTATTTCAGTTTTTCATCAAATTTTCAATTTACTGTTCATTTTGCTTTTTAATGAGTGCCACTATTTTGTGTTCCCATTCTCAGGATGCAATTTAAAGTCACCCTAGAAATCGCATCACATGATGCTTTCAGGATGACAGTGTACAAGCCTGCAGTGCATGATTTATCTTAGCCAGCATTCTGGATTCTCACAAAAGACAATCTGCAGTGTTAGGAGTGGTTTTCACAAAAATTGTCAGGGTTGAAAGACTTCCTGCATATTCTTCTTGACTTCAAGATTTGGTGAAATTTCTGGCTTAGTTGTTTTGGTTTCACTTTGATTTTATGGTAGTTTTGACTGGTCTCCTTCCATCTGGGGCAGAACACAGTGTAAACAGCTTGTCCGTTTTTCACTTACAGTTGTGCAGCTGATCAAGAGTGAGCTGACTGTGACGTTATTCCAAACTTTCAGATGTAAAACGTTTGTAAACCCAAGAAAAAGACAACTAAATGAACAAAGAGCAGTAAGACTTTTCTGTGTTCTTTGTCTTTTACATTCATTTATAAGAAGTTATCTTTAAGCTTTCAGTAATCCTTGTGCTTAACAAAAATTGTGTTATTCTGCTTCTTAAAACAAGTGTGGTTCAGTTGCCTTGATATAAGACTAGTGGCCGAGAAACCCCTTTACAGAGTAAGGTAATTAAGTGGAAGCAGTAGCAAATTATGTAATTATTTGTATTAATTAATTTTTTCATAAGATCCATACTTATTCTTCTTCACAAATTCCCTACAGCATATTCTCTGTTCAATATTTCGTTCTCTGGATTGCCTAGTACAGAATTGAACTTGTGGTTTTGACTCCTAGTTGACCTTGTAATTGAGTTTTTTGGTCTCCAATTGACAATAATATGTATGTTTAGCATTTCCTGGTGCCAAGTCTGTTAGAAAACACAATTTATTCTTTAGGTGCATTGACCTCTGCCTTTCAACCGTAACCACTCTAATTAAGACAACAAAGAGGAAAGCATTTATCTGTAGTTTTTACTTTTGTTTGTCAAGCTGGTTTGTGATATCCTCTAAAATGATGATGAAAATATAGAACCTCACCTAATGCCTGACATATCCCTGACCTAAGGCCTGACAAGTCCACCTTCTTGGTAGTATGTTATTACACAGTATGTTATTGCATTGAATGAAATACTGCTTCTGGCCTCATTTCTTTTAGATTTAGGGGATTTTTTTTCTTCAGAGGCTTGGAACACAAAACATTAAATAAAGCCTGTACCCTGTGGTCACAGTATGTTCCTGGAAATACTGCAGAAACAAAGTACTTTGCTCATAGTATATATTAAGCAGGTTTTATACATTTCAGTTTGGCAGGATCTCGAAAGTTTCAGCACATAAACTTCATTTTGACCACTTTGGTAAGTTGCTTTGGAAAAAAAAATCATCATTTGTTAATAAATATAAATGTAAATGAATGTATGCTGTGTATTTATGCATCACTTCTATCATTTGTCCTTAAATTGTTTTGTTTATTTTAGTCTGTTGTTTATTTTCTCCTATTTGATTTGTTTATCTTTTGGTATTAGTGACATTGTGTATTTATACTTACAGATGCTTTGCAAGCATTAGCCTTTTTACAGAAGCTCCATATTTCTTGCTGTTTTTTTCTATTTATTTATTTAAAGAGCATCTTAAAATATGCCAAATTTCCCCCTGGGGACAAATAAGATCTA
>JANRMT010062792.1:100901451-100930275 GCA_026402145.1 Polypterus bichir lapradei
TATCTATCTATCTATCTATCTATCTATCTATCTATCTATCTATCTATCTATCTATCGCTGTGTTGAACACACCACTGGTAGGTGTGGTGAGAACAGAAGAATCAACTATTTATCTCTTTTGCCTAGACATAGCATGTAGCACAGCTCCTTGTTGCTAGACGAAACACTCCTCACAAAGTAGGTTTTGCAGATGCTCCCTCCAAAGATACACACTTAATAAGACAGTCTGTCTTGAAGCAGCTGCATGTAATCCCGCAGCTCCTGTCACCTCCTTGCTTTGACGATAATTAAAGCCTTTAAGAAATGTGCAGCTGTAGTGTAACTTGTCCTGCCCTAGCTCAGCTCATACTGTGAACTCTTCACTTGTCTTCTCTTTTACAAGACTTTGCAAACTGTGCTGGAACCTTGCTGCTACCTGAGTTTTCATCAGATGAAAAGGACATTTCTGAATTCTGTTAAACACTGGCTGCCTGAGCAAAAGTGCAAACTGTTCTATGGAGCGACTTCAATGTTAGCAGAGACAGAGTAAATTAAATGTTTTCTCCCAGTTTTTCAGTCAAAGAAGGAACTCAGAATGTAGTCTTCTGAGCACCACAGAACACAGCAGACATGCTATAGGTATCCATACTGTGCACATGCAAATTGATAAATTATGTCACAGGTACCATTACTATCAATATACATGACATTTTAGTCATACCTGACCTATTAAAGGTTATTAGACAACATTGAATCATATTGTATTTATCTTTTATTCTATAGCACTAATCAACAGAAAAAAACTGCTTAATGTCAAAACGGATCTCTGCAAAGTGGCCAAACTAATTATAAATATAAAACATATCTTACATTGAACTTGAAATTGAAATTAGTTTGAGTCTGGACACTTTAGAATACTTCAATGTCTTGGTGTCTGAATTGTGCAATTTCTGAACCCACTAAAGTGTGAATGTTCCAATAAAAAAGCCCAGAAAACAGTTTGGGATTTGAGTTCAAGCACACTTACTACAACAGGCATAAAATAAGAACACCATCTGTTTCAGTTTGTTTCACCCCGAACTCCAGTTTGTCTGTTTTGGCTGCTCCACTGCCTGCATATTGCAACTATGGGATGTGGTCATTTGTAGCCTACACAATATGGAATGGACACCCAGTTCCTCAGAATCAAGTAACATGGCAGTCCTCTTCAAACTAAACACACATAAACTTCTTTGCAGAGCAGGCTTACAGTCAATCAGGTGGTATATACAGTATGTACAGGACATATGTATCTTTACTGGGATTTTCGTTTTCCAATCTGAGCTCTTTTTTTCACTTGTTGCCATTCAGTATTGGTCCAATTCATTTTTCTCTCCATTTTCCCAGCCAAATTAGAGCCACACCTTGCCAGCCTGACCTCCCCTTACAACTCATGAGTGAACTGAATACTTTCTTTTATCTTATCCAGAATGTGGTTTGTTACGTTTATTTTTACTACCAAAATATTATAATATTCTATCTTTTTTTAGCATATTTACAATGAATTTGTAGTACAAGAAGTAAGATTATTTTTATTGTTTATTAAAACAGTATTTTCAGCTAGATTTGTAATATGTATTGAGAATTGATTGGAGGATATATTGACTATTTTGATGAACTAAATGCTGACTACACCATAGTTCAAAACAGTAGCTTTTGCTTTCTGAAAATCTGAACTGCTCATTTCAATTATTTTTGTATGTCACATATATAGTGACAATAATATTTAATTTGGATTAGACTTCTCATTCTAAATTGCCGGAATGCATTTATATATTTTACTATCTTGTTCTACATTTTTCACAATATATATGGCAAAATAAGTAAGGGGTCATTATATTTTAGGACATTTAAAAGATAAGAATGGTTTCTCAAAATATTGTCAGTTCTTGTTTCAAATACAGGTGGCCATACAAAGGATGTTTTTTACATATATTTCAACCAATATATATATATATACTCAGCAAAAAAAGAAAAGTCCCTTTTTCAGGACTGTGTATTTCAACAATAATGTTTTAAAAATCCAAATAACTTTACAGATCTTCATTGTAAATTGTTTAAACAATGTTTTCCATGCATGTTCAATTAACCATAATCAATTAATTAACATGCACCTGTGGAATGGTCGTTAAGACCTTAACAGCTTACAGAAAGTAAGCATTTAAGGTCACAGTTCTAAAAACGCAGGACACTAAAGAGACTTGTCTACCGACTGTGAAAAACACCCAAAGAAAGATGCCCAGGGTCCCTGCTCATCTGCGTGAACGTGCATTAGGCATGCTGCAGGGAGGCATGAGGACTGCTGATGTGGCTAGGGCAATAAATTGCCATGTCCACACTGTGAGACGCCTAAGACAGCGCTACAGGGAGACAGGAAGGACAGCTGATCATCCTCGCAGTGGAAGACCACGTGTAACAACACCTGCACAGGATCGGTACATCCGAATATCACACCTGCGTGACAGGTACAGGATGGCCACAACAACTGCCCGAGTCACACCAGGAACACACAATCCCTCCATCAGTGCTCAGACTGTCCGCAATAGGCTGAAAGAGGCTGGACTGAGGGCTTGTAGGCCTGTTGTAAGGCAGGTCCTTACCAGACATCACCAGCAACAACGCCGCCTATGGGCACAAACCCACCTTCGCTGGACCAGACAGGAGTGGCAAAAAGTGAGTGAGTTTCTGCATGACAGCAATGTCAGTGTTCTGCCATGGCCAGCGAAGAGCCCAGATCTCAATCCCATTGAGCACGTCTGGGACCTGTTGGATCGCAGGGTGAGGGCTAGGGCCATTCCCCCCAGAAATGTCCAGGAACTTGCAGGTGCATTGGTAGAAGAGTGGGGTAACATCTCACAGCAAGAACTGACAAATCTGGTCCAGTCCATGAGGAGGAGATGCACTGCAGTACTTCAAGCAGCTGGTGGCCACACCAGATACTGACTGGTACTTTTGATTTTGAGCCTCCCTTCATTCAGGGACACATTGTGAAACATTTTTAGTTTATGTCTTATGGTGTTGACTCTTTTAGTGTTCATACAAATATTTACACATTAAGTCTACTGAAAGTAAAAACAGTTGAAAGTCAGGGGACGTTTCTTTTTTTGCTGAGTATATATATATATAGTATGAGGTGCTGTTAAGAAAAAATAAAGATTGGTTTGGAAATATATATTATATATATATTACTTCTGATATGTACATCTGTTCAGATACATTGGTTTGAATTCATTTATTTTGATTAATATTGATTGGAGAAATTTGCCAAAGCTTTTTCATTTTCCTGGAAATATGCCATGCACCGGCTTAGGCTTACATTTTTTTCCAGTCATCCCATGATGTTTTGAAAATCCATCATGATATCAGAGAGCTGTAGCAGCCATACGCAGAACTTTCATGCATGGTTACTCAATGATTGTTGCTGACATGGCATTGCTGACATGGCGTCACAAGCACACAAGGACAAAGAAAAAATAGACGTACTGCACTTAATAGTAATGCATGATATTTCCCCCCGTCTCTAACCACACTCATTTCACCAAGGAGAAACCCCATTCTTCCACTCATGGTTGTTTCAACCTCCAGATTTCCATCCCGAATGCATTTAAAAAAAATGAAAAAATAAAGCTGCAGTATTTTCATTTGTGGGGTATATTAGCTGAGCTTAATGAGAATATTATGAGTACTGCCACCAGATATGTAACAATGTGCACTGGCAGTGCTGCACTGCATGACTAACTATCTATGATCCCAAAACAAGACTTAAAGGAGTCCTTCCTCCCCGTACCCACCCCGATCAGAAAATATAGCAAAGGCTATGAAATAATAAAAACAAAAGATTTATCACTGTTTACAAGGTGTTACAGGTATCTGCATGGATATATTGGTAACAAAACAGAGGTTCTAGGTATGCCAGGAGTCATGTTAAATAATGGAATGGGAGCCATTTGGAGCCAGTGGAACACTTTGAACATAATTTTCTATACTTTACTTACTTATTGATAGTATGTGGTAGTTTGTTGTTTTGTTTGTGGTATTCCTTCCAACTAGTTCTTCTGTTGTTTGAGGCAAGGGTGACACAGCTGCCTCACAGCTGAGGTCATAAATTTCGCCACCATATTTGGTCTAGCATAGTTGGCAGACTTTTACCTAGCCCTCAGTGAAACTTAAAAGATCAATGCTCAATTATAATCAACTCAAAACTAGTTCAGTTCCTCCTTTCCCATTGACCTCAATGCATTTCTGTGATTTTGCCAAACTTACGGTGAAGTGAACTCTACAAGATTCTCTCATAACTAGTTTAGATAAATACATTAATTCTGAAGATATATTGGCAGCATGGTGACGCAGTGCGTAGCGCTGCTGCCTCGCAGTTAGGAGACCCAGGTTCGCTTTTACATTTAAGACTTTTCATTTAAAGATTTACCAATGTTGTTTCTTGTCCTAGTGTGTGTATATAAACACAGGAAACTTCAGTTTCTGTATTACATCTTGCCTGAAGAATGGGCCTGAGTTGCCTCGAAAGCTTGCATATTGTAATCTTTTTAGTTAGCCAATAAAATGTGTCATTTTGCTTGGCATTTCTCTACATTAAATCTTTTAAAAGGAGAAAAGTTAGCTCTGGTTATTTCTCTTTCAGTTCCATCCCAAACAGTTTTATGCATAATATTGAAACAAACAACTTCTTCCTGATTCAGACTTGTAGGAAGTGACACCAAAATAGATTTCATAGATGTATGTTCATTAGATCTGGAGAGAGGACAAAAGAACTATCAAGCAGTATTACATATTACCTACTGTGGGATTTAGTTTCACGAAGACCAGAATGATATTTTTTATGATTTTTATTCAAAGGACAATTTACAAGATTATGTCAAAGGTAGCAATTAAACCTTCAGTGATTTACAGAGGTTGTTGTATATTTTGGAAGTAGTAGACCTGTTCTAAGAAATATGCAGAGTAACTGCACTTTTAAAACCCCATTCACACATGCTGGCTAAGCAAGGATTTCAACAGTATTTTGTCCTTGTCATGTTCCAGTGAGAATATGCATAAATATGATCAAAATTAGTGTGGCATAACAAGATTAAGAGTAGATGATTCAATTAAACTCTTAAATTCACAAATATAACAAGTTAACAGGTTGCAGGTTATAAATTTGCCAGTGGACATAAAAAGTATAAACTAACTGAAAAAGCACTGTCTTGGTTTTAATCCACACAAACATAAAGCTGCCTGTATGAAATATATGTTTAAAATCTTCACACACTTAATAAACTTACTTTTAAAATCCAAATTATCCAGCATGGTAATTACAAGATAATTTGAAACTGTTTAATAAGAACTTACTGAAATGTGTTTGACTCTACAGTATAAAAGATCACTTTATGGCTTCTTGCAGATCATCATCATCAGATATATACACCTCAGGAGTTACTAAACCTATAGAATTTCTGTAAAGCATAATGTTGTATGTGTTCACTCTTGAAATACCGTATATGTTCTGTCTAATATCCTGCAACCCAGATAGTGCATTTACCAACAAGTGGCTGGCTACCATCACTTAAAAGTTATAAAAATTAAAACTGCATGTTGATAAACACACTGGTATTAAGAATCTGTGGAATCCAACGCTTCTGTTTGGTGTTCACAGCTCATACTTTGTTGTTCTAACACATTAACAGATGCCCGATCATCACATTCAAAAGTATTCACCATCACCTGCTTTAAAAAGCACATGAATAGGTAATTTTGTGAAGGAGCCATGTTGTTGTACAAAACAGTAGAAAAAAAGAATAGAAAATATTGTAATTGATGTATTTGAATTAAACACAAATAATGAAGAAACATAAGGGCCTGGTCCTTAATTAATATGATTTAGAACTGTTTATACTCAAGCCAGTTATGTGCTATAGTTTGCCAAACACTCTGGTAATATTTCATTCACTTATAGATAATATTTTTAGAATGAAGAATTATATTGTACTCTGACAAACTCTCTAGACCTGAAAATTTACTTCTGTCATAACCAGAAGCTCCTCCCGAGAGTCGCATTCTAATATTTATTTGCTAAAGTAAAAACTTCTAAGTGTCACAAGTCCTCATATGGTGTTCCTGGTTTGTTATTTCAGCTGAAAAGAAAGGTGCAATATGTTGACCTGTATTGGAAAATGCCAAACAGGTGCACAGGATTATTTGATTCATCAGCTGCATATGTAACTACCATTCAGATCATATATCATATCACCACTCCGACCAGGAAACGAAACAAAAAATCTATCCTGACCATTTGTGGCTCAACCACATTCGAAAAACACATGTAATATCCCCACCTAATCTCTGATATTTAGATTCTACTCTCCAATTTGAACTGGACGTAGATCAGTAGGGTGTCAGCTTTGACCTGGTTTTGTACCAGGGTATTGCCTATAATGATTGGGTGCACCCCTTTGTGTTCATTAACAAAAAAGTTGCAAATGCAACCATGTGGTGGGTAATTAAACTGCTGCCTCTGAAACTGGCTTTACGGAAATGAAAATGTTTGTCAAAAGAGGTGCAGTCTCTCTTTTGTTGAGACATTTCAGGCAGGTGAGTTTTTTAAGCAGTTTTGACTTCATTACAAGTTCATAGCAAGTAACTAGATGATATGGTACTGTATATATCAGACCCATAAAATACTGTGCCTGCAGTCCTAACAGTGCTAACAGAATTTCATTTCAAAAGATTTCTGGTCTCAGAATTAACTTGACTAAAAGTGTGCTCTTTCCAGTGAATTCTCAAGCACACAATATTAGATTGGACAGCTTCCCTTATATCATCACAGATCAGTTTAAATACCTAGGGGTAAATATTACAAATAGATATAAAACTCTCTATCAACAAAATTTCGCTGTCTGTATGGAAAAAATTAAGCAAGACTTGCATAGATGGTCAACCCTTCATCTCACTTTAGCTGGAAGAATTAACATTGTTAAAATGAATATCCTTCCTAACCTTCTCTTTTTATTATTTACATCAGTAAATCATTTTTTTAAGAAATTAGATTCAACCACAACATCATTTATTTGGAATTCAAAACATCCATGTATCCAAAGAGCGACCCTACAAAGACCTAAGGCATAAGGTGGCATGGCTCTACCTAACTTTCAATTTTATTACTGGGCAGCAGATATACAAGCTATAAAAACCTGGATATGGACACAAGTAGATGAACACACACAGGCTTGGTCGGCAATAGAAATAAAATCCTGCAGTACATCTTTATATTCTTTGCTTTGTACCCCAATAAATGCAAGTTATTGCCAATATACTAACAACTCAAGTGTGCTTCATTCACTTAGAGTATGGAACCAATGTAGAAAGCATTTTAAGATAAAGAAGCTTTTATCTGTGGCGCCTCTGCACGAGAACAACCTTTTTCCACCCTTTCAAACATATGCATTTTTTAATGTCTGGAAAACATTTAGGATTAAATCACTTAGAGATCTGTACATAGACAACGTCTTTGCATCCTACAAACAATTACATTCCAAATTTAACTTCCCAGCAAGACATTTCTTTTACTACTTTCAAATTGGAAACTTTGTTAAACAGAACCTGCCCAATTTTCCTCACCTCCCACCTACCTCTATCCCGGAAAAAGTATTGATCGGTCTTGAGGACTCAAACAGCATTTCTGTAATATATAAAACCATTTTACAGTCCCTCCCTTTCAAAGATCCAAGAGGACAGTGGGAAAAGGAACTCTCACTTAATATTTCAGAAAAGGAGTGGAAAGTAGCAATGCAGAGAATCCACTCGAGCTCCATATGCGCAAAGCATACAATTATTCAATTCAAAATTATATATCGAGCACATCTGTCTCGCTTAAAATTTTCCAAAATGTTTCCAGGGCAAGATTGTTGCAATCAAGTTCTAGCCTCACTGGGTCACATGTTTTGGGCCTGCACCAAATTAACATCATTCTGGACCAAAATCTTTAAATGCCTTTCAGACAGCCTTGGTGTCCCAATCCCTCCTAATCCATTAACAGCTGTGTTTTGTTTCCCTCAGATGGGCTTAAAGTGGAGAAGGACAAACAAACTGCAATTGCCTTTACTGCATTATTGACATGCAGACTTATTTTGCTCCACTGGAAGAATCCTAACTTTCCTATTCTAATTCAGTGGGTAACTGATGTTGTATAAAATTTGAAACTGGAAAAAATAAAATTCTCACTTAGAGGATCTATGCAAAACCTGGCAGGACCTAATCAATAACATTTTAGAATAAGCTTTTAAAGCAGTGAGGAAGCAGATTCTCTCCCTTTTGTTCCTTTTTTTTCTCCATTTATCATTATTCACTTATTAATTCATTTATTTACTTATTTTTACTAGCTTTAAGTTTTACTCAGATGGCTTATCTCTCTTTTTCAGGAGTGGGGGTTGATTTGTTTTTGATCTTATGTTTGTAAAAAATGATTTGTATGGAATGTTGTGTGATTTTCATTAAAAAAAAAAGAAATTCTATTGCTCTGTTATTTTGAGATCACAAAAAAAACAAAACTCTGTGTCAAGACTCTAGTGGATCTACTTGTGGCCTACATTTGTACATTCAGAAGAGACAGGGCCTTTTGTTTAGACTTACTGATGTCTACAGACATGTGAGAAATCAGAGTGAATTCACAAGATGCTGTTAAAGTTTTTACAGTGACATATTCATTTTGGAGTGGCAAAAGTGTTTGGTTTTACATTCTCAGTATCCTTAAATCCTTTATGAATGCCTAGTGCCAATCAGAATGTTAGGAACCTATCTTGTGTAGACTAGAGTATGTGAAAGCCTATGGAGGATTCACTGAATGACAATAAATGAAACAGCATTAGTATTGATTTCCATCCATCCATCCATTATCCAACCCGCTATATCCTAACTACAGGGTCATGGGGGTCTGCTGGAGCCAATCCCAGCCAACACAGGGTACAAGACAGGAAACAAACCCCAAGGCAGGGCGCCAGCCCACCGCAGTAGTATTGATTTTCAACTCTTATTGCCTTTATGGTAGCTAACTGTTTACAAAAATAATATGAGAGGTGAGACCAGTCATGCCCATTACTTTCATTAGAACAGGGCATCTAGAGCTACAAAAGAACTAGCCAGAACAAAACATCATAATTTTTGTTGTTCACTTGAACATGTATGTGTATGGGACGAAGACATACTGTATGCTGAGCTGGTCAATTGCTTTAATAAAAATATTTTAAATAGTTTAATAATGTGTTGATATATAAACTATTTCCCATTGTCACTTAAGTAAACAGGAAAGATTGGCTACAGTGCTAGGAATTGTACCTGAAATGCTATGAGGAGCTTGTAATAAAGACTTTTTTTCGTGTAGCACAACACATTAACAATAAATAAATGTTTATTGATTTTTGTAGAAAATTTGCTCTTTTAAGGGAAACTGAATTTGCTTTCTTGTGTAGAGAAGGGGCTTTTTTAACACCATAAATTTTACTTACCATTTTGCAAGACACTGCAAGCCTTGCAGGTTTGTTTCCTCTGAAATTCATGTTGAATGGAGTTTTGTTTTTTCTTCTTTTCTTTTGCTAGCTTGCTTGAAAGTATAGTTCTCTTGATGCTGGTAGACCGTTACCATTCTTTTTTTTTATATAATACACCTCCATGCTAGCTTAACAAAACAGCTTTGACAATTTCAGATTGGATGAATAGACATTAATAAAGTATTTTTAGGATAAGGAAGATTTTTTGTGTAATTTTGTGTGCATTTGCAGTAAAATAAAAGTTCATGTTGAAGCAATTTAAACTTGCAGCAGGGTTCCTGGGTAGCTTAGGCTAGTGTCACACTACATGACATTCCTTTGATTTACAGTGTGAAGGCAAGGGGCGGCAGAGAGCCCCAAATCTAAACATAAACACATCAAGTCAGTCCCGGGTTGAAATAAATGGATGTTTTTTATTTAAATACCTCACAAAAATTACCAAGCACAGTTTACTTCTCCTCCAAACACTTCTCCTCTCTCCACCTCACTGCCCTCCTCCAGTTGAGTGTTGTCGTCTTCCTCCCGGCTCCGACTCGCCTGGACATGGCAGTGTGGTCCCTTTTTTTGAGGACCTGGGAGTATTTCCAGTGTCAGGGGTTTGTCAGTTGGAAGCACTTCCTGGTCATATGGAAGTCCCAAATAGTAGGGAGTGTATTTCCCTGTCGTGCCTTCTTTCAGCACCCCGGACCCCAGCAGGGCTGTGTTACCAGACTACAATTCCCAATATTCCCTGCTGGTGTCCAAACAGGTACCGATATACAGGATTGCTGCCATCTACCATCCTGGGGGATTAAACAGCCCCCAGAGACAGTCCTTTCCTGTCCTTCCCTTCTATCCCTGCTAGGGAAGGTTCAGTAGTCATAACTGGTCGGGAAACCTGTCTATCCAACTAGCGCTTCCCATCCGGGTAAAGGAACTTCTTCTCTCCTGGCTGAGATGCCTGTATGGAACCTTTCTCTCTCTTGGTTGAGATATCTGTCCATCCATTTGGAGCTTCCCATCCGGGTAAAGATTCTTCCCTTCTTTTAGCTGGGATGCCTGTCCATCCCATATAGTAGTTACAACAGTCATATCCTTCATTTATGCTAGTGAAACAATAGTTAAATATATTGAACATATGTGTTAAAACAAGTTTGAGATTTTATAGCCACTTTCTACTGCTTGCTCAATATGTAATTGATATATTTGCAAAATACAGTGGAACCTCCGGTCACGACCGTAATTCGTTCCAGAACTCTGGTCGTAACCCGATTTGGTCGTGATCCGAAGTAATTTCCCCCATAGGATTGTAGTTAATACAATTAATCTGTTCCAGACCATACAAACTGTATGTAAATATTTTTTTTAAAGATTTTTAAGCACAAAAATAGTTAATTATACTATAGAATGCACAGCATAATAGTAAACTAAATGTAAAAACATTGAATAACACTGAGAAAACCTTGAACAGAGAAAAGTAACATTGCAAGAATTCACGCTATAGCCTTACCAACCACTTGCTGTAAAAACTTTTTTAATGAGTTTTAAGCACAGGGAAAAACATGAACATTTGAAAAATCAGTAATTTAATAAACAACCAAAAAAGTAACATTGCAACAATGCACACTACAAACCGATCGCTGTAAACAGAAGTGAAGTGGAGGTTAAAATCCAACAGAAAAAGTCTCCATTAAATACAACACTCGAATCAGTCTCTTTAAAAACAAGCCCAGTGCATTCTTTAACTGCCTTCTCGGCCTTACGCGGCCAGCCCTCTCTCTTACCCGCTCGCTTGCGCTCTCTCTCTATCTCTCTCTCGCTCACTACACAGCGAATGCACAGGGAGAGACTGAACATGTGCAGAAATCATCGGCGCATACGAACCGGAAGGGAAACTGGCTTGTTCGTCACCCAAGTGTGTGGTCGTGAACAGATGCAAAAGTTTGGCAAACTTTTTGGTCGTAACCTGATTTGTATGTGGTCCGAGACGTTCGTGACCTGAGGTTCCACTGTACAGATTTTTTTTCTATTAATAAAAAAATCTTCTGTTAACCGGTTTTAAATTACTTTTATTGTTTGTTTGTTTTTGGGGATTGGAATAAGATAACCAGTGTAGCGGGTGAAGAGAGTCACATATATCCGTAAGAATGGCCAGAGATATCTGCAGGCATGGACAGGGACATCTCCCTGAGCGAGTGGGCACTATTTTTTTTTTTAAAACAGCTCTACCAGCATCACAGTACAAACTGCATACTAGCTTAGCAGACCCTGCCTCACATTGCATTGAGCACTTTAGTAATTTTAATTCAGTAACTGAGCAGGAAATCTTAACTTTAATTTCTAAAATGAAGCCCACTACTTGTTCCCTAGATCCAGTGCCAACAAAACTAGTAAAAAGTTTAATGGATGTTCTTGCAGCACCTATTCTAAACATTATCAATAGTTCATTATTGCATGGCACAGTACCTGATGTACTAAAAGTGTCAGTCATTAAACCATTACTTAAAAAGTCAGACCCAGACACACACATACTAAATAATGACAGGCCTATTTCAAATTTACCCTTTCTCTCTAAAATACTAGAAAAAGTAGTCACCAATCAGCTTCAGTCACACCTTACACATTACAATTTATTTGAGAAATTCCAGTCTGGTTTCCGCACTGGTCATAGTACAGAAATGGCACTAACGTGGGTTGTAAACAACATTCTGATATCCTCTGATGAAGGAAACTCCACTGTAATTATGTTGTTAGACTTAAGCGCAACATTTGACATCATTGACCATTCTATTTTTTCTATTTTACTGCACAGGCTAGAAAATGATGTTGAGCTTACAGGCACTGTGCTCGCTTGGTTTAGTTCTTATTTATCAAATTGATTTCAATATGTACAGAAATGTGCTGACAGCACTCCATCATTATACACAGAAGTGAGATATGGTGTCCCGCAGGGCTCAGTACTGGGACCTTTACTGTTTTCACTTTACATGCTTCCATTGGGATCTCTCATTAGGAAACATAAAGTTAATTTTCACTCGTATGTAGATGACACCCAGTTATACCTTTCTTTTAGATCAAATGAAGTTTCTCCGATGTTGTTTTTATTTAGTTGTGTTAGTGAATTAAAGGAGTGGATGGATGAGAACTACTTGTCTTTAAATACAGATAAAACAGAGATGTTAATTGTTGGAGGGAATGATGCTGATCACAACAATATTCTGTCATCGTTTAACTCAGTTGGAATTGGCATTAATTTTACAGAATCAGTCCGCAATCTAAGAGTTATCTTTGACTCTAGCATGTCATTTAAAGCGCATATTACAAAGTTGTCCAAATCATGTTTCTACCATCTTAAAAATGTTGGGAAATTAAGATGCTTTCTAAATAAACAGGATTCTGAGAAATTAATTCATGCATTTATTTCTAGTAGAATTGACTACTGCAATGTGGTGTTCACTGGATGTTCAAACTGTTCTTTATACAGCCTCCAGTTAATCCAAAATGTTGCTGCAGGAATTATTACAAGAACAAGAAAATATAAACACATAACTCCAGTTCTTAAATCCTTATACTGGTTCCCAGTTAAGTTTAGGGCAGATTTAAAAATCCTCCTTTTAACATATAAAGCATTAAATGGTCAAGGTCCGGCTTACTTGTCTGAACTTATCATGACTTACAAACCAGAGCGCACATTGAGATCTCAAGATGCCGGTCTGCTTATGATTCCAAGAATGAATAAAATAACAGTGGGAGGTCGAGCTTTTAGTTACAGGGGCCCTAAATTGTGGAATGGTCTCCCTGTAACTAAAAGAGATACCCCTTCGTTCTCAGCTTTTAAATCCTGGCTGAAGACTAACTACTTCAGTTTAGCATATCCTGATTAGAGCTGCTGACTAACTGTACATACTGCATCTCTGTTGTTAGTCATTAGCACTAAAACATAAGTAACATGATAGTTATAATTTGATACTAACCCTCACCTATTCTGTTTCTCTTCTCTGTACTCAAATGTGGCACTTGGTGCCACGGCCCACCTGCCAAGTTGTTTTGCCTGCCTAAGGTAAAGTCATCCCTGATGGAGGATCGCAGGAATTATGGGAAAGAGGGGTCATCAGTTTAGTGCTATTTCAGCTGTGGAATGGCCAAATGGGGGAGGCAGCTTGATGAATGAGGTCTCCAGGACTCAAAACAAATCCAAATCATATTATGTGACATCATCTACAGTTAAATTCTACTCCGTACTTCTAAAATTTTTATTTTTATACTGCATTGAGGATTTGTTCTGTTCTGTGTATTGTACTGTATTGTATTGACCCCCTTCTTTTTGACACCCACTGCACGCCCAACCTACCTGGGAAGGGGTCTCTTTTTGAACCGCCTTTCCCAAAGTTTCTTCCTTTTTTTCCCTACAAGGGTTTATTTTGGGAGTTTTTTCTTGTCTTCTTAGAGAGTCAAGGCTGGGGGGCTGTCAAGAGGCAGGGCCTGTTAAAGCCCATTGCGGCACTTCTTGTGTGATTTTGGGCTATACAAAAAAAAAATAAATTGTATTGTATTGTATTGTACAAAAAACTAACATAAGAAAAGACATAAAACTCTTTCTACAAAGCACTTTCTTAACCTACTCAATTTAATTTTGTAATATAAGACCTTGCATTTTATTCCCAGCCCAGTTACTGTCTTTGTGGAATTTGCACATTTATGTATTTTTTCTCTGAGCTTTCAAAGTTAATCCTAAATTCGAAGTGCTGTTAGGTTAGCTAGTGATTCATAATGAGAACTATTTCAATTCACAGAAGAAACAAACTCATGAAAGAGCCAGGGAGATATCCACCTTGCATTATCCAATGCAGGATCAACTACAGAATTTATGAAAATTGTGTTTGGAGAAGGGGATTTTTTTAAGCAATGCTGCCTTCAGCTCCAATAGGAGTTTGTATGTTCTCTCCAAACTGGCCTGGGTAACTGTAGGCAGTTCAAAATTAACCCAGTATGTAACACACTGTGTTAATGATGTGTGGCAGAATTGATTGCTGCCGATATAAATCATAACAATACATACTTCTATCAAAACAAGATGCATGCATAATGATTTATTGAAAGAGTTTTTTTTTTTTACATTTTTAAACACTATTCAGTAGATCATTAGTTATTCATGGTATAAACATTGTTCAAAGCCAGCTAATATACAGTAGTCACCTAGAAATGGGCAGTGAAGTGTTTGGTTCTATGTACATTTTATTTGGGTGTTTTATTTTAGGTATGTGCAGCATAACTGCTTACTTTTATCCATTCCCACCATGAGTGCATGTTTTTTAAGTAGTGCATTATTTTACTTATGGCTCTTTACTCTCCCTTGTGGATACTACAATTAAATTAAATAGCAATTAAATGACATATTGTGTGAAGTGAAGAACAGTCAAAGGCTGTGCATTCTTAAGTGAACCCAGCAACAGCCTAATATATGTATTCTGACATTGCTAATATTTAAGAGTTTTAAGACCTTAACTAAGAAAACATATACAGATACATGTTCATTTTTATGAACACATTTTATCTAATTGAATGTTAGAATATGTAAAATAATATGCAATATATGGTACCAAATGTGCACATTATAGGCTTATAGAGTTGTTATTGACAAGTTTACAGCCACCCTATGAAGGAATTGTAAAAGATATGTTAACTCTTTAATGTTGGGATATCTCTTGTACTCTGTCTCTTAATGTATGTCTAACAGTTACAATGCATGCATTTTAGACGTTCATATAATTTATTCCTTTAAAAGATATAAGTGCAATATGTGTAAGCTATTATTTATTCATGTCCTCTTCACAAGAACTCGTGTTTTAATCTAAAATTCTCCGGAAAGATTAAGTTTTTGGGCCAGAAAACTGGCTATGGATCACATAGTACTATGCCGTTATTCATCCTCAGAAAAGAACGTGCATTTATCTCTTTAAAAAAAGAATAAAAAAAAAGCAATAACATGCAGTATCTGATTTCAGCCTTGACTCAAGTATTAAAAAAAAAGCATAGCCTAAGAATGTAATACAGCGTGTTTCATTTTAAATTGTCCAATAAAAAGGCGCACAAGTATTTTTACAGTGAAAAATTTCTAGAACTCCTTAACCAGAAGAAAAATTCTGCCTTCCTAATGCATATGTTTGCCACTCTCTTGAGCTTTATTATTTCTCCTTCCCAGCTATGAATCTGATAATCTAAACTTTGTCAGACTTGCTGATAGAAACTGGCATGTGTGTCTCAGTAAAGCAGTTGACAGCCCTACAGCCATTATTAAATATCTCTGAGTCACCACACAGCACACAGTAACACCTTGCAAAGCTATCTGATTCTGTTATCTACAAGTTTATCTGCAATTACAGAACAGTTTAAGGGAAGAATATATAACTTCCACAGAACGTACCACATACAGGGAAAGATATCAATTCACCTTCAATTTCACAAACTTTAAACCTGCACTTTAAAAATTTCAAGGCTTACTGCCAGATGTTTTTCTGACCTCAGGCCAGATGGCTGATGTATATGTTGTTTTCCTAACTTACTTACAGATTTTGGGCAACAAAGAGTGAAGCTGACTTTTTCAAAGCATACGTGTGGCACAGAGATAAATCAAAGACATTCATCCCTTACTTCACAAGTAACCAATTACTTTTTTATCAGTAGGAACATCTGAAAATGTTTTCTAAGTATAATCCTTTATAAACTACAGCACAAAAATTCATCATCTACATCTTTTTTTTTGCTATTAAATACAAATTAAAAACTACTAGAACAGATGTTACAGTTTAATCTCCAGCTAATTCGAGATTCTGCAAATTCTTTAACAAATAAAATGAAAACACTGCAGACGAGAATGACAAAGCTTTTAAGTGTGAAGATAAAAAAGAAAAATATAGAGATACATTTTAAAAAGTTTTAATCAATTGCTATGTTTTTTTCCTCCTAGGATTTCTAACACATGTGATAACAAGCAGAACAGGCTGCAAGCATTAAAAGCATCAGTATTTTGCAATATTTACACCAAGATGCTCAGATGTTTAGATAAAATCCATGTGTAAACATGGCTGTACTATTTTGACTTGCAAGATGAACAGTATGCAATTTGTGAGAAAATACATATAAGGTGTGCACAGATGTAAATGTGTTATGTGATACATATTATTTATGCAGTATGTTGATAATCTTTTGACACATCAGCTCTGCCAGCAGCTATTTCTATCTCTCATGCTGGCAAACACCCACGTTCTTCTCAAATCATCACTTAAAGCCCTGCAGCAGTTGAGCTTTGAGGAATCAGTCACCTACCTTACAATCATGGCTCTGTCACGTTATATTTCCTTCTTGGGCTGTTTAAATGCTGGGGCAGGGGGTTGGATACATAAAGTAGGGGAAGGAGGACAAAAGCCTACTTAATAGAAAAAACAGTCTCAAAGTTATAATGTCCTCTGTATATCTGTGAGAATAAGTAAGAGCAATTCATGAGTTGGCATGTCATGCCCCTGAAGTATTCAAGTGCTCTACCTGCAAATCTCAGCAAGACATACTGCCAATAACACAGCTGAAGCACAGGATGCCTGTCTCTTTAGAAAAAAGTACATAGTTGTGAAGGACAATCTGGAAATCAGCACTGATCCTCTAGATGACCAGTAGGAGGTATACAGTACCATTTTACTGGGACCAAAGGGGCTTTGTTTCCTTTTTAAGTAAACAGACGGCATGCAAACTGCCTGGAAGACATAGTGCTTTTACATTTCAACTGGATGTAAGGTTTCATAACCTCCAGGTGCCCCCGACAGGAGGTGGCCTTAGCCAAAGACAATCCCAAATTGAATGTCTGGATTGATTTAGAAGTGACTCCAGGATATGTTTTAAAAAACGGCCATTACTGAGGTACTGGGGAAGAAATTGGGGATAAGGCCTATTTGCAGAACAAATAGGAACTAATATTAAGTAAGACAGAAGGTGAGAATAAAGATGATTTGATGGCACTTGGGAGGGAAGAAAGAGTGCCACCAAACACTGCCAGATAAATAAGCATTATTTAGGGACACTAGATTTTTTTAATTCTTTTGTGCTTTGTCTTCTTCCCTGCAGTATTAATTTTTTAAATAAACATATTTTTACCTAAGGTGGATATTTTGTTGTTATTTCAAATGTGTAGAAACACCTGAAGGCTGCTATTTCTTGTTATAATGTCTTGTTAGGCTGCACACTGTCAAAATACATTTAGAACAGGTATCCCAATGCTTCCACATTAAAAAAAAAAGAAAGATAAGTTAAGGGATGAATATCTTTTCCAAAGAACAGTTTTCCGAAAATCACACAAAGCACCATTAGTCGAATGGCCACGGATATGTGATTGACTACTACAGTACTGGTTTCTGCCTTGCACTGATGGTGCTAAGATAGGCTTAGATTCCTTGCAATCCTAAAACAGAATACAAATGCTTGAAAAATGGTTTGATTGATCCAGAGATGCTGACACACTGAAACAATAAGCCTATGGCATTTATCCATAAAGAGAATAGTTTCAAAAAGTCCACAATTCAAAGATGGTGCATTTATTAAACTATGAAAACACCATTTAGGTGTCAATACAAGATGAATGCACAGTACAAAAACAAAATATAAGAAAAATGGTTGTCCCTCTGAATCTTATTACACATGATTAAACCCTGTCTGTGTAAAGGGTGTACTGCCTGTATGTGTTGCAGTCACCATCCAACCTTTTGGATATTAAAGCAAAATTATCACAGCAGTCTCATTCAGTTAGGGAAAGAATTGCATATTATGTTAGGAATTCTGCTCACATTCTGTTTTGATTACAACTTCTGGATTTTGTTTTTACTAGATGCTTGTGCTCTCATCTGTCTGGTTTTGACCTTGACTCTGTTTTATCGACTATCCTCGTTTTGCCGCTTCTTCTTTCATTTCCCTATCTATTCAGTTAATTTGTCTGCAGACAAAGCCAGTTTCCACATCATCCATAATAAATTACAGATGGTGAATTTAATAATCTTTAGGGGTCACTATTGCCAAAATCTTGAATTACATCCAAGCTCAAGGTGGCCCTTCTACTACATGTACACTGGGATTGAACATATCCCAGAGGCCTTGGTACACCAGAACTCTTCAGCAATATGCAACAGTTAAAGGAGAACGTTATTATTTAGACTGTCCTTCTTAAATGAGCAATTCACTCAATAGAGGGCCAACTGCTTCCACTTGCCTTTTGCCATTTCATTTTCTATCAGCTTGAAGCCTTGTAATCACCCTTATTTACCTAGAGGTATTCTGGCCTTTCTATATCCCTTAACACTATTTCCATTATATTAGTGTGTCTCCCTTTATCCTCCTGAAGAAATCCGTTCCAAATCTTCCCAATGCACCACACTTTCATTTTGGTGTCTCCAAATATATTATCTCTCAGAAAACCCATAACACATTGAGAGCATGGTTCACAGTAACACCAATGTTCTTGCACTAATATTAACATTTATTTACAAAAGCTGATTTTAATGTGAGGAAAATACAAAGTTAAAAAGCTCTACAAAACAAAAGTATGATCGGTTTTATCACAAAAGTGTTTTGGAGTGACCCCATCTTAATTTTGTTATGTAGATTCAAAGATATTTCCCCCACTCCAACTCCTGATCTTCGATTCTTACATTCACTTGGCCTGGAAGGAGACACAGTCCACAGCCACAATACACATGGACCTGTGACAGTGGATCCATTCTCCACCCAGAACTGGCTTCTGTCACAACACACCAGCCACTGCAGGTGTGCTGCTTGTATTCAGGACCGTCCAGGACCATAATTGGAAAAAGGAAAAAATAATACAAAGATGCCAAGATGTTAAAACTAAAGAAGTTTCAGTTTATTGCATGCAATCCTCTTCGATCACTCTTAGAGTGCAACCATATATACTGTAGAGCGAAAAAAAAAAAAAAATAGGCTCTGTTGCAGCCCAACCTCTAAACAAAACAAATAAGACACGCTCAAAAAAAACAAATCAGGGGTCAACACTGGCTTACTGGGGTTGCCATTTTTGATATATACCCAGAACCCACCAGCCACTGAGCTACACAATCTCTCTCTACTGTGCTCTGTTTTTCAACACTCTAGTCTACCATTTCTCTGCAATGCGGTTCGCCTCCTGCTTATTCAGCCTTAAATAACCTAAAACCAGCCTATCTAATTTGGGGGTTAAACACTTTATCCAAATCCTAACAATCACAAAAACAAAAACAAAACTGACGTTAGCACCCTTAAAGGATACTTTTATTATATTAGCAACACTCAAATCACAAGACATCAACAATAAACCCAAACTTTCCCATCAAAACAAACTTGACACTCACGACAGCCCCCCTAATACTCAATCTTCTACCTACCCACGTGATCTCGCGTTACAGTACAGACAGTGTGCCACGTTTAAATCTGACAAAGGCGCACATTTCGCGCACATGTTCCCACCCGCAAACGCTCAGAGCAACGTCTCAGCCAGCATAATGGAAAAAATAAATAGAATGAGCATGGTATGCATAAGTCCTTGGTGACAGTACGTTTAATAATGCCATTTTCTTATAAATGTATGTCAGTCGTATAAGTTGAATGCGGAAAACTCACGCTATTGGTCCAAGAGATTATGATATGTAACGCCCACCTGAGCAAGTAACCACAGAGCACATTGCCTTTTTTCTATGCATTGTGCCTACGTGACCACACGGTAATACCCAAACTATTCTGAAGCGACATTTGCACTGTTTTGTGTTTTTGTATCTCACACCCTCGTACACCTTTATCATAAGAGCATCCCTTATCTATGATGGAGTGTTTGATCAGAAGAAAATATGAAGCTGGTTTTAAATTAAAAATTAAAAAAGAAATTGGTAACTGCACTACTACAACAAAATTTGATGTGTCTGAGAAACTGGTGCGAGATTGGAGGAAGCAAGAAGCTTGTCAAATTTTTGAACGGGCGTATAAGTCGGGGCCTGATTTTATGATCGATTTTTCAGGCTTCAATACCTGACTTATACGTTAATACATACGGTAATTAATGTATGCGTATTTAAGTTAGACTACATTCACAACCCTTACTTATGAAAACAATGTGTCCGTTCTCACCTCCAAGGAGAACAGACATGCATTTACTTATTTTTCTATACAAATTGTATATATCAGTGGACTAACAGACTTCTAAAGGGATATAACACCCCCAGTTATTAAGCATCCACAGGAAAAAAATGTTTTTTTCCACTTCAGGCACTGGGTTAAGTAATTATTGCAAAAAGACCTCTGTGACTTTAGTCCAGCTTGAATCACTGAAATGACAGAATTTACTAACATGTTGATTCACATGGGCATAGTTTAATTTGGGTTTACTTTTTACTGACTTTTTACAGAATGTAAAAGTCTCTGTAATTTTTCCTAAGATGTGAACGCACAGTCTGTGAAAGGTAACTGACATAGATAGTTTGAATAGGACTAAAATTACAGAGGTCTACTAGTAAAAATAACTTTACCCCACCTCTCGGCGTAAAACTAATCTTGTTCAAACAGAGCTTTAACGAAACTATTACATGAATCAAACAGTCAAGTAAAATAACAACAGTAACATAATTTTATGAGTGGAACCTAAAAATTCCAAGTATTGTTAAAAAACGTTATACAACTCACAGCAAATTTCTTTTAGTCACCTTCAAAATACTCCCCTTGAGACGCAATACGCTTGTCCTATTACTTGTTGCATTTCTGGAAATTATTCCTGTGTCTTTAATTACCATGTTTAGAGCCTCCTGCAGTTTTCCTCTGTATTTCATAACTGGCTGGAAATTGTGTTCCCTTCAGTCTCAATTTTAATTTCAAGAACAAAACTAAGTCACAAACAGCAAAAACTGGTGAATTCAAGGGGTGCAAAGCAACAACCACATTTTTTTGGCCAAAAGATCTTTGACTGATAATGCATTGTGCAGGTGCACTGTCATGGTACAAAATGCAATTTTGTGTGTGCCACTGCTTCAGACATTTTCTTCCAGATACTTTCCCACATACTCCTCAGCAGTTCAGTGTAATGTTGCTGTTTAACAATCTCTTCATAGGGAAACTCTTTATTAACAAGTCCTTCAATTTCAAAAAATGTGATCATTATTGTATTGTTGTTTGATGAACTGACTTGCATTTTTTGGCTTGGAAAAAAACCCCACTAAAGTCACATGCACAATTAATAAATGCCAGTAACAGTGCACTGCACGATAATGTGCAGTGAATACACTTGACTTGAGCTTTCATAGTTTTCATACTCTTTCTCTGTACGTATAGCATTCATTTGCTCGGAGGTTGATGCACTTGCTGCTTCCTGAGCAGCTCTTCTTTTCTCCACCCTAGCGGCCTGCTTCTTCTCTTCTTTCATTGTCATCTTTTCACATTAAAACTGATTAAGTCAGTGTTTGTGTTGCAATTACTTAGTACATTTTCCTTAATTTTTCACTTAAGCTGGCACTTAAGTCTTCAATCTGCCTCAAGAATGATTTAAGATATGAAGAGGTAGGGGTAGTGACGGCGAAGATGGTAGGGATGAGAATGGCGCCCATACGCATTCGCCACACACTGCCGAGAGTTGATTCTACAATAAAATAAAATAAAAATAAAAAGAGGAATAAACTTGAGGTCAATCATCACCCTGAAAGCGGATAGTAGATGTCACGTAGTATATGTGTACCAAATTTTAGTTCAAGAGTTCAAACGGTTTGCAAGCTACAGGTGATTTAAAATCCTGGACAGACAAAATGGACAGCCACAGTAGCATATTATATAAAAAGAAATACCAGAAATATGCATCTCGATCAGATCAGCACAATGTCACTTGATGGACTGATTAATAAGACTGTAGGCATGACACCTAGTGGTATAGTCGATACCTACACTCTACTCCCATGCTTCTGACCAATTCTGGAACATTTTGGGTCCCCCCTTTTATGCTGCACTTATCATCTTGAAAGTACTTTTAACAAACAACTTAGAATGAAAGAAACAAAGATAATTAAACACATTTTAACATTCTCGATTACTTCTTCTACAAAATAAAATAATATTCCCTAACAAGGGAAGTAGTCAGTGTCAAGGTAAAATAAGAAACTAGATCTCAAACGAAACAAAGGTTTTTTGATGTTTAATTGCTGCACATATCAAGGAGATGAGCAGAGTGCTTGAAACCCAAGCCTTTACTCTGTCCTGTGTGTTCTTCCTGCCACTGCATGTATTTCCTCTCACTCAGCTTTGTCCTGGTAATTTCTATAGGTAATGCAATAAATTCAGGGTTTAATTGTCTCATCCTTGGTGATTCCCATGCCACTGCATACCTCTAAAGATTTATAAAACTTACAATATGATCTGGGCCAGGAGTTGTTCCAGGCCCATCTTCACCTACCGCTATAAGTCCTTTTGGCCTCAGTAACCTTTTGTCTTTGAGCAAACCCAAGCAAAAACAAACTCAGAACCAAATTCCCTATATACCTGTATAATAACCTCATACAACCACAGCACCTGCTTTCCTTTCAATAAATTTAATCTGTTAAGTCAAATAAAGAAAAATTATTCCATACATGTTGATTTTGAAATTAAATAATGGAGTTTATGGGCAGCATGGTGGCGCAGTGGTAGTGCTGCTGCCACACAGTTAGGAGACCTGGGTTTGCCTCCCAGGTCCTCCCAGCGTGGAGTTTGCATGTTCTCCTCGTGTCTGCGTGGGTTTCCTCCGGGCGCTCCGGTTTCCTCCCAAAGACATGCAGGTTAGGTGGATCGGCGATTCGACATTGGCCCTAGTGTGTGCTTGGTGTTTGTGTGTGTCCTGCGGTGGGTTGGCACCCTGCCCAGGATTGGTTCCTGCCTCGTGCCCTGTGTTGGCTGGGATTGGCTCCAGCAGACCCCCGTGACCCTGTGTTCGGATTCAGCGGGTTGGAAATGGATGGCTAATGGAGTTTATATTGCAAAAGCTAAAGAATTCAATTTTTTTGTACGTTTTGTTTCATAACGAAAGAAAATAAATACATGACGCAAGCAAACAACTGGCTTCAAACAATGATTTCTTAAACTACATTTTGCAGTATTATTACAAACTTAAGTAACATTCCAAAAAATATGAAATATAGTAACATAAAATACAATAGTTACCTTTAAATGTATCTTATTTTAACTGGTCTATCACATATTCAATTAGAATAGTTCTTGAATGGGATTTTTCTGAGTTCCCTCTAGCTATAATTAGCTGGCAGACATCCAAGTAAAAAATAACTTTTTAGAGCCTATCACTCTGTGTCTGAATATTTCCTTGTAAGGGAACATAAAATGGCATTTGTTAATGAACAGCTTGAAGTTGCCTAACTGTCTTGCATATTAATTACTTTTGATTGTGCCATCACATTCATCTTTCCTACATGAAATTTTAATAATAACATATGTTATGCCCAGACATTAATTGTGCATGTGTTTCGAGAAAATAAAATAATTTCTGCCACAGCTCTCTTTACTTAATTTACAATCTTGTTATCTTTCAGATAGTTTGTATTTTGGATAGTGTTGAAACGTTTTGCTTACATTTTTCTGTAATTTTGTTGTAGCTTTTTATAAATGAAATGTGCAGACGTGTTTCCTTCACTTTTTATTATGCTACAAAGAGGGAAGATTGTTGTACCTGTGTTTACCCTTTAAAAAGAAACATCTCTTTTTATGAAACATAAAACTACCTACTGTATGTGAAGGGTTCATTTAGTTCTTGCTCCTCCACTTGTCTTTTATTTGAAATATTTTTCAATTATAATATTTAATTAGTGAATCAGGTGTTTTTAATTAAAGAAAGTTATGTTAACTTTTAGCATCAAGTGTTCAAAAATACACATTTGCATAAAAACTAAATGTCCAAATTTAAAATCCCCTTGATATTAATCCAAATTCATTTTTTGGTCAATTTCCCAAGATCTTATATTTGTAAAAAATAAAATTAACTTTCTAATGAAATACATTGACTGTTACAAAAAATGAATTCCTGACATTTTAGGTTTATCAGGTTTTTATATAATTCAAAAAAACTTTGTTTACTGCTTTATTTTTTCTTTATTGAGTGTTTTAAAATGTTTCATCCATATCCTAACTACAGGGTCACAGGCCGCAAGGCAGGAAACAAACCCCGGGCAGGACACCAGCCCACCACAGGGCGCGCACACAGCACAATTTAGAATCGCCAATGCACCTAACCTGCATGTCTATGGACTGTGGGAGGAAACCGGAGCACCCAGAGGAAACCCACGCAGACACGGGGAGAACATGCAAACTCCACGCAGGGAGGACCCGGGAAGCGAACCCGGGTCACCTTACTGCATGGCAGCAACGCTACCCACTGCACCACCGTGCCACCTTAAAATGTTTCTACAATGTAATTATAAATAGATTACTTGGTTACACTTTCATTGGTTTAAGTTACTAATTTAATGTACAAAGCTGAATATATAACAGCATGTATCTTTAGATCTAAATGCTTATATCCTGCAGTTAACTGTGAAACCTAATTAAATGCAGATGAGATACCTTTAGCCTCATAAAAATAAATCTAACAAGATGAAATACAACACATGTGAAGATCCCATCACATAATTCAATCTAGTTGTTTTACTCATCTTGAGCATTTTAGATTTTTCCCAGATGGAATGAGACAGCTGTTGCCATCCAGGTGCAATGTTATCTGGTTAATTATGGAGGCTAAATTGGCTTCCACTATGTCTTCAAAAGAGGAGGTAATAAGCATGCAAAGATATAAAGTATGTCATTTTGATTCCCTAAACTATATAGAGAAATTTAAAATGATGCAAACTACAGTCAAATAAAGGAAAAGTAATTGTCACTTGATGAAGATGTGTGTTTCAAAATAGTTTAATAACAGTACAACTGAATCAATACAACTAACAGACATGAGATTAACTATTATGTTCCTATGATTATTTTCAAATAAGTTACACAGACACGTATTGTAATGCTAGTGCATGTGTGTAATATTATAAAAGTATATTTAATTATACCACTTTAATCAGACCTTTACAAGGCCTTGTGTACAGCATATTACTTACCATTATTTTCACTCGATGTAGCAGCACACTGAGCTGGGCTAGCCAGGCCACCTTATCCTTCACAACTTCTTCGAACACCTCCTGGGTAATTTCCAGATGCCATTGGGCCAGTTGTGAAATGTACTCCCTTAAGCCTTTCTGGGTCAGGCCCTGCATCCTCTTATAATGGCTGTACCTAAATCCCCATGCTTGGACATTTTGATCTGTCTAGACCTGAATTCAAATAGTTCTGAATAGGTTAAATGTTATTACACCTATAGGGCCTGTCTGAGCACCTTGCTTGTGTTTTTTTTTTGGTTACGACTGATTTCAGTTATAGTTTACATTAAGATGTATTTGAATGTCCCTTAGCATGTTTAATTTTTGTCCACAGGATCTTTTCCCTTCTTAGAGCATGGATGCTTTTGACAAGATCCATTGCATATAATTCTAATCACTTTACACTTAGGCTACACTTTGTTAATGTACTTTTTTTCTTTTAGTCATTTTTAATCTTTTATTCGGCATATACAATTTCTTGTCATTTTTTGCATACCCTAACTTACTCTCCAGAGAGTTTTGCCGTCAAATTGCAGGGTCAGCTGTTTGTATAGTACCTCTGGAGCAATTGCAATTTAAGGATATTGCTCGAGGGCCCAACAGAATAGCATTCCTTCTGTCATTACCAGGATTTTAACTGGCACCCTTTGAGTTACCAGCCCAGATCTTTTAGCCAGAGAATTATCACAGAAATTACACTCACAGGTAAGTCTTGTTATATGTGTATTCATACCTTGTTAACATACTTAAGATTATGATAATTCTTGTTATATTTGTACCTTGTAAACATACTTTTATTAAGATTATAATAATTTTGTTATATATATATTTGTGCCTTTTTATGTCCACTGCTGTAACTCTGCATTTTCCTTTGGGATTAATAAAGTTTCTATCTCTCCCTCTCTCTCTAGGATTATCTCAACAATAATAAAGTACTTTTCAATATTTATGTTTTGCAGAATTCCCAGTGGGAGTTGGGTGGTCTTTTAGTCTTGTAACCCTGGAGGTTTATTTTCTCCAATTTTGGCAGCTGGAGTTTTTTGTTTTCCTCTCTTCCTTGGCTGTGTGACGATAGTATCAGACTCTGTCATTTGCCATTCTAATCTTCAGAGACTAGAAAATTGAATTTAGTTTATATCAAGATGTGCTTAGGGACTGTTCCATCTCTGCTGATTATTTGTTTTTTTTTTTTCGTACTATGTAAGATGGTGGTTATTTACTTATTTGTTTCTTTGTTTACTTTTTATTTTGTTTGTAATTATGTCTTTTACCTCTTGTGAAAAAATGAACTATATAAAATACAGTAAATGTTGTTCTCTTTTCCTAATAGATTATATTAGTTCAAATAATTGCAAGCACGCATGCTGCTGCCTACATTTCCATAACACAGTCCACTGAATGGGAGAGAAGAGCCACAGGAGTACAAGAGAGCAAACTATGGGGTCACTGTTTGCCCAACCTACTCCTCCAATAAAAATCAATGATAGTAAATGAAGTGCAATAAGGGAAGGGTCAGAAAACATTTGATCCCAAAAGAACTCTTGATTAGATAAGAACTCTTGTCTCCTCAGAGGTAAAAACTAGGAACAATCATTTTCATTTGCAAAAAAAAAAGAAATTCAGCTACAACAAGTGAATAGGGCACCTACAAGAAGGTCAGAAAAGACAATATATTAATAGCCTTTTAGAACACACAGACTCTCCAAGGATGTTAATGAAAGGCTTACTAAACAGAATAGCCTCAGTCTGAGTGTGTAAAAGGAAAAGGTGGACCTATTTCCCGAGGGGAAGCTCAGAACAAGATAAAGGTTAGAAACTGTGATTTGTGTCAAGCACTTTTAGATTTTTTTAAACATCCCCAGGCTATAATAACAAAAAAAGATGGCAACAGCAAGCAGATAAATACTTTACCTTTAATAGTTATTTGCAAGCTTCATAGTATTAAGATTACTATAGTGATTTAAAGAAATATTGCCCCATTACACAATGAACTGGAAAAGCCATCTATATTAAAATTCTTGCCATGAGGGTAATTATCCATAATTATCTAATGCAAAAAGTTTGATAGTAATCTGTTAGGCTTCCATTAGACAAAAAAAATAATCATGGATATTAAGTCTTATTTGTCTGTATTTCAGCAACACTTTTTACGGCTGAGGAGACTGATACAGAAATGGTAGTATCTGTTGCGAAGGTCACACTGGTTTGAGGTCTGAGGTCTGGTGGGATTGCATTGTTCCTTCCTGTTGCATATTGGAATCCTTCTTCTTCAAGACACATTTCCACTAAGTTTAGTCGACTGTAATCTCTTCCCAGAAGTCAATTTGCCTATTCTTCATACGAAAAACAAGGCGCAGCCGGCACAGCATGCTACGGCGGTGTGTGCATGCTAGGGAGGTTAGCAGTCGAGAGAACCTTGGTATTAGGCACTTCCTCTCACCAGGAAATCCCCAAAAGGCAACAGAAAAAGCACATATGGAGGATATCGAACCTCTTCTCCTGTTTGGCATACTGCTGTGCCCTGCTTCTGTTGTAAGAACTATATGTGAGTACAACTCAATTGACAGATTTGTTCAGTCTTCCTCCAGTATTAATTCATTTTAATAACAAAACTGTTAACATCAGAGCTTACATCTCTTGGTCACTGGTCATTCCTGAATGGCTCATACAGTGCATCCGGAAAGTATTCACAACACATCACTTTTTCCACATTTTGTTATGTTACAGCCTTATTCCAAAATGGATTAAATTAATTTTTTTCCTCAGAATTCTACATACAACACCCCATAATGACAACGTGAAAAAGGTTTACTTGAGGTTTTTGCAAATTTATAAAAAACAAAAAAACTGAGAAATCACATGTACATAAGTATTCACAGCCTTTGCTCAATACTTTGTCGATGCACCTTTGGCAGCAATTACAGCCTCAAGTCTTTTTGAATATGATGCCACAAGCTTGGCCCACCTATCCTTGGCCAGTTTCGGCCATTCCTCTTTGCAGCACCTCTCAAGCTCCATCAGGTTGGATGGGAAGCATCGATGCACAGCCATTTTAAGATCTCTCCAGAGATGTTCAATCGGATTCAAGTCTGGGCTCTGGCTGG
>JANRMT010062792.1:100940423-100956167 GCA_026402145.1 Polypterus bichir lapradei
GAGATTTGTATAATGAAAATATACTTGCACTTTTTAAACAACTGTGCTTCAAATATAAGCATTTGTCAAAAGACTTATTTTATTACATGCAAGGTAGAGAATTTACTAAAAGAAATTTGACCATTTTTCCAACACTCTCTCACTGTCTACTGTAGAAAAGCAGTGATTAACTTCATATTAAATCTTTATTGCTTCTCTGCTCTCTACAAGGTAATGAGTAGGAGTATCTGATGTAATGTGGAAAATTTGTAGTAGTGTATGGGTTACTGATATTTAATGTATTCATGCTAATGAAATTCTTAAAAATCAATAAAATAAAGATAAAAACAAATCAGATGGTATCAGTGAAAGTCTGGATGGCGTACTTGACAGTAAACTGTCCTCATGACCCCCTAGTAGTTCGTAATTGAGTTGGGCACAGTGGTGCATGAGAGAGAGCAACTAGGTTCACATTATGCAAAAGAGCATGGTGCATATTTAATAGACAGATAGATAAAATTTGCACACAATATAAAGGATGAAAAATTTAAAAACTTTAAAATCCAAATGTGAAACACTTGAAGGCAGCAGGTTGGGCTCCTCCACAAGACAAACACGTCTCTTTCTCTCTGTCTCCCTAGCTCACCCCAGTGGATCCTCCCAGCTGGAGACAATGCCAACAGCTGTGGTTGCCTGTTCCTGACTCCCGTCCCACTTGCCCACATATGCAATGGCCGAGACACACCAAGCCAGAACGCTGTCTTCTCAATATGCTCCATTAGTGCTTATAGGATCTCTGGAAGGCTCATGCTCCAACACAATTGTTCAATGAGGACACCCCTGAGAGCACTATTGCCTTTGCTATTTCACAAGGGTTTGACCAAACACTTCTCTCTTTCTCCGTAACGTCTTGCTCTCCCGATTTTGCCTTATCATTTCTTTTCCAACTCTTCTTTTCTTCTATTCTGCTTTGGTTAACTTTTTAAATGTGGGGTGCCTGGGTGCATAATCACACACCCTAGAGTGCTAATGAAGAAAATGGCCAGACGGTGCACGTTTGTATGCCAGTTCCCCCATCAACAGCTCCAGGGCTACACTGCCACACTACCACACACCTGCACTCCCACCCCCAAGCTTGACCACACTGTCTTTCTAAAACTAGAGCCACCAAGGAACTCACTTCATGACAGAGAGTACTGTCATGCACATATACATAAAAAAACCAGAAAATTAAGAAAACCAGTCTAAAGCAGTTCCTGGCAGTCCACCTGACTTCACAAGCATGTACATGCTGTAATGTACACAGTCAAAAGATGGGCTTAAATCTAACACCAGAATAATAATGGCATTTCCTGCTTTGGAGAAAGTTTTATTATTTACAGCATAGGGTTGTTTCTGATCTGTGACCATGGTGAAAGTCAAAGTAAAATTTCTCATTAAGACTGTGCTGTTAAGGTAAGATTCAAATTGTATGATAATAAATAAAAACAATAAATGTATCCTCTAAAATAAATTCCACAGAGAAAATGATGAAGGGTTACTTAATGTCTAATGTTCTAGCTGCTTGAACTTGCTGCTGTGGGTCTTCCTTTACTGCATCTCCCCTTACATTCTTAAAATGATGCATTAAAATTTATTTAATACTTATCCAAGCAGTACTTTATTCATGACTGCTCTTTCTATCTGAACAGTAATTTGTATAGTTTTAATTTGAGAGGCAGAGCATTCAGCTGCTAATAATTAAAGCTAACAGCAGTTTAATGTTACTTATTGAAATGTGTTACATAATAAATTCACATCTAATTTTAATGACACACAGGGATACAATTTAATTGCATATTTTGAAAGCCTCATTTTACAGTGTTTATTGCTTCTGTTTGCTAAATGTATATCCTTCACAATATATAATACACATATCTTCACAGGATGGTGTAAATACTACTAGTTTATCAAGTACTCCACAGGATTTGTCAATTATATAGGTCATCCCATGGTTCATCTAGTTGAGGCCACTAAATTCTTTTATATTGTACTATTATATTTAAAGATGTATGACTTATGTATCTGAATATTTTTTGGCCATTCTTATAGTTAGTGTTGAGTCTGGTGGCTAAAAAATCAAGAATAAGAGAGATGGGTAAAATGAGAGTGGGGTATTATTACCTGTTATATATGCCTGTAGCCAATTGTTCTTTACTGTACTAAATCTTCCATTTGTTAATTTGTTACTTTGTTAATTTCTGGGGTTTCATTTACATGCTGTTTGTTCCATCGTTTTTCCAATTTTTTTTCTTTTTTCTGAGCCTTAGTTTGATTTTCATTCATTGCCATTCATGGATTTGTACAACATGTTGACAGCATCACATCATATATAAATGGAAAATGCAGTATGTTTTGTTAATGTTAATACTTTTCAAAAGTGGAATGAAAAACAGTTTGTCAAAAATTCAAATAACAGAGAACAAAAGAAAAAATAGCTAGTCTTTGATGCAGTGGAAAATTTATTTGAAGGAATCAGTTTGGTTTATACAACTCTTATCACTTCCCCAAACAGGTTTTCTTCTACTAGGTCCATATTTGAAGTCTTCACATTGGTGACCAGGAGTATGCCTAAAATTCAATCAAGCTGTTAGAGAGAGTGCATGATTATATTAAATAGTTTATTAGGACTCTCAAGGAAGTTGTATGTAAAGCTGCAGCCTTTCAAAGTTTTAATAACTCAATAACTCAAACCATGACCTAGCATTAACTCCCATGAAGCATGAGGTATTTGATCTTGGTCACTAATTTTTCTCATCTTTGTTTTAACCCTTAATTTGGTAATCTAGAGTGTTCAGAGACTATTGGTAGTTTAACTCTGATCACTTTACTTCAGAATCTGGACTCAATAATGCCAACAGGCAAAGCTCCAGTTCAATTGCAAGTCATGTACGAGGATGGCAGACATCTTGTTCATTTGCAGTTGTTTATTTCCTGTTGCCCATAAGGCTAAAAGACACTGTCTGACTTATTTTTATGCTTACTGATCTACAAGGAGATTGCTACAGTTTACAACTGTTTACTAGTGTAAACAATAGCTACAGTAGTTCCTTGGATTCTTAATTGTTTAAGAATTCTTGCCTTTTAGTTTGACATTTTCTTATAGATTCTTACTTTCAAAGACATCATATTTTCACATCTTTGCCTAGTATTTAATCTCTTCCTCTGAAAGATATACAGAGCAGTCCAGCAATTAAAGAAAAAAAAAGCTCAGTGACTGCTTCATTGTTCAAACAATGCAATTTAAAGCCATTACAACAGGTGTTATGATCAGTAAGAACTTTGAAAAATACCTGATTTAATTGTAATGGTAACTAGAAGAGATTCATATTTTGTTTGTTTTGCAAGGGTGAACCAAATGATAGTACAGTACAACATAGCAGTGCTCAAAAAACTAATCATAAATCACCAAGCAAAGTTAAAACAGTAACACCAAACTAGTAGTTGATTAATAAGACCAAAGTCAAACCAGAAACCAAATATTTTTGTGTGTACATCAAGTGCCTAGAAGCACACAGCATGCTGATGATCTGACATTTCAAAATGGCAGCACCCACGAGAAACATACACACAACATGGCAATAAATTAATGTTAACAAAATAATAGTAAAAATGTAACAAATAAAAATGAAAAATTATTTATACATTCCTGGCATTAGGTAAGTACAAATGGATTTTATGCATGTGCAATTCAGATAAAGTATGGAAAATATTAAAGATTTAAGTGACTTGCAATCCAAAGAGGTAGTGGGCACAAGATGCTCCATTTAAAATTCTCACATTTTTATGTTATGGAATTTCTAGGGAAGATCACTACCCAATATACATCCTGCCGATGGTGAACTATGGTTGGAAAAAGAGTGACAATGAAGGTGGGCACAATTTACATACAATAAGATTACAGATAATTAACCAAATAACTTTCTAAATTGGTAGTCATATGTAAACAGCAACAACTTTACTCTTTCTTTACTGCATTTCCATGTTTGTTTTTCTTTTTTGCAGTTGATATTGTGATAGAAAAGTGCAGGTTTTACTTTTGCAGATGGCTTTTGCAGCAAAGAAACGCTGCTGAATTTAGAATTTATTTACCAAAACATGGATCTACTAGTAGAAATGTTTATTAAGTACTCATTTTTCTAATTCAGCAGGTGGATTTTCTCTGTTTCAGATGAATGCAAGAGATGGATGGATCTTACCCGGTATGCTGCAGAAGAGCAGATTTGATGATGACCTCACACAGTTTTAGTGAATTTGGCAGTTCATGACCTTGCTGAAGAAAAAATACTAGTCTGTCTTTAGCACTTTTAAGTTTCTTTGGCAACTCTGCAATTTTCTTTCTGAAAATGACAATATTCGAGTTAGTCTCTCTTCCCTAGTCAAGACTACAACAGATCCCATCTTTACCATTGCTGAACTTGCACCTACTTTACAGTATGTGGCCTTGAGAGCAATTTGGCACTGTTATTGCTTGTTTTTGATTTTTGGCATATTTCTTCCTCTTTATCCCAGTTTTCATACTGGTGCTTTCCACATTTTATGAGAATTACAGTACATCATTGATTGTACAACAAATAACATGGTGCTACTCTACACATACAGTATCTGTGGTATAGAAGGTCTGTGGCTCAGAAAAAGGCTGCTGTTTTAATAAATAAATAATTAATTGGTCAGCTCGCTCTCCATGGGTGTGCATGCTCACTCAGCTGCGGATCGTTGGTGGAGTAATTGGGGTGAGACAAACCTACATATAAGGTTGTGGTGTGTCTCAATTGCTTCATTAGCTTCCTGCGGTGCACCCATAGAGGCATATAAGAAAGTACCAGCATGAGAAAAAGGGGGAAGAATTGAAACAAGACAGAAAGGAAAGGGAAAGAGAAAGAGATCTGAGGCATGTAAGAAAGAGCTGTCACTAAAATCAAAAAGAGAGAAGGCAAAAAAGTAAATTGTGTGAGGGATTAAAAAAAAAGACAGAAGAGATCGAGAGAATCAAATAGAGAAGAATCGGAGAAAAAAACAGAACAGCAGAGATGATCAGAAAGGAAAAAAGGAAGTTAAAGGAAGGACATAGAAGGAAGGAGGCAGAGAGAACCGGTGCAGGTGAATGAGAAAGAGAAAAGACAGACAGCTGGGGAGAAATCCCTTGAGGGAGCATGAGGCCATCGCTCAGGAGCTGAAGGAGGTCACTCTGGCTGAGCGTCCTGGCAGTTGGAGTGACTGTAGCAACTCAGCGTAAGGCCAGGAGAGAGGCAGCATAGCAGCAGGAGAATTGGAAGGCTCAGTGAGCCATTCTGCAAGGGAGCCTTGGACCACTGGGATGCAAACCAGGCAGCAGGAGTCGGTGGCTTGGCATAGTGCCCTGCAAGAGCCACAGAAGGCTGCATGGGTCCGAGCCTAGGAGCAGATACAGAAGGTTGGCTGAACTGCTGATTAGATGCTTCCTTGGCTGCAAGAGCCCATATTGGGTGAGGCTAAGGAGATGTCAGCTTTTAAAAGGGCTTCTGTTTTATGGTTAGCTTCCTGCACTGTGTTTTAACCTCATTTTAAGAAATATTTATTGTATTGATTTTAAACTCCACTATTACTTTATTGTATTGGATGATTTATTTATTACAGATTTGCACTGCACTTTTGGAAACTTTGTTTTTGACTCTTCATTAATAAAAGCACTCAGCACTTTTATGCACCTACCTCTTGCTCTGTGTTGTGCTGTCATCCCTCGGGTACATTATCTGTGGTACCGGGTTCAAGAGGCTCCCAAATACTACAAGGAGTTTGGAGCTGACCTGCACCATCACATAGTTACTCTCATAATATACATTAATTTGTACATTAGCAGATGACAAGCAGAGGTTTCTACTACACTAACAAGAGAAGAATCAGATGGCGATCCAGAAAAATTCCAAGGAAATGAAAAAATAGGAAGAAAGAAAAAACTACACTGACCTTACAGCTTAAAAACTCATATCTGCTGACAATTAACTAATCTTGCCTTTAAATATTTTTTGCATTAGCGTGTGATAAAATAAATTTGCAATAAAAATTTGCAGTAAAAATATAAATTGAATACTTCTGCAGAGCAATATACATACATTTATTTTAAACATAGACTTGATTTTAAAAACAAATAAATAATACCAGACAAAACAGAATTCAGAAATAGAAAAAAGATCAAGTGCTGGAACAGAACACTGAGAGGAGAAAGAATATTGATAGTCAGTCAAAATGATTGCTAAAATGTAACATGAATAGCCTCAGCAACTATTGTAACAAGGGTATACCTCAAGGCTTTTACATGATTTAAATGTTAGGATTGACGGAGCTTTTTTAATATTAGCATGATCTTAGCAGTGAAAGCTGTGGCATCTGGCATTCTGAATTTATAGGCTTTTATTACAGCACTTAAAACTGTCAGATATGATATTTTATGGCATAAATATGAAGTCCATTTTTAACATTTAAACTGCCTTCTAGTTTACTGTCCATCAAATAAGACTGGAACTACATCCTGTCACCATTTAAATTATATATTCGATAATGGGTTGTAAATTTGTTTATCTGTAACACACATTCTAATGGCACTTTTTGAAAAAAAATGATTGATAAAGATGGACCATCATATTTCACAGATCAATTAATGCTCTAGATTCAGAAAACGTTCTTTAAGTGCTGGGTCCTCATTTATTTAAATTTTCACTTTTTGTGACATTAGGCAATAGGGCCTAGATTTCTGTGTCGACTACAAATCATGAAAGCATATCTATTATGTATTTAGCTATGAATGTTTAATAAGTATCTGAAATCAACCTATATAGGAGTTACTTTTATTAGTAATAACTTCCAATTATCTAAGAATGCTTGTCTCTGTCACAAGGAGACAATTATCTTCAGGGTTTCATAAGCCGTGCTACTTTTTGACTGCAGTTTATCCTTTCTATTCCATATCAATGCCCCTGTGAAAGCATTATTTTATCACTGATAACATGTTGCTTGATTACTTCCTTTACAATTTCAAAGATATGTCAAATCCTAGCGCATGTGCACAGTGCTACCCCTTGACACCAGCTATGCAAGAAGAGAACCTGAATTGCAGGACCAGACACAACTGGCAGTGTACACAACAGAATGAGAAAAATTACAGTAATAAAAAAGGGACTTCAAAAGTATTCAAAATTAAAAGGGTAGACTGGTCATACTCAAGAAGGCAATACAGGAAAATGTAAGCTTAACCATGATGTTAAATAAATGCAGAATCCAGAAGCTAGCAAAATGCCAAAAGTCACAAGAAACACACAAAAATGAAAAAATAATAAAGCAGCTTAATAAAAGGCTTGAGTGAATGCTTGATTTATAAACTTGTATCAGGCTACCCTTTATTCCTTTATCCCTCCCAATGCATGACTGCTACCTGCCATTTTCCCTAAATCTTTAAAAACTGCTGTAAAAACTACCACTACTTAAGAAAAATATTCTTGATGTTTCTGTTTTAGACAATTTTGGAACTCCTTCTAACCTGCCTTTTTAAGTACAATTCTAGAAAAAGTACTTTCTCAACAACTAAATACTACTTGACTACTTGATCAATAATTCTAATCTGGATAGATACTGTATCAGTCAGGTTTCAGACCAAATCATAGTACAGAAACTGCACTGCTTAGAGTAGTCAGCGATTGTTTTAATGCTTATTCGAGTACTATATATCAGTTCTTGTTCTAATAGACCTGAGTGCAGCATTTGACATCATTGATCACAGCATTCTTATTGATCATGTAACACAGTGAGGAATGGACTTTGTGGCAGTGCCTTGAGTTTATTTTACTCATATCACAGGAAGAAAATTCTTTTTCAGTTATGGCGATTATACATACAATATCAAGGACATTATATACGGGGTGCCACAGGGATCTACGGTATTTTGGACCCTTAGTATTTTCTATTTATGTGCTCCCATTTGGTCTGATCATTTCAAAACATAAAGTGAATTATCACATTTATACAGACATTACACAGATTTATTTATCAGTTGCACAAGTGACCACGTGTCTTAGCAGTATTTTCAAAATGATGAGAAAAAATTGAATTTAATGAGGAAAAAACAATTGTGGACTCTAGAGGCGCTGCTGCCCCATGAAACCCAACAGACAGACGTCCAAGACATACGTATAAAAGCACTCAGTATAATATTTTAAATTTTTCTTTAAATAAAGTGCACAAAGCACCGCACATTCCACAATTCTCAGAAATCAATAATCAATAATACAATAACAATAAACAATCCTCCACTCCCAGCAGCTTCTCACCCAACCTCCCAACTCCAGCTCAGCTTGCTGGGTTTCCTGTAGTCCTTTAAATAGTCTGTTACCCGGAAGTACTCCTTCTCTTCTTCCAGATAAATGTCACATCCTCAGTTCTCAAATAGCCCGGAAGTACTGCGGGCTTCCGTCTTCGTGACTCTGAAGTACTTCCGGGTTGTAGTAATAATATAAATCCCCAGGTTCTTTGTGAGCTCCCCCTGGCGGCACCCATGGCCCCCAACAGGGCTGAGGAAACAGACTCCATGTCCCAGGATGCCCTGAGGGAATCCGGGGAACCGTTGCCGTCCAGGAGAGCTGCCACCTAGCATCCCGGGGGAGGCAGTACACAGAAAAGCCTGCCTTCTTCCATTCTTCTTGTTCTAGGATGTCACAACCAGATTGGACAGCTGCCCGTCTATCACACAATAATTTAATTATTGGCAGCACACTAAAACCTGAGAACCTTAAAAATAAACTAGGCCAGCTGGTTTAACACATAAGTCAATAAGTAAAGAATCTAAGCGTCAACCAATTCTAACAATCAGTCTGCCTAAATTTCAATAAATATAACAGAAACTGGCATCACATTACATCCATTCTGAGAGTTACGCACTGGATTCCTGCGAGGTTATGCAGAACTGTTAAGACATATTTACTATCTAATAAACCATATTAAAGACCATTCACAAAATTATGTGGCTGATCTTCTTCACCCTAACTGTCCTTTTACGCATCTGCACTCTACAGATAACACTTTGCTTTGGAAGTACCAAGGGGTTGGGAATGTTTTTATTGCTGTATGTATATTCAGACAGATCAACTATATCTCTTCATGGTAGAAATAAACTTATTTAGAAATAGGAGAAAAAAAAAATTCCAGACTAAAAGCACTGAATTTCAATCTAATCAAACATCTGTTGGATGACATTTAAAATAGATATCCACCAGCAGCAAATTTGCTAGAACAGTGGGGTACACCAGAGTCAACTGGTGTAATACCAAGGGTTTGCCCTAGTTCAAAATTACCATATTTGAAAAAATGTAAAGCCATTGTGATATGACCATTTAGCAATGAAAAAGAGGAAAGCAAAAATGTCTATGAAAGTGATAGCAATTGTAGTGAACATAAACCTTTTGTGGTGTACACAATTGTGTATACAGAGATACAATCACAGTTTACCTGGGCTAGTCTTCCTAGCTACACCCATTCTGCACTCTCAAATGCAAATTCTGAAGTTGCCATCTCTATAAACTAAAGTAAAACAAGATGGTGTTATGTGGTGGCAGTAAATGTTAGCATGTTACCCTTATATAAATAACATTCAATTATTTCTGGCTTGTGCATTTGTATTGTATCCTTGAATCAGTGAGCTTAGTTTAGTTTAATATGCTTCTGGCATCTGAATCTTTTCCAATTAGTTTGGGCTATGTAATATATTAAAAGTAATTCTAATGCCCAAGATGGCAGATTGTAAGGTTCAGGACATGGATTAAGAACTCAGGATTATGGAAAGACAGGCATAATGTGAAAATCTGAACTTGACTAACAGAAAGCATACCTACAAGCAGTAGAAGAGAATTCCTGTGGAGCCAGCCCTGCAACATCTATAACATAAAGCAGCACTTGGATCATGCGCCATCCACCTCTTAAGACTGTACTAACAACTATCAACCACTTTGGGCTTCTGTTTCCCCACTAGTATATGGTATAGATTTGCTTGTCACTCAAGACATCATCATTTGCAACCTAAACTTTCGGTCATTCATCCGGCAAACCTATATGTCTTGCTTCTCTGGCCTGCATATTTTACTTATTAAATAGACAGCCACATTGGTCTTTGAGAAGCACAGCAACAGGATTTTTTTTCCCCATTGGTCCTACACACTGGGATAAATGACATTCACTACAGGCAGCTGTAGGTGCTGAACATGGACTTCTTGTTGCTTTTTCAAGTCATCAAGGAGAAGACTCCTGCTGCAAAGATCATCATTTACAGATACCTGCCAATATTGAAATGATATGATAATAGCATACAACAGACTCCTAGCGATGATCAGCTGGCTGAAATCATATAGTGAGAGGCAAGGCATTGGCTTTGTGGAAAACTGAGAATTCTTTTGCAAAAGTCAGAGCCTCTTCAGACAGGATTGCACCCCATTACAAATGGCACAACTTCATTACTGTATAATCGTAATCATAAACTCATACTAAACTATCATAGATTTGCCATAGTTTTACCTAAAAATGTGTATCAACCTTTAATAATGAATTACAGAATTACTGAAAACTATAAACAATCAGGTATAAATGCAAATAAAATTAACTGGGAAGCTTTGAGTGTGGCTATGTCTTTTGGACCTTTACTGTAATATGGGCTTGCTTAACATCCAATCTTTAACTAGTAATGTTTTACATAAATGATCTTATTACTGATAGGATAATAGACTTATTAAAACTGAATAAATATGGCTCACTAGTGACAGTGCCACTATGCTAATTGAGAGCAGTGATTTGGAGCATTAGTGAGTATTTTCTTGAGCCATTTGAAATGTAAAAGTTTCAGTCTTGGTAATTGTATGTCTTTTAATTATTTTGCTTTTGTTATTTAACAATTGTTCCATTCTCTCTTATTTACTATTTATCACCCACCAAATTATGATGCCTCTATTTTTGATTGATTTTATTATTCATTTTCTATCATTACAGCTAAAGAAGAGTCTTGAGCCATTGTTATAAATGAAATTTAAACATAGCTGCTCTTTGTTTACAACACCTGGTGGAGCATCTACATCCATCCATCCATCCATTTTCCAACCCGCTGAATCCGAACACAGGGTCACGGGGGTCTGCTGGAGCCAATCCCAGCCAACACAGGGCACAAGGCAGGAACCAATCCTGGGCAGGGTGCCAACCCACCGCAGGAGAGCATCTACATGCCTTTTTCAAAACATCATGGCAGAATGAAGAATCCTAGCAAAAAACTTGATTTAGTATGCTAGGTTCAATTACATATAACGACTATGAAGCATTTCACTAATCATCCAATCAGCCTAGAGATAAACAATATAGACTCAATTTCTTACTTGTATTTCAGAATGGGTGAGCAGTAACTTTCTCAGGCTAAATAAGGAAGAAACAGAAATCTGAGTGCTCAGCGAAAACGTAAATAATGAGTGCATTAGAAATAAACTTGAATTAAACCTAGTATTAAAAGTTAAGGTGTTTGTAAAGAATTTAGGTAGAAAAAGACCAAAGAGATTTGGGAAAAAGGTTTGGGGATCCACCTTGTATATTCACAACAATTTCTCAATGAAAAATGAATCAAGGGAATAGTCATAAAAGAATGAGTCGAAACATGACCAACTGAGGAAGGAGATGTGCTGGCTTTATAGGTGGAGAGGAGGAAGAGGTGTGTACAAAGGATTGCAGATGGAGGTGAGGTCAGGATCAGAGTGGGTACTGAAACCGGATGTAGCGTCTGATTGGATGTTGGCTTTGGGCACATTTTCCTTCTGTAGAAGTGGGAGAAGAAATGTTAGTGCACTTAGTCAACCCCTGCTTCGGCATACTACATTTAGTTAAGCTCACAGACTGTCTCCGATGCAAGGTGTGACAAGGTGTAATCATGGACTTTGACCTAAACTTTAAATCACACACTAACCATAATACTAGCAGTGCTTTTTCTAAGAAAATAGTTGGGGGTACTCAAATGAACTTTTCTATATACAGCATTTTACAAGAACTTTACTTTACATCTTCTGATGCTCCTTCTGCTTCTCTTGACCACTGCTTGCTCTTAGTATCTACTGCAGAGCAACATCCTTGCAGCAGCCATAGGTCCACATATCTATCTGGGTTGAACTTAAGAACTGGAGGTCCTATGATTTTCAGGAACATCAGTGCAGAATCTGTCTGTATTAAAGACAATCTTGTTGGGTGATTATTAGATTCATTTGAGAAAATCCTCTATCATATGATGATATAGCAATGGTGTTTAAGGTGTGTGTTAGAGGAAGCAGTCTATTTGACACGTTACTTTCAAACCATGAATCACCTCGCTTTCAATTAGACAAAACTTCTGTGACAGTTTTCTCATCTCTGTTTCTCCAAATGTAAATTACTTCTCTGCCTTTTCTGGCTAGTAATGTGGGTCTAACACTTTAGCACAGTCATTCATATCAGCATGTGCTCCTCATAGCAATCTTTTTTCTAAGGAATCCTTCAAACTTTCATAGAAATTATCTGGATTGAGTCTTCCTCGTTTCATTTCCAATATGGTTTATTATGCTGATGCAGGTATTAGTAGATTGAAGTATATGTCCCATATCTACACCATTAAGTCCTTGAAGGTTTAAGTTATTAAATGCTTGGTTATTTTTGGCTACTTTAGAAGCAGTTTGAAAAACTTTAGCTGTAATATTATCATGAAACAGATATTTCAAGCAAATATTTTCTAAAGCTCCATTTTTAGCTTCTAACTTGGTTTTTTGTGCTGTTTTGTGGGCTGTGCTTTACTTCTGGTCATAAATCTTCTACTCTGAGACATTAGTTTGTTTTCAAGATTCACCAAAGGTACTGATTTTACGACTGGTTCACTTTGCAAAAATTTTCATTCCCATATGTTTATCTAGACCTAGACTTTTGACATTTCTGCACACTGTGCAACCTAACATTTTATCATTCTTGTAAAGCCACTCTCTTCTCAGGAAGAAATATTGTTTTCTGAGTTGCTGTTCAGCAATCTGGCCCATTTTTACCAGAATTGTGTTCCACTTTATCTACTCTACAAGTACTGGCAATCCTGGTTTCACTGTCTTGATTTTTTGCCAGAACAGATGATGATACTGCATCTTCACATTTTCTCTTGTGGCTCACTGGAACATAATTATTTATGTTTTATTTTATTCATCTCAGAAAATCCGCAGATTACTTTGTGATTAAAAACAAATCACGAGGCACGTGCACTAAGCTGATAGCTTCTACAAAGCGGAAATGAATGTTAATATATTTCTGAGGTGGAAATTAACCAAAAGCAACAACATAAAGAAAATAAAATGGAAATGACATTTACAGTATTTCCTGTCGACCATTGATCAGACTCTACAGACTCTATATCAGGGTATCGTCAAACTTTTTTGGTGATTGGCCGAATTTTCAGTAATGACTCATATGGTGGGCCACATAAAGTTTAAGTGAGCTTATGAACCCATGTCCATTGTGGCCTGTGAAGGCCACCTCTTACTTGGAAGGACCAGGGGTGCAAGTGTGGACAGTGCATTACCTCCCCTGGAATGCTAAATGGCAGCCCCTCTGGGTGGCAGCAGTGCCTCAGACTCCTGCAGGGCTTCATGGGATTTGGATACAGCCCTGGTGGGAACCGCGGGTGCGGCCGGGGAGCGCTGCAGTTGCTCCAGAGCCCATGTGGACAGTTCTTCCACCACACCCAGAAGTGCAGCCAGAAGTGGGGCAATGAGCACCTGCAGCACTTCCAGGTGACTTATATAAGGAGCCAACAGAGACTACTCGGTGAGCCAGAGTTGGGTGGATGGAGATGAAACTTGCCGAGAAGGAGTGGAGGAGAAAGAAAAGAGAGAGCAGAAAAGAAAAAGTATTGTGTTTGTGCTTTGTGTCGGTGCTGTGGCTTGTGGGAACGGGGAAGACGTCCACAAGTGAAGAGACAAAATATTAAAGCTTGTGCATTTATCGGTGTGAATCTTGCGTTTGTCTGTGTTGGGTTGGGTGACAGGTATGCCCCGTAGAGTTGTAACAATAGGCATGCCTAGATATGTTTGTCGTTAACACGTGTTAATGACAAACATTACCTTTTAAATTACTTGCAACAAGAAATGGCTTAATTATAAAACTTTGAGCAGTGATCTTAATAGCTTTTAATACAGACACTGGTAAGAGAGTAGTTTTAAAGCAAAGGTGTTTTATTTTGACATTGTTTTGGTTCCTGCCTTGTGCCCTGTGTTGGCTTGAATTGGCTCCAGCAGACCCCCATGACCCTGTGTTAGGATATGGCAGGTTGGATAATGAATGGATAGATGGATTGTTTTGGTCATAAACATAAAACTTTTAATTTCTGCAAAGATTGTGCCAGTTGTAATAGATTATTATTTTGACTGCTGTATCACTTACTTGAAATATTTTCACTACTTAACTATCACCACTTTCCTGCTTCCTGTTTCCACAACACCTGGTCAAAGTACTCTGTAGCTGCCTATTATTCTGGAAACTAAGATTGGTTAACTTTTATCCACTGCTATTCCAGCACAGATCTACTCATTGCAATTTTCTGTTTCAATATATATTCTGTGGTGTTTAGTTGTTTACAAGCAAAGGCCTAATTTACAAATGACTTTGATTTCAATACATTACCCTTATACTTTCTCATACAGCACTTGTTTATTATACAATCTGCATATGAATCTTTAATATTTGGTATAACAATACCCTGATTATGTTTGTGGGTACATTTAACAGATCATTTTAATAATCATCTGTCATTAAAGCTCAATTGACTGTTTCCATTCTTTAACATCTATAAACTAACATGGTAGTTTGATTCCCAGTTTTCTAGCCTTCCCCCATCATTCCCTTTAAATTATATAGTTTAAACATTTTACTTTACTTAAAGCTGTGTGTTTTGTTTATTTTTGTTTTGAACTTTACTTTGAGGTTTTGTTCTTCAATGAGTATGCTATGGACAACTAAAAGATATACTTAAATTGAATATGGGAGCTTCTAGATGAAAACTAAAGTGGTTTTATGGTGCAGTGTATTGCAGTATTTATTATTCATTCACATCCTGTTTAACCTTAAAGTGTTTTGACATATAATTCAGTTTATATATATACAGTATATATATATATACTAGCAAAATACCTGCGTTTCGCAGCGAAGAAGTCGTGTGTTAAAGAAATTATGAAAAAGAAAAGGAAACATTTTAAAAATAACGTAACATGATTGTCAAAGTAATTGTTTTGTCACTGTTATGAGTGTTGCTGTCATCAAGGATTTGATTATCATTATTTCTTTCAATCAGGTTTGTATTTGGAGGACATGTGTTCAAGTTACATTCCGTGTTTGTCAACCGTTGTAAAGATAACAGGTTTCATTCATCGAAGTGTTCATTACCCAAATCGCCATGCGAGTATTTTGCGGCAGTGTGTCTATTAACTTGTGGATTTTTCTGCGAGTATTTGGCGGCAGCGTCACAAAGTTGTTTTCATCTAGCTGCATCAGAAAATGTACCGCGACGTCTGACACACCTCCTTTTTAGTGTTTTGTCACAGCTTGGATTGCTGCTGTCATAATCGGTTTGAGTCTACATATATATATATATATATATATACACACATACATATCTACATATATATACATACTAGCAGAATACCCGCGCTTCGCAGCGGAGAAGTAGTGTGTTAA
>JANRMT010062792.1:100961167-100989746 GCA_026402145.1 Polypterus bichir lapradei
GAAAGTGCAAAGCGCCTTAATATTAGTTTGCTGAAGTCTAGAAATGGGATCCCGTGTTTGCAGTTGTCTAGGCTATAGCTCAGGGAAAGGAGGAAAAAATTAAAAGTGTTTACTTTACCTTATATGGGCAGGCACTCAATTACGTGGGAGGCGTGATGACGTGAGATGCAACTCCGCCTCCCACGGCCATCGAGAGGCAGTCTATTACAGTATATGGATGAAAGAATAGGTTCCAATTATGACCATTACGCATAGAATTTCAAAATGAAACCTGCCCAACTTTTGTAAGTAAGCTGTAAGGAATGAGCCTGCCAAATTTCAGCCTTCTACCTACACGGGAAGTTGGAGAATTAGTGATGAGTGAGTCAGTCAGTCAGTGAGGGCTTTGCCTTTTATTAGTATAGATTTATATATACCGCCCTGGTTCCTTTGGGGGCCACGGGTACAGAGCTTTGAAGCTCCACCCTGTAGGGGTCTGTGGTTGCTGCCAGGGGGCGTCCCCATGCCTTTGGAGCCCTGGATCTCCGCACTTCCGACACACTAGGAAGTGCTGGGGGGAAGAGGAGCAGGGACACCCGGAGTGCTTCCGGGGATGCAGCCGGCACTTCCGCCACACGGGGGTGTGTCCATGGAACACTGCCGGAACCCACCTGGAGCACATCTGGGTGATAATAAAAGGGGCCGCCTCCCTTCATTCGGGGCTGGAGTCGGGTGGAAGAAGGACTAAGCAAGAGAAGAGAGTGTGGAGGCGGCCCGAAGAAAGGCATTGTGTGTGGCCAGGACTTTGGGGGTTGTGTGAGCACTTATTAACTTGTATATATATTTGTAAATAAACGTGTGGTGGGTGAAAAACAACATGTCTGCCTGTCTGTGCCCGGGTAACGTTCACAATATATACTGTATCAGAGGTCGGATAAGAATTGCATGTAAAAAAAGGGTCTTTTTGCAAAATATATTCGACAATTGACAGATGGTTCAGGGAGCTTTTTATACAGAACTGAAAATGGCTGTTGGAGGAAGTGGAAATGATGTCACTAGGCAGAGGAAATGGAAGCGATTTCATCATTGGTAGCCAGAAGTGATGTCATCAGGATGGAGTTAGAAAGTGATGTCATTATTGGAGGCCGGAAGTGATGTCATTGGGATGTAACTTGAAGTGCTGTTGTCTGGTAAGGATGGAAGCGTGACATAATGGTTATTCTTCTGTTGTTCTGCCAAAAGAGTGAAAATGCTTTAGTGCTTGTTTCCAACATCCTATTTCTTGTACTTTCACTCCCATTTGGACCCTTTGGCTGCCTCCCAAGTGCACATGTGTGGCTTTTAACTGTATTTTCCAGTTACCTTTCAATCAATTTACAATGTACAATAATATTTCCAAACTGGTACTGAGCTAAAAACAGTATAACCTAAGCCCATAATTTACATAATATATTATCATGTAGGGATCTCATGCCTAGTGGTGACCAATTCCGTCTGTGTAAATTTTTAGTTAGGAAATAGAATTACCAAAAATAAAGACGTTGGGAGTACATGTAATGCTGGTTATGTCTATCAGCTCCAAACATGACATATTTTCTGACATTTTGATCCAAATATACTCTTAAAAATGTACTCAAAACCTGCTACTTATCATAACCCATAAGAGATGTCTTAATCGGGTTGGAGAACCCACTTCTAACCTTTCAATTTTCAAAAGGTGTTGCATTATCCATTAGCATTGACATTGAACGTATACTAGGACTAAATCTTTTTCATTATACCACTACTCTAAATATAATGTCACACACGCGTATTTAGGAGACATCTAAAGGGCTTGAGTACATGTAATTCCAAGCCGGACTAGGGGGTGGCGAAGTGCACTAATTCTCCAGCTCAATCTCTTACATACCATTCTAGGGAAATCCCACCTGGCTGTGGGGTAGCCAACGACGTCACTTGCAGTTCCGGCCCTGATGACATCACTTCTCTTACTGGCCTTTAAAGCCGCCATCGTGTTTATACTAAATCAGTTCTGTTTTGGACTTAGTTGTGTGAACATGTCTGTTCTATTGAATCAGTTTTGCAAAGATTATACGGATGGCTGCCCCAAACCTTCTCAATGTCTTATGGTCGTTCTTGTGACAAGAACCATACAGATCAACTTTACTGACATATGAGCTGATTTGGTTTCTGGTTAATGTAAGTTAGGCAAAATTAAACAGAGATGTTCATGCTTTCCAGTTCACCCTGTCCTTTCATGACTAAAAGATGAAAACTCTGCAACATGAAGTTGCTACTTTACAATCTAAGCTTGTCAATGAGGATGATTGTGGGGTTTGCTGACCAGGATAATCCAATGTTTTTATCATTCAAATGGAGCTGGATGGCAATGGTTCCAGTTGTTAAAAAAGCCTGTGTGTTCAGTCTTCAGTATTATTTACTCTATTCTACCAAGCTGAAAGAAAATTTGAAGTACTGCACTATATGGGTGTCTCTCTTCTTTGGAGACACTACCTGTAATATATAATTTCATTACAACCTGCACCTTCTAACTGTAATGATATGTTCCTGATCTTGGGTTGCTACCTTCCAAAAATATATAAGATGGTTGTCGCCACACAGAATTCCAAAATGGACAGAAGTACCTTTTATTGAACATGGCTGAAGCTCAGAAGTATGGAGCTGGCAGCCCCTGGACCCAGCTCCACAAACTGCAGCAGTTTCAATCAGCATATATTAACACTAGAATGACCAAAGCCTATGAAAAAACTTGTAAATCTGGCCCACCTTAAATACTTTCGAACCTCTCCGTCAGCATCTTTTGTCTTGTAAATGTGCCGATCAAGACAAGCAGCAAGCAGCCTATTATTCCATCCCCCTACCGCTGCAGAACGGGCACAAAGTTCTCCCAGTTCCAGCCTTGATTATCTGGGAGTCAGGTACTTAGAGTTGTATAAGGAAATAATAGATCGTTATTTGGAACACATGCATTTCATGTGTGTTCCTTTTCTACAATAATCTGTGTAAACACATTGTTAAAACAGAATCGTTTTTCATATTTTACTAATAAATGACAAACTGTAGACATAAACTATATAATGTGTAAAGCCTGAAGTCCAAAGATCAAATAAACACTTTCAAAAAAGGTACAAAGACGATACAACAGCTTCCGTGGCGCAGCGGTAAGAATTGCTGACTTGTAATCAAGAGTCCCCTGCTTCAATCCTGACTGCCTCATATATTTAACATTTTGAGAAGTGAGCCGCTCTGATTGTTAATATTATACAATAAACACATACATTAGATTTGCGTCTGCAACAGCCATTGTAAATTTATAGTACTTGTAAAAATGAGTGCTTTTTTTCACTTTTATTCTCTCAGTCACGATCACGATACATACTACTGCCTCCCTCCCACGGAATCTGACACTTTGCTGAGAAAATATGAAAGTTCAGGGAAGTCCTACACATGCACAGAACATAAGCAAGAAATTTTGAAAACGTTTTTCACATTTATATTATACTAAAAGATACCATATCATTTTCTAGGTTGCCTTAATTCTAAGCAGGGATGCAGGGTGGCTGGAGCCTATCATGGCAGGTATTGGGCGCAAGGGGGGAACAATCCCTGGACAGGGCACCAGTCCATCACAGAGTAAACACAATTGCACACAAACACACACTGGGGCAGATTTAGCATCACCAGTCCACTTAAACTGCATGTTTTTGGATTGTGGGGTTAAACCGGAGAATACAGAGGAAACCCATGCAGACATGGGGAGAACATACAAACTTTGGACACAAATCTAGTCTCCCTACTGCAGAGCAGGATTACTACCACTGAACCATTGTGCTGCCCTATACAGAAAGATTCTATTCAATAATTTTTAAAATACAAAATAAATTAGTGTCTTCAAAGTGCAACACAACACAATGTGCTCAAAAACAAAAAGGTCTGTTTAATTGAAAACATACTGAAATGTAACCATTAAAATGCAAAATTTTGAAATAATTCATAATAGTATTTAAGGAAATACATTTACTGTATATTCAAAAACATTTGTGATTTGAAAATCTCTGAGGAGAATTTAGTTTTTCATCTACTGCAATAAAGCAATAGTTGTATATAAGAAATGCTAATCAAGTCTTACTCTAGAGAAATACTTATCCACCATCTCATCCTTCTCTCTTAAAGTCTGTGTTTTAAATTTAATTAAGCTGCAGTTTGTCCTTAGATGTAACTTTATAAGTAATCAATTTAGTCCAGATTAAATCAGAGAGATGCCCTTTTGTGTACCGTACAGTAATGGCATTCTCTTAAACATTTTTATATAAGTAAAAAAATACTACAACGACAGTTTTAAGAAAAGATGTCATTTTGATGACAGAAGTCATGATAAATTTACAGCTGTGTTGCCATAGTTTTAGAAGAGCTCTATGAAATGTCATGCACTTTTTATTGGCATGTTAACCTGGAGTAACCTTGCAGAGCATTTCTTTAACAAATTTTTAAATTTAAAAACCTTTTTAAATAAGCAGCACCCTGTAGCCACTTTTAAAATGTCATCTGCCCAGGATGAAAAAATTAAATTGCTTCACACTAAATATGTAATTGCCTCGAGCAAAGAAAAGGTGCTTTGTAAATAAAATGTATTACAGTAATACATTAATATTACCAACCTTTGATCTCAGATTTTTACTGGTATAATATGAGATTTAATATTAAAGCTTAGTGCAGTGCTTGATATGCAGTACACTGTATTGTAAAATGTTTATTTGGCAAGAGGTTTTACCTTGATCAGTCAGTACACTGTATTGTTGTTACAAAAACATCGCCTCAGTACTAGCCTGAATCTTTAAAAACAACTGGCACTAAACACAAAAAGAAAGTGGCTTTAACAAGCATCGAAAAAGGTTCTAAATAGCCACATCTTTAGAAGGTCACTATTCATATTGACTTTTAATGGCCTCTCTTCTTGCAACATACATTTTACAACCCACTTAACAAAAACACATCTATGTGTCAGAATGCACATTCAGTAACCTCTTGTTTCTAGGAAACACTTTTCACATGTATGGTTTTCCATTTGTTGTTCTCCTCATGAACAAACAGTGCCACAAAAGCATCTCATGATCAATCAAACAAATGATCAGCAGCATTAGCAATTGCTCAGTAAATACTCATTTAACTGACCAGAAATACACTGATAACAAAATATGTGTGAAAAATTAGGATAAGCCAAGTGAGAAACTAATGGTTCCAAAAAAAGCAGTTGCACTACCCCCTAACATGGTTCCAGAAATGAGTAGAAAATGTTGGCCAGGCAGAAGCAAAGCCTGAAAATGAGTGTCTTTAAACAAATCTGCGATACTCTCTTGCTAGACCCAGCATTTTTGATCTTTGCCAATAAAAAAGCAAATCAACTGATAATAATGTAGATGCTAACCATATTGTGTCACAAAGTTATATTTGTTAAGTTATATACTATATTTCTTATTCTTCAGAAGCTGCAATCAAAAATCCCAGTGTTGAGCTTGTCATGGATTGATTTATATAAAAAAATATATACCAGCTGATTTCCATAAAAACAGAGGGCATGATTAAAAATAGATGCAAGCTTAGATCCTTCATTGTGTGTCTCTCACTGACATGATTCAAATAAAATAATGCTTAAAAAGTCCAAAAATGTTTTTGCAGTTTAACATGTTGACTGCAGGACCATGTATTACCAGATTTCTGCAGTATAGGTTTATATACTCAGCAAAAAAAGAAACGTCCCTTTTTCAGAACTGTGTATTTCAACAATAATGTTTTAAAAATCCAAATAACTTTACAGATCTTCATTGTAAATTGTTTAAACAATGTTTTTCATGCATGTTCAATTAACCATAATCAATTAATTAACATGCACCTGTGGAATGGTCGTTAAGACCTTAACAGCTTACAGAAAGTAAGCATTTAAGGTCACAGTTCTAAAAACGCAGGACACTAAAGAGACTTGTCTACCGACTGTGAAAAACACCCAAAGAAAGTTGCCCAGGGTCCCTGCTCATCTGCGTGAACGTGCATTAGGCATGCTGCAGGAAGGCATGAGGACTGCTGATGTGGCTAGGGCAATAAATTGCCATGTCCACTCTGTGAGACGCCTAAGACAGCGCTATAGGGAGACAGGAAGGACAGCTGATCATCCTCGCAGTGGAAGACCACGTGTAACAACACCTGCACAGGATCGGTACATCCGAATATCACACCTGCGTGACAGATACAGGATGGCCACAACAACTGCCCGAGTCACACCAGGAACACACAATCCCTCCATCAGTGCTCAGACTGTCCGCAATAGGCTGAGAGAGGCTGGACTGAGGGCTTGCAGGCCTGTTGTAAGGCAGGTCCTTACCAGACATCACCAGCAACAACGCCGCCTATGGGCACAAACCCACCTTCGCTGGACCAGACAGGAGTGGCAAAAAGTGTGTGAGTTTCTGCATGACAGCAATGTCAGTGTCCTGCCATGGCCAGCGAAGAGCCCAGATCTCAATCCCATTGAGCAAGTCTGGGACCTGTTGGATCGCAGGGTGAGGGCTAGGGCCATTCCCCCCAGAAATGTCCAGGAACTTGCAGGTGCATTGGTAGAAGAGTGGGGTAACATCTCACAGCAAGAACTGACAAATCTGGTCCAGTCCATGAGGAGGAGATGCACTGCAGTACTTCAAGCAGCTGGTGGCCACACCAGATACTGACTGGTACTTTTGATTTTGAGCCTCCCTTCATTCAGGGACACATTGTGAAACATTTTTAGTTTATGTCTTATGGTGTTGACTCTTTTAGTGTTCATACAAATATTTACACATTAAGTCTACTGAAAGTAAAAACAGTTGAAAGTCAGGGGACGTTTCTTTTTTTGCTGAGTATACATATATGATAAATAATAATCAAAATTCATAAAAAATATGAAACGTATTAGAAAGCAACAGTAACTCTGTCAAAGTTACTGTAAATGTAAAAAAAGAAACTGTTAATTACTTTATTATATAACATTTTTCACTTGAATGAGAGTCCTTGAAGGATGGCACCATGCAGAGTGCAGGCTGAGAAGTACATTTGCTGGAAATATATTGCATTTCTCTGCACTGTCCACGCTTGTTATACACAACAAATTTTGTAGTTGTTAACTGTGGTCGGTAGGTAGCAAAAGTTTAAGTATTGCTGTCCTGACAGTCGTGATGAGTCAAATGCCTTGTGTTGAAGAAACGCCTTCAGGCCCAATATCCATATCAGTGTTACTATGTTGATCACTGTCATTATAGTCAAAATAGTCATCTTGCAACCAATCTAGTTGTTTCACAACATCAGCAGTTTTATACCTTTTTTGCCATGATATAATTACAGATTGTCTATTTATAGCAATATTTTCTACAAGGTGTTATGTTCAAAGAAATTCTACGCCAATCCACTATATGACAGCACTATAGTAGATAACTGAGACGAGGCAGCTTGCTGATATATGGCTTCTCTCATATGTCACGTTTTAACAGGCTCAATGAAATACTTGTACCTTGTGTTCAAAGTGTTAAAATACAATTTACTAAACATTCACAGAGAAATAACCTTGCCTTAGTCAATTATCGAATGCACAATTTGATCTGTTTATTTACTAAAAAGTGGCCGAGCAAATATGAAACTATTCCTTTAGCTGAGGGAGAACCAAATGGTTGTATCTTCCTTATAATGCTTGAAGCGACTTAAGAATTTTTTTTGAAGAACTTCATATTGATTCTAAAACTATAGATTATTTCACATCCCTTGAGGGGCTCATAAGATATATTATAAGAGAAAACAGCTCATTCTTAATAGTTATTCATAAACCACCTGACCTATATTCATTGTTAATGTCTGAATTTGGCAGCAATTTGTCTGTCTTAAATATATATTATGATCATGTAGTGCTGATATGAGATTAAATATTGACATACGTACATGTGAAAAGTAGACAATTTTAGCAAATGTTTATACACAGGCTAAACATTTTTATCAGATTATTATAGGTCTAATTCATTATCACAATCATACATTTAATGCTTTAATTCAAAATGTTAATGTTAACTATTACATATTAAACAATCTCTGATAACTGAAAACTTATGTTTGATTTGTTCTTTGCCCTCACCAATACGATCACAGATTAAAATAAGAACATGGTGACATTTAGACTAACAATTCATATTAAAATTGTTGTGTGTATCATGAGAAACTCAACCGTACTTCTGAAAAATAATACAGATCAGTTGAAATATAATGTGTCCCTGAAAGAGGCCTTGCATACAATAGCACTTCTTACTGTAAAACAAAACCGATGATCACACAAAGTAACTCACTGGTTTAATAAAATCACTCACACTCTTAAATTAGAATTCAAAAGCTTGAGTATACATGGAGAGCAGCAAAATTAAAAGTATTTCCTTCTGCATAAAATTAAAAAGCTCTTTTTTCAGGGAGACACTTAACACTGTTCAAGACTATCAGATGAAAACATAAATAACTTTTCTACACCCCATAAAATAATTGTAAATTTGGCTAATGCAAATTTGTACTGTCAAGCAAAATCCCTATAAATATTTACTACACAGATTTTACGATAATATCACAAATTGTAAAGTCATCTCTCAACCTTAATATTGCAGTGTCGCATCTTAGATATAAATTCAGTTTCTAAAGTGAAATCTACCACAGTACCTATCTTTTAGGCACTTTTTACAATTCTTGCCATTATCAATATATCTTTATTGACTGTCATAGTTCTATAATGTATTAAAGGCAACCAAGGCTTGCATCATGAAGACTGAAACCACAAAATGGCTGCCGCCATAGTCTAATCAAAATGGTGTCCAAAAAAATGTTATAAAATGGTCAATTTCTAAATTAAGGCTCCAGTCAAGAAAATCATAATAGAAGTAAATTCCTTGTGTCCATAAACATCAAAATTTACACAAATTCAAAAGAAACTCAATGCAATAACAACGCCCCTGTTTACTGAGACCATGCACATCAAGCTTGTTAGTGAACTGTTTATGAAACTGAGTAAATACAGTAGATTAGATGCATGAATGTCACTCCAATGGACCCTAAAGCAATCTCCAGGGACAAATCCTCTCACGTGGACAAGATACTGAAACCCCATTGCCCATGAAGAATCATACAGACTATAACCCACAGGTTATAGTATAGTGGAGCTGGACTCCTTTTACAGTCACCAAAACACTTGGTAATTAAACCTATGATCTTCAGATTCCTTCTCACCATTCACCACATACAAGTTTCTTGTTACAGCCTTCCATGGATGTGAAAGGCAAAGAATAGGTTACAATAAATCTACAGGAAGACCCCTGAGAAGATACTGACTTACAGCAAACCTCACATTACAGGATATACACCCTAATGTCTTTTTGTATGTTTTCCCATTTATCTCCTTCCCTTTTCCTAATCAAACTATATGAGTTTCTTTAATCAAGTTTAGAAAAAAAATGGTGGAACCAGTCAATTGATTAAGAAGTAAATGGAAGGTAGGTGGTTGTTCTTAACTGTGCTATAATTTGATTTAGCTCTGTATAGTCAATACATGGTCTCAACCCTCCATCATTTTGATATTTCTTTGGCAGGACATCCATTTGTGCACAAAGATGAGAGATGGAAGATGGAATAATAAAATAGGTTACTATATCTTTATGAAATTATCTCACTTGCAAATGTATATGTGGAGATAATATTTCAGAGACATATTGCCAGTTGTTTTCCCATCTGCCATAACAATCCATGGTTTAATTTTTAAAGGTATAGGACTGTACTTTTTTTCCTAGTAAAATACTTTGTCTCAAAAAATGCTCCTCCATCTCCTTTTAAGTGTGTTAATTTCTTCCCTTAAAAAAAAATTTGGTCAAACATCTTTTCACAGAGATCAGAGGTAATTTCTTAAACTTGCTTTCACAGAACATCAACCTGCCCCTTCAATTGTTTTGAATTTAAAAAAAACTCTGGTTCTTTGTTTGGATCAAACATGGTGATCCAACATTATGTAGTCTGCAAAAAGGATAGGCAGTTTAGACAATGATAGTGAGGCACAGGAGAAAGAACAATCAATATAAAGTCAAGGTCAAAATCAAAAGTCAAAATGATAGAATGTTGGAGCCAAATAGTAAACTAAAAAATCAGAGCATTGTTTAAATAACCAGTAATCAAAATAAGAAGTAAAGTGATTCACTAGGTTTAGTTTAATTTTGGATAAAAAATAGCCATCAAAAGACCTTTCATCCCTTCACCAATTACCCTAGCAGCCATGACCTGCAACATGACAACTGAAACCTCAAAATGGCTGCCACCACAGTCTAAACAAAATGGTGTATGAAAAGACATAAAACAAAATTCAGTTTCTAAACGAAGGCACCAGTCAAGGAAACAACCACAGAATTAAATTACCTGAAATCATAAGCTCCAAAAACCTAGATTTGTTTATATATTCAGAAAAACATGGAACATTCTTTAGAAACTCTATTTATAGCACTGTCATAACATGCATGTTATTCAACATGTGCAGTTGTATGTCTGTGTAATTCATCATATGTGCCAGCATTTCAATATAGCTGGACTCAAATAATATTTTTTCCTCCTCAAAGGCACCTCATGTAAGTACCACATTAAATTAGTCCTTCCATTTTCACAAAGAAAGCCCACCACTTATTCTTAATTTTGCAGGTGAACAACTGTTCAAAACTGCACTCTTTACTTTCGTCTCGATTGCTTTGTCTGCACTTTGTCATTTTGCGTATTCTCCCATCTTCATGTCACATTCTTGCTAGCTGTGTACTTCATATTCCATTGCAATGTCATTCCAAGTGAGTTCTTTACTTAACTGAAAAAACTGGTGCGCCAACAGTTTTCAGAAGTTTTTTTTCTTCATCATGCTCAGTGAAACAATGTGAGTGGCATTTCTTTGTTGATTTGATTTTTGATTTTATAGTTGACTGCTGAAAGCAGCCAACCTTTTACATTTGGGTAACAATGTGCAGATGCAGTTAAGTACGAGCCAGAGGAGAGACACAATTTTTACTAGGGTACAACATTCAATGGCATTGCTTTTGGCAGTAATGGGGAGGTCTTTCTTGTAAAAGAAAAATGTCTTTAATCACATTTTCTGCATCACATGGCATTTAAAGTGCTTCAATTTAGGAAAAGTAGAAGGACAGGAGCATGACATGCACACTGATAAAATAACAGAAGATTTACAAACACAGATTCTAGAGTTAACTATTGGTGTCAAAAAGTTAATAGATCTGAGGTTTGGTGACTACTTGAATTAGTAAGTATAATCATGTAATTCTTGTTCTTAACTTATTTTACTGCTTTTCAGCTAAGCTTAGAGCTGATTTGAAAGTCCTTCTTTATACAAAAGAAGCTTTAAATGTGGATGGAAAAGAAACAAAAAGAAAGAAAGGGCAGGATCACGTAGGAGCCAGAGGTTGAGGTAGGAGCCAGAGGCTGAGGAAGGAGCCCTCATACTGCGTGTTTTCCTGAGAGTAGAAATGGCCCAATATGCAGTACCTCCCAGAGCGGCCAAAGAATTGGTGTGACTCAGTGACCAGGAACTCTGTGAGTTCCAGACAGGATAGTGGGAGGAGATGCCAGATTTTAGATGGAAACATTGGGGCTCATAGTTTTTATGAACTGTCTCTTGAGTTTAACCTCATTGCTATTGGATTATTTATTTAGACTGTTTTTAATTGTCACTTTCACTGTTGACTTTTTTGGATTATTTATTCAACGAAGATTAGAAGCACTGCACTATAGAACATTGTTTTATTGGTTTTAAATAAAAGCACTAAGTCACTTTTGCACCTACTTCTTGACTAGATATATGTGTCCTCATTTGCCCGGCATTTTGCATTTTAGTTGTGACTATCAATGGTTTGAGATCAAGGGACTTCCAAACAGAAGAGGGATCATGGAGCTGACCCTAGCTATCACAAATGGTGGCAGCTTTGGGATGAGCTGTGGCAATGAGGAACTAACAACGGAAGGAGAATCAGCACATAGTTTAGATGCCAGACTCAATGTAATGAGTCCACAAACTCAAACCTGATGAAGACATTTTAAGAGTTTTGAACTGTTTAACCCTTAAACTGCCAGAACTGGCTATAGTTAGTTCCCAATGCAATTTGCCAGCTTGCCGGAGCCAAGTATATTCGGCAAAGTACATTCGTTGACCGCCGCAACCAGCTAAAGTCAGATTCCAGTGCAATTTAGAAACATGCCGGAGCTGAGTATATTTGGCGACGTGCATTCATTGAACTCCACAACTGGCTAAAGTAGTTTCCCAGTGCAATTTGCAAGCACGCCGGATCCGAGTATATTCGGCAACGTATATTCATTGAATGCTGCATCTGGCTATAGTCGTGTCTCAGTGCAATTTCCAGCACGCAGGGGCCAAGTATATTCGGCAACGTACATTCATTGAATGCCGCAACCGGCTATAGTCGCTTCACAGTGCGACTTGGGTAGATGTATGTGTCCTCATTTTCCCAGCTCATCTGGGTAATGAATATCAACAGTTCGTGTTCAAGGGACCCCTAAATGGAATAAGGATCATGGAGCCGACCCGGAATGTCACACCTATCTACTTATTTGATCTTGCCAATAAATGGAAACCTAAGTGTATGTTTGGTCTATTAAAGATTACAAGAATAAATAAAACAGCAGTTCAAACTGTAGAAAAGTCTTTAAGAGATGCCATACTTATCTCAACATTTAAATAAGGAAAGATGACCCATAACTTTGATCTAGTATGCCATGATTAGAGTTGCTAATTAGCAATTGATGTTTCCAGTTGTTTCCTTTCTCAGTGTTTTGTTTTGACCCTTGGTGCCACTCTCACATTGCCAGGTTTATACTTCTCCACATTGGTAGTGACACAAAGGTAGCCTTGAAATTCAAGAAGGCAGTGATTTCATCTTCTTATATGATTGTGCCTAGAATATGTACAGTATATATAGTTTAGAATGCCCAGTAGGATGTTTGCAGAATCATCACTTGTTTGACTTTCTGTACCTTAAAACTGACCCTTAATCTCCCACATAGGAATTATTTTCTTTAGCAATACCGTTGACTGAAGTTTTTTTCCCCATTTAGTCTACTTTCATCTGGCAATATTTCAGTTATAATGATACTTGACTTATAGTGTAGTGATTTTATCAGATTGACATTTGCTGTTTTACTTTATATTTAATTTAATTTGTTTGTTTATGAATGGAAATAATGTATGGTTTATAGTATTATGGCTGGGAACTTGAGTAAGCCAGCACTTAGTGAAGATCACAATACAAAAATAAATTGAATTGAAGTGAGTTGAACTGAATAACTAGAAACTTGCACTGTGGATTCCTGGCAACCACCCTGGACATCATCAGTTATGCTGCATTAAACAGTGAATCCCATATTCTCTACCGTGCCAGTTATAAACTATGCAAGGCAATCACTATTTTGTATAGTTTAATAAGTCTTGAATAATATTATTCCCTGCTGTCTACAGTTGTGCAATACAAAGAGTAAATGAGATAAGATTTACAAGAAGAAGTTTTACTCAAATATAGATTGATTTCCAGTACAGGTTGGGCCCTGTTTTAAGAAAATGCACTAACCCATATCCATAAGTAAGTATCAAATATTATGATTTAGTTGGAAATACTTGGTTTTGCAATAACTAAATATAATTTAATTAGTAAACTATTCATTTGAATGCTTGAAGCAGTAAATCACAGTGAAAGTAGCCCTGAGCTTATGGTAAGATTAAGGAGTAATGGTTCAAAGCAAGAAGAACATTCATAATTTAAACATAATTTACAAAGTGCACCTTGTGGAGAGCAGGATTTTTTTTTCTCCCAAAAGAAGCCCACATCATTTAGTTAAAAGAGAAAGTTGTAATCTTTCACATTAAGACATTGTACATGTAATTAGTGGGACATTAGTAAACTTCTCCTTCACAAAACATTTGTTATATGGTAGTGACAAATGGGTGGTGGAGTAAGAGCATATTTTCCCTATAGAAACTGCAATGCAGTGCTAAAGGTCAAACACATTTTAAACTTCTCAATTTCTTTATATAACCATTTATCAATAAATATATAATTGGTATCCTGGCATTACATTTATTTTTACCAACATAAATGCTGTGAATAAAGTAATTTTATAAGGTGTCTGCTTAAGGCAAGAATGAAAGAAAATACATTTCATGCACATTAATTTTTACCTTTATTTTTACTTTTAAAATGACACGTTTCACGTCACTAGTTTAAAGTATTTGTTCATCCCTTTTCAAAACCAACTTATTCTGTTATAGAGTTACAAGGCCCTGGTGTCACAACTTAGATGGCAACCAGAACAAAAAATAAACAGTTGTTGAAGGCACAAAACATACTGAAAGTAGTAGTAGTAGTCATAATGTTATCACATATACAGAGTACACTAAAATTGTTATCATATATAATAAACAAGAATGTATTAAAATACATAAATCAGTTTTATTTCATAGACAAAATAAAATTGGCTTACATGATATAGTCCGTACTCCTGCTTTAGTAGAGAAGAAGATGGTACAAGATGTTCTCCTGCTCTATATTTCTTTCTATCCTGATCATTTTTGTTGATAACTACATACTTTTGTTAATAAATATAAGAAGGTTTTCTGAAAATGTGGAAACCTGGAGTTACACATGACAGACAAAAAGGTGGATGAATTAACTTTTTATAGAAAGTAACAATTCAGATTAATACAAATATGTTTGTGTAGATATATTTTAAACATTTCGGTAAGTTTGTTCATTAAGTAGGTGACATGTTATGGGCTTAAAATAACACATTTGGATTCGTAAAAGCTCAAATTGTGCTGAATTGGATATTATAGGGGTGGCATGGTGGCACAGTGGTAGCGCTGCTGCCTCGCAGTAAGGAGGCCTGGGTTTGCTTCCCAGGTCCTCGCTGCGTGGCGTTTGCATGTTCTCCCCGTATCTTTGTGGGTTTCCTCCGGGTGCCCCGGTTTCCTCCCACAGTCCAAAGACATGCAGGTTAGGTGCATTTGATCCTAAATGGTCCCTAGTGTGTGCTTGGTGTGTGGGTGTGTGTGCCCTGCAGTGGTCTGGCACCCTGCCTGGGGTTTGTTCCTGCCTTCCACCCTGTGTTGGCTGGGATTGGCTCCAGCAGACCCCCATGACCCTGTGTTAGGATATAGCGGGTTGGACAATGACTCATTGGGTAATATACTGTAGGTTGGCATCCTTGAAACTATCTACGTTATCTGAGACACACAGACGAGCATGGATACCCAGAGAGAAGCGTGGAACCTCATCACAAGTTCCTCTCAGGCTGTGCTAGTTACATTTACCCCTTCTGGTCCTTTGTACTGTATACTGTGATCTTCTTTATTAAGAGGAAGACATAAAAGAAAGCTGCACATGATACTAGACTAGAAACCATAATAGTTCATAATAGTAGCCTGGGGAGGAATGTCATGACTATCTTGAACATCACAGAAAACTTGAAATAAATTGGTTTTTAAGTGAAAAGGGTCCAAGAGTTCACCAACAGGGTAGAAGACAAGGCTGAGTCTGCAACAGTAAGGTTGAGATTGGTAACCAAAATTCATGAGACAAATCAAAATTTGAAATTGTTGATGAATCAAAGTCAAAACTAGAAACTTCCGAATTGCACAAAACTAGTTTATTTTGGTGACACTTTTCTATTTATGCAGAGTTTGAACCTCTATTGAACCACATGTAATGCCAGACACAACCCAAGTGATTAGCAACATGCAGTGACTAAATGACATACAACTTCAAAACAAACACATATGATTCAATAAACAACATAACAACCAAATTAAAGTTTATTTCTTGAATGAATCCAAACAAAGCCCTCCTATGTCACAGGCACTAGGTCCACCTAGTATGCATAGAGAACATTTTAGATTAACCTAAACAAGTAAATTACTGTAGGGGCTCAAACATCTTTACCTAGAACTTAAGAACATTCTTCAGGCCCATATCCCAGCCAATGAATCAAATAATGCATTCAACAGCCAAAGTGATGTGAATCAATGATTTTTAGAATCCCCATAACATCCCCCATAAAATAACAGGAGCAGTTGCCCCAGATGGATTTGACTATAGACTAGAGAAAACTGCTTTTAAATGGGAGACACCGAAGGCAGAATAAATTTAATAATATGAATGAATAGCAAACATGTCTCAAGGCCAAACTGTTTCAATAATTTTATATGGGCCTATTTATCTAACAGTGTACTTCTAGGATGAAACTCTCAACTGTAAAGAGACCTTTTGACCTACTTGATAATTGAGCAGATCATTATGTCAGCAATGAGTGAACCTCTCTATGGCGAGGATGGTCTCCTTAAAATCCTCTTGATCATTAGCCTAATTCATTTAAAAGTTTTCCAAATAATTATTAGATATTGTCAAAGAGGTCATAACATTAAAGAATGTTTATGACCATACTCAAACTAACAAGATAAATTCCAGCAATACAAGATCTATGAATACTTCTAGAAAATTCAGCAAAAGAGAGGATTATTTTCCAGACAAATCAGAATTCATTTGTACTATATCTTAAATATTTCTCTATTTTCGGATTTATTCTTTCAGCTTGATCACTTGACCTAAGGAAATTGCCAGATGCCATCTCTTATATATATTTCTCTTCTGGTTCGTCCTGCTTCCTCTTCAAAACCGGTCCCCCCCACACGCAGCCCACATGGCATTTCTCGATTCCTATTCCTCTCTTCCAAACCCTTCCCCTCACTGCCTGCGGCCTCCCATACACCCCCACGCTGCTTTTCTAGATTCCTATTCTACCTTCGAACTACCGTGTTCCCCGCTCCTCTCTCATGACCCCATTGGTGTCACGTCACTGCCCGATATTTAGCCTGACTGCATGACCTTTCACTTCGGCCATGTGTGCGCCTGGGAGTCTTTTCCGTAGTCTGGTACAGGAAGGTACTCTCTCGATCATTGGCATTGGTTTTGCTCCTTGCTATTGGTTTCGCTCCTTGCTATTTTTGTTATACTGCGACGGTTGTTTCCTAAGACTTTGTTATAAAATGAACAACAGTATCTTCTCCGTCGATGGGTTTTTGTACAACTTCATCTCTATTCCGGGGTCCGGCAACTGCCTGTTCCTATCAGTGGGTTATTTCTTGACACAAACGGTTGACGAAGGCAATGCACTCTCACTACAACATAGGGCATTAGATTTCGTTGCATCACATTGGAACAGATTTGGAGACTTTCTTCCTGTTGTTCTTTCCAACGCAAGTCGAGCTATCACAACAAGTCATGAGTACTATCAATACATGGCGACATCTGGAGTTTATGGTAGTGAAGCTGAAATTCAATCTCTTTCCGGGATTCTCCATGCTACCATTGTCATTTACTTCAAACACGACCCCAACATCCCGCCTTGCATTACGTTTGCTCTTGTTGGTAAAACAAATCATCAAGCAGCATTTTAAATGACCCCAAAAGCCACACACACGTCTTGTATGCTTTTAATGTGCTGCCTTTATAGGCAGTGATGTGGCAGTCTGAACAAACCTCAATCACAACTCACACTGCCAAAATGTAAATAAAAAATTAAAAAAGCTCTACCTTTCCTTCAACCCATTGGCTTTCTAAAATGACTTATCTAAAGTATGCATGTAAGTAAGCTGGAGCCTAACCCCGTAAACATCGGGAGGAAAGCACAGATAATCATTGGACCAACACGAGCCATTATAGGGTGAACATACACACACCCTCTTCATGCCTTCTCTGGATGGCTCAGCTCCTTCTAACAGCCCCACAATGGTTTTCATGTGGAAAAACATAATTGTTGTCTAATATTGTAGATGCCATTTCAATCTAAAAGACTGCTATGTTCATTTCAACAGCTTTACTTTTAACTCTTTCAGGGCAGATGTCAACTTTTGTCAAAAAGAGTGGTTGATGGTGGTCATCAACTGTCAACGGTGACAAAACCCACCGTTAGGTTTTATTTGGACTCTCTTTTCTAGAAGGAAAGTTAGCTTTGTTGGTTTGGCTGATATTCCCTTTGCACGTGTGAACAGTGAGGAGCAAACAACAGCAAACATAGCATGGACACCTGGTGAGAGATCAAAGCAAATGTGTAAAGTGGACTACTCCGTGTATAGGTGATGTTCTGCATATCATCACCAAGATGGACTCTGACTTGTCAGCCTCCGATTTTGATACAAGTGATTGAAAATTAACATGGGGGGTCCCAGTTTGTGCAGCTGACGCACTTATGGCAACATTTACCTGGGAGGACCGCCACTTACGACATCAGGAGGATCAAACTAGATTGCAATGCATCGCCACTGCTGTCCCCACCCCTTGCCATGCGAAGACAGCCTGGCAAAGTCAGCCTGCCACGTATTCTATTCCTGGTGAACTGGCAGCCACAGCACACCGGCAATAGACATTTTGAGTTGATTTCTGTGCTTTTGGGAAAAAATATTCAGCCCTCGAAGAGTTAACCCACTAAATGGCACAGACTGTATAAGGATTATGTGCTATAGTTAAGCCTGGTCATGTCTATTACTGGCTGCCACCAACTGAAATTATGAGGTCAATTGCAAATTTAGTGAACACAATGGGTAGAAAAATGAACAGCACTGCCCAAATCAGAAGTGCATTTTACATTTTGTTCAACATTTTTGTCAATGAAAGACCTTGTGTTTCTTGAGCTAAACAAAAAGTGATGCTTGTTACTTGCACAACTAACATTGTTGGTGTTAATTCTCTTTAGAGATATTAAACAACTTTATAAATCTGATCAGTGTATGCCTTGTCATTTTAAAAACTATAAACTCTCTAGAGTAAAAAAGGTGAGTTAAGCATACAAACTAAGGAAGTTAACATATTTCAAGATTCTGGGAGTGATTAGCATAGTTTTCTGCTTCCTTAAAAAGCTGCACTGACAAAAATAATGCACAGCAAAGGAAAAATCAGTTTTAACACATCTGTAACAAATTCTCAAAAGTTGTAGTTAAATATTTTTTAAAATGTAATCAAATGAATAGAATATATTGACTTCCTTATTATTCATCACAGTTTATATCCCAGCATCTGGTAGTCAAGATAACATGCAGTATAATAGAGGAGTCTGGCACTAATCCTTATGCTATACGTGTGCAGCAAGACCAGAAAGAATTAATAAAGGCTTTGGCATTTATTCAGTGTTCTGTGAATTCCTGCATAAATCTTTGATTTCTGAGTAATTTACACACTCTCATGCAAAGCTAAAAATGATTCACTACTTCCATTAATGATATTATAAACATTTTTTTTAAGTGTAAGCCTAAATTTGATCAAACACCTACATTTTTAACCTTTTTTCCACACAAAAAAGGCAACTTTTTTTTTTACTACAGAACACTTTGTAAAAAACTGGGATCCACTCAGAGTAAGAATGATTACATACAGTAGATTTACAGGCATAAAATGTAATTTAAGAAATACATTGATCAGCTAATAAATACAAATAGGTTGTCAGGGATGCCAGGGGCGACGATCCGGCCGGGATGGCTTGAGGGACCGGAAGATGACTGGAGAGAGGCGGGACGAAGGAATGTCCATCACGTGCCGGGGGGAGACCCGATTGGGCTGGAGGAAGGGGCCCACAGGAAGTTGCCGGCGTCTGGGGCTGACGGACAGGTAAGCTCCGCGTCGGTTAACTTCCTGTCTTTGCCGGCTGCTCTGTCGGAGCTGGAGGCGTGCCTTCAGCTCGCGGGGCAGCGTGTGTCGCAGGTGCTACGTGCCCTCCAGGCAGAGTTGTGAGTACTGGAGATGAAAGCGGTCACGTCATTCGAAGAGCTACTGATGGCTATTAAACGGCGTGACGCTGGATTCTTCAGTCGGAGGTGTATGGCGGGGAAGGTGAGTACAGCCGTCCCCGTACAGCACAAGGGAGGATCTGCTGAAAACGGCTGTGATAACAATGATCAGCAACAAGTAGGCAGTCCTCCGACAGTGGATGCGGCGCAGGGGGCTGTGCGTGCAGTGAGGGGAGAGACAGCGAGAGGGCTGGCACGACACGGGCTGTTGAGGTCCTAGCGCCCTCCGCCCCGAGTCGGCGGCAGTCTCGCACCGCTCTACAGGGACGCAGACGGGAAGGAGTCTCTTTTTACACAGTAAGGAGACTCAGACCATCAGGGCGTCCCAGAGTGACAGGAGGAATCGAAGAGTGGATGCCGGCTCCTCCGATAGGATGGGACGTGGTGCTGGGAGCACAAGTCCGAGTGCTGGCTGCCCTCTGCGGGGGCAGAGGGAACCCATGACGTCAGCGGAGAGGAAAGGACTGCAGGCGGTCCCGTCTGTTACACCGACAGGAGGGACACGGAACCCACAGAGGGGGTGCCGAACAGGCAAGTGCCGGGGTGCCGGATGGAGGGGGGAACGCTGCCAGTGCGGGGCACAGAGGGACGCCAGGGAAGGGTGTCCAGGCAGCGGTTCTGCCCCTTTGTTTTTGTTCGTTTCAGGACCGGAACCCGGACAAGCAGTAGGACCCGCTTCGTTGGGAACCTGCCCTCAGGAGACGGGCCGTCTGCTTGAAGGACTCTCCGCTGGCGAGGGGGTGCCGCCACGGCTGACGGAGACTAGGAGGGTGCAAGTGGCTCCAACCAAAGGGGCACGGCGTCCTCGGAGGGGGTGCCGAAGCAGCAGGCCCCGGGGTGCCGAGTTGGACACCGGTGGCTCAGAAGTAGGACCCGCTTCGGGGATAAGTTGCCCTCGCAGGACGTGCCGCTCCTCCCGAGTGGTCTTCACTGGCTGTGGGGCAGTGTCAGGGATGCCAGGGGTGACGACCCGGCCGGAACGCCTTGAGGGACCGGAAGAGGGCGTGTGCCCATCTGGGATCACGTGGGGGCCGCCACCCTAGTTGCTTTGGGGGCCACAGGTTCAGGGCTTGGAAGCCCAACCCTGTAGGGGCCTGTGGTCACCGCCAGGGGACGTCCCGATGCCTTGGGAACCCTGGACCTCAGCACTTCTGCCACACCAGGAACTACTGGAGGGAAGAAAAGCAGGGACACCCGGAGAGCTTCCGGGAGTACAGCCGGCACTTCCGCCACACAGGGGCGTGCCGGCGGGTGATTGCCGGAACCCACCTGGAGCACATCCGGGTGCTAATAAAAGGGGCCGCCTCCCTTCATTCGAAGTGATCACAAAGAGCTTTTGTTCCTATGATATGAAAATATAATTAATATTCACCCACGACAACAACCTTTGACACAGTCAAACTGAGTTGACTGACAAGTAACGACATATATAAAAAAGGGGGAGACAGGTGGGAACGGCTTAGACAAGCTGGTTAGGTGAAAAGACTTTTGTGCTAGTTTGAAATGTCAAAACAAAATAAATAGTGAGTTACAGGGGAGAGGGCAAGGTTTCCCCTGGAACACTAGATGGCAGTCCACCAGGTTGCAGCAGCATCACGGATTCACTATATCCTTCAATGATATTCTAAGTTTTAATATTTTTTCATAAGAACTAGTAATAGGATTTGTCGCTGTAAACTATGTGGTTGTGCCCTTGAAAAAATTGTATGTAAAATGACAGCATAATGATGTTACAAAGCAACATAGTAATAGTTGTAGAAGCAGCAGCAAAAAGTGTGCCAAAAAACTGAATTACAAAAAAAGAATAACAATAGATTTATAAAAGATAAAAATTATGTACAAGACAGGAACAGTACATAATCAGGGCAGGAGTACTAAATGGTACAAAGCATGCAAAGAACCGAAATAGAACAAAAAAGGTGACTTAATAGTGACTTGTGTAATTTTAGCCATGATTATATAATAATGTCTTGGCATCCACGGTTTGAAGACTTACTTACTTTAAAACTGCAAAGTATTACCAATACTGATAAAATAGAATATTTAAGAAATGTAACATAACAAACTGGATAATTTCTTCATATATTTATTTTAACATGCATTCCCCTAATTCTACGTGCAGGTTTCTAGTTTATCCTTTAAATTTCACATAGCATGCCTCAAGAGTCACAGTGCCTGCTGATTTAACCTAAAGGAGAAACTGTACAGAAACAAAAAAAACTATCATCATCTTGCAAGATGGAAGGATAGAGGAGAGTTAAACACATTTAATGCATCCCTTTTTCGAGATCAATGAAACTTCAGTGCATTTTTATGATTCTTTTTTAGTAGGTTTCAAACTTTTTTCTTTTTTAACTTTTTGGCATTTGTTGTGTCCTAGTGGTGCGTTTGGGAAGAACAATGTTGCAGTGTGCACTGTAACGATATGGGTGTTGTTTTCAATATATATAATGTGACTAATTGAAGTTGGCAATTTGTCAAATATTTTGGCAAAAAGACAAACAAAATGCTGTTAGAAGATGAAAAACTTAAACAAACTACCATACAGGACTGGGGTTCTTTAGGTTCAGTCCAGGAGGGCCACTATTGCTGCATCCCAGCTTTAAAAATTAGGATCCAATTATTGCTGCTACTGAAGCAATAACTGCACAAGCAACATTTTTGAATTTCATTTTACTTAACTTGCTTATTAAGATTCCAAACTCAAAATGTGAGAACCCTTAATACAGGAGAATGGAAGAAGGAAAAAAAATGTAGCAGTTACATTAAAAAAAAACAAAGTGTGAGAAATATTAAGAATATAATAATGTGATAATAACACTTAAATAAGTTACAGCTCTGTGCTAATTATCAAGGAAGATTGCTTTCTGATTTTGTTATTCTGGTTCTACCCTCATTGTTCTTTATGTTGTTATGTTGTTGTTCATTTCTGGATTGTCACCATATTTGCCTTAACTTTTGCAAATGTAGAGATTAAATGTTAAATGAGCAGAAAAATTACTGTTGCTTACACTTTTATAGTTGACTTAACTGACACTTTTATTCCATTATATGTGGGTGTGTAAAGAATAAAAAAATAACAAAAATGTATTGCTAAATTTTGACTATAGTAAAATAGTAGTTGTATTTAATATCTTACAAAATTTATTCACTGCTTTGATTTTTAGCAATAATGATTGAACTGCATACAACGTAGTAGATATTGATCAAATAAGGAAAGTTCTTTTCTTTTTTCCTTTATATCTTAGATGATAAAAATGACATTTATTTAAAATGATTAGTTTAGCATACGTCAAATATAAAGATGTTGAGCTATAAAATGCCAGTTTTGACCTTTTGATTTCTTATCTGCAGTTCCATGCGGCCCAGTATACTGTACTTAATATCTCCTAACAACAGAAATTGAGTGTTTCTGCTTCAGTATTGATTTCAGATCCCTGTGGTGCTGTTTACATTAGCATTTGCTCCTCTAGGTACACTGTAATGAATGCAAGATAGACATTTTGTCTTTTATTGGAATTCCCATATGTTGATGCTGTTCTGTAGGTTAATCTGTTTTTTATAAAACCTTTGCCAAAGTAAAACAGCAGGATATTTATTAAAAGTGGAAAACAAGCTCAAAAATATGCAGCAATTTTTGCAAAATTTTAAAAACATTTGCAAATGTCTGTCCATTCATTTTTGCTGTATTATTAATCCTATTTTATTATTAGATTTCCAAGTTATATTATGTCTATAAAGATTTTGTACTACTTTTAGAACTTTGTTTTTATTGTTTAGAAATTAACAGGTTTTTTTTATAATTCTAAATAGCAGAGCAAGAGCCCAATTTCCTCAATTAAATTTTAATAAAAAACATGCCTGACTTGTTACTGTGTCATAATTCAACTGAGAAAATGTAAAATAAAGAAAATATTTTTCTTCCTTTTAAGCACACTTCATTGCTGGATTTTAAAAGAGTTGCAATAATGAAGGTTAGGTACCTAAGCCACCGTCAACATTTTACTTTAAAACATAGCAAGGTATAATTACCATTCACATTATTACCTCTATATTTGAAACACAAAAATATTATTCACAGGGTAGGGGCCAGAGGAGAAAATAGCACTGCATCACACCTGAGTCACAAGTCAGCAATAAAGTGAAAAGGTTGTGTTTTGTGGAGACAATTGAAAGAGGATCTTGGCACTAAAATGTACAATGTGGGTTGACAAACTGCAGAGATAACCAAGAGTAAGAGCAGCATTTGCTAATTGTCATGACCAGAAGGCATATACCTGTATACATAAAATGTCAATATATAAATGTGCCACTAAATCGATAAAAGATTTAAACAGTTACAGGAGCCCAGAGGTAGGCTGGCACCCTGCCCAGGGATTTGTTCCTGCCTTGCACCCTGTGCTGGCTGGGATTGGCTCTAAATGATCCATGAGACCCTGTGTTAGGATATAGTGGGGTGGATAATGACTGACTGACTGACTGACAGTTACAGGAAGTCCAAGACAATTGTGTTATAAAGCCTCAACATGCCCTACTGTTAATCTGAAAATGTAGTTAAGTATGATAGCCCTACATACTGTAAAACTTGCAAGAGCCTGCTTCACCCATCTGTCTCTGTGCATTTAGAATGATCCCCTGCATAAAATAACTAACTCCTAAGGAGTAAGAAATTGAAGAAGCAAACTACTAAATAAAAATGCCTGTAGAATGCTGTGCTATTTGAATCCTATTTAGAGCCTCTTTAGAGGCCTTCTGTGTCCATAGCAGGTAGTCAGCATTAAACTTTGATGACTTCTTTGTTGTCCAGAGCATGTGCACCTTCAGTTACATAAATGGTGCCTCTTTTTGTACATAATGTGGAAATTACGGTGCACCTACCCCTTGATCTCATAAACAATTTCAGTTTATTTAATGGTAATGGTTTTTGATGGTCCAAAACTGTATTCTAAAATTTGATGACCTTCAGTTACATAATAGGTGCACCTTTGTGTAGATAATGTGGAGTGGGAGCCCCTTAATGTTCATAAACTGCACCCCTAACAGATTAACTAGTTCAGGCTGTAATCACCATTCCAAATTTTTTGGTGCAGGCACCTCGTGCCTCTCTAGGCAAGATGTCCACTATACCTAAAACAATGACTGATAGAACACATTAGCACAAATTTTAAAAGTGCTTTAGGAAAAATAAGAATACATAATCTAAAAACACAGAGTCTGGCATTTCCAAAAGAGGTCAGAAAAGATCATGATCTTAACATTGTTCTGGGCCTGCTAGAACATGTCTGCATTACTTCCCATAGCAACTGTCTCAGCCTACAACCATGTCTTCCTGCCTAAATTCTTATTAAAAGTGTAAAATCAAGTAGCCAAATAATACACAATAAGAAACAAAGAAATTTGACATACAAAGTACAACATAAAATGTACTTAAGAGGAGCTTGGCTTAAACTCAGTCAGTCAGTCATTTTCTAACCCACTCAGTTCTGAACAGGGTCGCGAGGGTCCCAAAGCCAAACAATAGAGGCTCAGCTGAACAACATAGTGACTGAAGAGGAGCCATCAGCAATAAACACAAAACAGGCTGCAGTCAATACTTGGAGAAGGCTTATAGAAACAAACAAAATTATTGCTGCTTGGTGTGAAACAGTAAACTGGACTCAAACTAAAATAAAGGAACATAAAACAAAATAAACTGCTATTTTAAAACCCTTCCTAAGTCCAGGGTTGGCAGAATAGGTTTACAGAACACAAAATGTTGTGAATTAAATAAAAATTAAAGGGAAGTGGAAGATAGATAATTAGAAAAAGGAAAAATTAAGTTTTGGTCTGAACACAGGCAGAGGCCATAATATTGGAAAAGATTAAAACAAATATATTCAATTCATCAGAGCTAATAAACGTAAAGCAAAAATTAAAAGTCTAAGCAAAACTAAGTACAATAACTGGAGTCTTTAGCCCTAACAGTATAAATTGTTTTTTGAATTTTTTTAGAATGAATCTCAAAGCTCAATTGTGTTATTCTAATAGCACTGCCATCTTAAATAACTGGATACCATTATGTCAAACATCACGTCCACATAACTGGCAACTTCTTGTTGCCATCAATGTATCCATGAAAACACCACTGCGACACCTGCTATTAAACTGTAAACAAAATGGTTTTACAATGATATCATGAAAATATCTATAAAAACATCAGCAAAATACAAAAGTGACACTTTGAAAACTGTGAAAAAATCTACATAAATAAAGCATTGTTTCATGACAGGTCCTAGCCCCTATGCTAAGTAAAATAAATTCAGTCTTTATTTTTCCTTTCTTTTGTAAAAAAAATTTGAAAAGGTTTCCTTTTCTCACTTTGTTCCAAATACCATAGCATCAGAAAAAATTATGTGTCTGCTACCTAAATTTCCAATATTTTCAGTTGCACCAGACAATACCAATCAAGAGAAGTAATTAATTGTGGAAAATGGTACAAACCATAGAAAGGTGTGCACTTAAACCTCAAAATTTTAACAGTTATCAGTTCTTTTCAACAACTAAAACTAACAGAGTTAAATAAAGGGTAAGCTGAAATGAATATGGCTGCATAAAAAATATCAAGAACTTCCATGTTGGTTTTTCAATACAAACAAATAGAAATTAATTTATTTCTGACTAGCTGTGCTACCCATCTAAGACGCATTGAAATCGGTAACCCTTGAAAACTGCAAGTGTTAACGTTTGCAGTGCCCCATCTATTGGACTGCATTTGTAATGCATGTTGTAATAAAATTAATTGCATTTTTCTTTCCAAAAATGGAATTAAAAATGGAATGGCGCATTACAAACATTTATAGTGGTAAAATGCATTGCTACAAACGTTTGTAATGTACCATCTGTTGGAATGACAAATGGAATGCATATGTTTCTGTTATATGCAATTTTGTATGGAATTCGTAAAAGCAGTGTTTATGTTTGTGATGTGCCAGCTATTGGAATGACAAATCACTGCATTTCATTACTAAAATGGTGATGCACCATCTTTTGGAATGATAGAGACAGAGCACCAGGATGGACACACAGATACACAGACATACAGACACTTATTCTTTTATTAAGTTGGAAGTGTACATGACATATTCCATCATAATATAAACATAGACAAGTTTGGTTGCCATCCAAAGCTAACATGACTTTTATCAAATGGTGCTGGGTCCAAAACTTCTTTTTACCAAGAAAGAGATTTGCTAGAATATACTTCTTATTCTGGAGGCTGCCACAGCACATGTTTGTTTTCCCATGTATGATTACTTGTTAATTTGTCCAAGAATTGAATTGACAGGTAATGCCTAGAAATAATTGTAAGGGAATCTTTATACCACTTTATGCAACATAACTTGACAACAGAAAGTACAATCATTGCTTCAGAAGAGGTGGAGATCCATTGTTTAAAAATCAGGGTATCTCAGTCAGTGAGATTGAAGTAAAAAGGACGAAGAGACTTGGTACAGTGAGAAACAAGAATCTATACTAATAAAAGGCAAAGCCCTCACTGACTCACTCACTCACTGACTCACTCACTCATCACTAATTCTCCAACTTCCCGTGTAGGTAGAAGGCTGAAATTTGGCAGGCTTATTCCTTACAGCTTACTTAGAAAAGTTAAGCAGGTTTCATTTCGAAATTCTACACGTAATGGTCATAATGGTCGACAACGTCCGCCATGTTGAACTTTCTTATTCATGGCCCCATCTTCACGAAATTTGGTAGGCGGCTTCCCTGCGCTAACCGAAACCAATGTATGTACTTATTTCGGTGGTATGACGCCACTGTCGGCCGCCATATTGAACTTTCCAACGTCACTAATTCTCCAACTTCCCGTGTAGGTAGAAGGCTGAAATTTGGCAGGCTCATTCCTTACAGCTTACTTACAAAAGTTAAGCAGGTTTCATTTCGAAATTCTACGCGTAACTGTCATAACGGTTGAGAACGTTCGCCATGTTGAACTTTCTTATTTATGGCCCCATCTTCACGAAATTTGGTAGGTGGCTTCCCTGCGCTAACCAAAACCGATGTACGTACTTATTTCAGTGGTATGATGCCACTGTCGGCCGCCATATTGAACTTTTCGACGGTCTTTGTTACTTATGGGCCCATCTTCAAGAAATTTGGTACGCGGGTTCCCAACGCTAACTGAATCCTACTTACGTACTGTGATGATTATTCTTCTTCAAAAGAATGCTACACAATACAAAACAAAGTTTTGGGGACCGTCCCCATATATTGTCGTCCAGACAATTAAAGAAAAGAATGATTCACAGTCTCAGAACAAAACAATGAACAGTTTTCTTGAGTCAAAATGGCGACTTTATACAAGAAAGGATTATGGGACAGGAAATGGTTGGCAAGAAATGACGTTGAAAACAGGAACCGGAAACAACGTCATCATGATGGGACGGAAGTGAGGTGGATTGATAGCGCCGGAAGTGACGTCATCATGATGGGCCGGAAGTGACGTCGTCGTGGCCATTTTGGAATCCGGAAGTGGAGGAATTATTTTTCTTCAAGTTTTCTGTTGAGCAAAAGAGATTCAGGTAAGTACCACGTGACAACCCTCTATCTCGCGATGTTTCACTCACCTTTAGGCTCTTTGACTGCCTCCTAATCGCA
>JANRMT010062792.1:100994746-101011625 GCA_026402145.1 Polypterus bichir lapradei
TATATATATATATATATATATATATATATATATATATATATATGACAGCAACATTCATAACAGTGACAAAACAAGTACATTGACAATCATGTTACGTTTTTTTCAAAATTTTTCCTTTTCTTTTTCATTACTTCTTTAACACACTACTTCTCCGCTGCAAAGCGCGGGTATTTTGCTAGTTTTTAATAAAAATAACAGTGCAAATATCTTTGAAAAGGATGATGGAGTGGGCAGCAAACAAACAGCTGCTAATAAATAAATAGCCTGGTTATACTCTACAAATGAGCCGTTGCCCCTGATGAAAAATATACCATTTAAAATACGCACATAGTGGCTGAATCCTAGGTAGAAGGGCCATTGCGGCTGCTGGAAGTTGGGAGCAGGCCAACTAAATAGAAAAAAGCAAACAAAGACAGACTGAGCAAGCTACTGTACTGGTTTGCTGTATTCAGAACCTGCATAGACAGGTACACAAAGGGAAGACAATGTGGCTAATAGGACTCAACTGAACAAACACACAATTGCCAACATCTCAGAAAAAGAGATGCTAGAAGGCATCATTCAGTGTTGCCAGAGAAGCTGGATCAACACCCTCCAGGTATCAAACAAACAGGTGGCTAAGCCGGACGGTAATAAAACAGTTATCAGCATGAGTCAGCCAGCTGTATGCACCAAAAAAGAAAAACAATAAAAAAAATTAAGGCCCTAAAATTTTAGTCTTTTGGAATACATAAAATTAGCTTTAGGGATCTGATTATTATTTGATGCATTATTCTCCTAAATGGCATAAATCCAGATATTATTTTGCAGCAGTGGGTTTAAAAAGTGAAAAAGGTGGCTTAGACTGATCTTGTGAAAACAAACAGTTCTCAGTTCAAAAACTGAAATTAATTTACCACAGCTATTCACAGCCTTTGTGAAAGTCATATTTGGTTTGAAAATGAAACACAAATGATCAGTAGGATTTTAATGTGCATTAATTGTCAACAAAGAATTTATATCATTTGCCTGAAAACGGAGAAAGCATTTGGTATGACAAAAAGGTTCAAACAAGCCAAGATGTTAGCAAATCAGTAAATTCACATCTCACTTTGGCAATATGAAGGAGATTAATAATGAACAGAAGCCAGGATACAGCTTCAGAAAAATTAGTCATTCACATGCATCCATAACTTAATGTTCTGTAGAGAGAAAACCTGTCTGCTAAGTTAGCTCTATTCTTTTTCTTCGACTGTACACAGTTAAAATAAATATGACTTGGATATAGTGTTATAGCATTTCTCATTTGATATCTAACTCTTATATCATAAACCAGAACCACATTGTCATTACTTTAAAATAACACATAATAACGGACCTTAGCTGTAGTACCTTCAGCACTTCAGAGACAAGTCATGGTAAATGGAAAGGAAATTGCAGACTATTTCCATGTGTCTATGTATGAATGTTTATGATGTCTGGCTTTTAAAGTTACAGCATATTGCCTGATAAATGGCAGAGATCAGGAATTAGATGTCTTGATGTTTTATTTGGCTGCTAATGCTAAATTATTCCTTGAAGACAAATGGGATGGACCATCATTTTCCTTTGTAAAAGAAGGCCTGGAAATATGGTTCTCATCATAAGCTCTTATGATTTTCCTTGAAAAAAGTCAACCTTTGTCATATAATTCTTCTTTTTGCTTAGCTTTTTGTTCATTGTCTGTTTGTGGTATTATGCAAATTGCAAATTATTGAACAATCAACTATGCTTGTTGAGGATACAACTATGTGTATGGATTTTTCATCCAAGAACCATTTATTTTGCAGTTGTCAATTTGTTGGTGGAAAATATGTTGAACCGAGCAATATCAAGTTTTCACGAGTCTTGTCCTGTGTTTAGAATTGTGTAGTAATTAAATGCTGTCAAAAGCAGACTGTTAATAACCAGTCAAATTTTAAAACTATTTAAAGTAAATGGTATGTTGCGGGCTATGTAGTTCATTTTAAAAATTAGCACCTGAAACAACCTGAAATTAATCCAGCTTTATTTTTGATATTAGGCGGAGACACTGTAAGGCAATTAAGGACAGAATGGACATGCTTAAGTGTCGTTCTGCTTGCTCATAAAAAGGGCATTTCTTCTAGATTCTATATCCAATGCAACAAAAGAAACTATTATCCAATCATTCACAAACAATATTGTTATGAATTCTCAGACTGAATATGTCAGGGAGGGTTTACGTAGATAGAATAAGTGAAAATAATCTACATGTTAAATTCAAGAGAAGCAAGTTCCATAAGAGTCTGGTTATTTTCTCAGGTAAGGGATACTGTATCTTATGTCTTATTTTTTAGCCTGACCCATGCCAGCTCAGAGATTTTATAAGTTTTACCAATTTGTTTAAAATCTAAGTTCAATTTTGGCACAATTAACACTGCAAAAAAACTTAGCTAAGAAATAAGATAAAAAAACACTGAATTTCAGGAGAAAATGACTTAATATTAGTGAAATTATCTGTCCATGCAGCAAGATAATTTTACTTGCCAAGATATCTTAAAATAAGTTAGTTCCAGTCTAGAAATAAGAAAGCTCTGATAGGTGTTCAAAGGTTTAAAATAAGTAGAAAATGCTGCTTTTTAGAACAAATTACTTGAGATTAGACTTTCTACAGTGGAAATACACTGAATATTAGAAAATAATTTTTAATTTAGTTGTTTTGCATTCTTAATTTTAGCACACTAAAAAATGAAGGCCAAGGAAGAAGAGAATAAGTCACTAATATAAGTGGAAAATTCTTAATACCAGTGGAGAATGAAAGTCTTGTTACTTGAAACAAGTTAGCTCATCTTGAAATAGGTAGTCCAACATTCTAATCTCAGAGCATATATCTTAAAAAAGGAAATTTTACAAAACTCACAGCATAAGAAAAAACATATACGATTATTAAAAAATAAATGCTTGAAATAAGCAAAATTATATGCCAATGGGGTGAGATATATTGACTTGGATTTTTAAAAAATCCTGAAATTATTTCATTTTAACATATACTAAGCCATATTTTCATGTTATATACAACAAATTTCAGTCCACCTACAAAAGAATAAGGTTAAAGTAGCACAGTACTCTCATTTTAGGATGGTCTTCATTCAAATTGAAACCAAATATTTTAGCAGAGGTTTGAATTAGGAATTTATTCCTATATTCAAGACACATAATTAAGATATAATTTCCTGATATATGTGGGCTTCCTAAATACATAAAATAACTTACAATAAAGACATAATCATTAGCATTACTCTTTATTTAAGTATTACATCAGTATCCAACAGCACTACTGCTGTGTTTACAATACAGAAACAGAGAAAAACATAAGCACATGAAAATTAGTTGACACAGGAAGGTTACCTTGTATATAACACAAAAGTCATATCCATATCATTATTGTACATTGTAGTTCAGGACTGTCTCATCTTGTCAAAGTCAGAAATGCATAACATAAACTTAATTACATAAACAAAATTTTAACAGCGGTAACTTTGCCAAAAAACAGGACAAAGAAAATACAACCTAACATGTTAAAATCCACAAAATATCAAATTATTTATAATTTATCTAATTGATTTTCAAATATTATGGTAATTATATACAGTACATCATAGACATGCATTTCATGTTCTACATTTGGCTCAAACAATTTTTCTTCTAGCATATTTGCATCCAGTAATATTTCAGTTTGAATTCCAGAGAGGACAGCGGCAATGCAGTTATGATATGTTAGATGCAGTGCATAATAGTACGCCATAAGGTACATGATACCTTCCTGCAACATTTCTTGAGGGAAAGTTGTCACAGGCTCACTTCCAATAGCCAGCATGCAGTTATCTTGGTCCATAATAAGGACAGTGCTAGTCAGTGGTCAGTCTTTGCTGTAGAAAGGCATCAGGATTCTCGAAGGTCTTCAAGACCAACAAAAACCAACAAAGAAAATAGGCTGAATTTATTCTATCCTCTGTAGTCCTATACAGTCCTATACAGATTTATTATACATTTACCTATTTATAATAATTAATGTGCTAATTTTAACAGAAGCAGTTATACACAACTTGTAATTGAAATAGCAAAGAAATCACTAAAAATTGAAGATTTTTATATTCTGTTGAGCCCTTTTAATCAAACCGTTTAACGTATAATGTCGTTCCTGTAGCTAACATTAAAAACAACCCTGAAAATTGCTGCCAGTCACAGATGGATAGAATTGCAGTAACTGTCTTTATTGTTCCTTTAAACAATGTAAAAATGCAAAGTTTTACCTTAAAACCATGAACTAATGCCTCATGTTGTTTCCCAGCTTTTTTCGGGGTAGAGATAGTGAATGGCAGAGCTCTACACATGGCGATGGCATTTTTCACTAATGAAAAAGAAAAAAAAAATCTTATTAAATATCTTTCGCATTATGTTCTAACATTCTCCTTTTAATGAAAACAAAAACATACAGCAAGCTTCAAATTAAGAATGATTTATAACAAAAATTATTTGATGTCTGGTATTATTTTTACCTACTAATATGCTAGAACATGAACGAACAATTGAAATGAACCTTACACAGATCATATTTAAAGTTTTAAGTATTCTTTTAAGCATTCCTTCATTATTTATACCTAATAAAGGATAGTGTCAGTCAGTTTATTATTCTATTGTGTCTTAAAAAGATGCTACACAAAACTATTTACAATGCTAATAAATGGCTTTTTAAAAACATAATTAAAGGGAAAAATTTATTTCAGAATAACACAGTACAACTTTCCAATACAATGAAGAAAAGGGAACCTGGAATTCACAAATCAATAGTTACTGGCAAAGACAGCAGCAATAATATTTTGCATTAAAATTTCTCAAAGTTTGGCTTACTATAATATAGGCTTGGTCTTTATGGAAAAAATGGCATAAAATAGTGCAACCCTTTGAGCATCAACTGCAAAATATAACTTTAAACAACTTCAATTTGACTTTCATTTTGGCCTGTCATGCTGTAACACTGAGTAAAGTGCATAACTAACTATAAAATGAGTTTGAATAAAATATGCATGACAAATTTTACCCTCATCATGCATATGTGGACGCTTCACACAATTTCACTAACACAATCAGTTGTGTTTTCTGAACAGTCTGAACTAAGATGGTATATGACCATCTCTATTGTGCACTTACCAGGTGGTTCACATTCTTTCTCTGCTGTAACTTCTTGGGTACAACTAGAAGGTGACACGTTAACAAGCGTCGCTGAAGCAATAGAATTCCCCGATGATGCAGTGGAGTCGGCCTCATCTGAATTCTTGACTTCAGCAGCATCAGGCTTGTCAGTGGTGATGCAGAGACATCTCTTTATTTATTTGAGGCATACAGCCCTGTCGCTTCTGAGGTGTGCGGATATTCTGTAGCCTTTTCAGGAATTGTTTAAACACAGGTTCCTCTAATGAGATTACACTCTTTTAAAAAGTGTGCAGATGAATACAAGGTGTGACTGCTCAGTCTAAAAACCCCTAGAAAAACTAGTTACTTACACTCACCCATGAATTTTGATCTTCAGCTGCACATAGCTTTGGATAAAACTTGACTATATGTTTTGCCATTGAAGAAACCTCATGTTTGGAGTCTTGTGCCTCCTCCAGACTGCGAGGGGGCGTCCGTCCTGGTTATGTTGGGGGCCTCGGGTAGAGGGCTTGGAAGCCCAGCCCTGTAGGGACCCGTGGCCACCGCCAGGCAGCGCCCCGATGCCGGTTTATCCCGTGTGGTCCCCGGCCGGGGCTGGAGCCCGGCCGGGACGCCTTGGAGGACCAGAGGAGGGCGTGTGCCTCCTCCAGACCGAGAGGGGGTGTCCGTCCTGGTTATGCAGGAGGCCTCGGGTAGGGGGCTTGGAAGCCCAGCCCTGTAGGGACCCGTGGCCACCGCCAGGCGGCGCCCCAGTGCCTATTTATCCCGGGAGCCCGGCACTTCCGCCACACCAGGAAGTGCCTGGGGGAAGACGACAGGAGACACCCGGACGGCTTTCGGGTGCGCAGCCGGCACTTCTGCCACACAGGGGTGTGGCCAATTCTAATTGCCGGGAAGCAGCTGGAGCCTATCCGGGTTCCCATAAGAGGGGCCGCCTCCCTCCAGTCATTGGTGGATGTCGGGTGGAAGAGGACAGAGCTGGAGAGAGGACGGGAGGCGGCCAAGAAGGCATAAAGACTGTGAGGCCTGGACATTGGGGGAATCAGTGCAAGAGGCACTGGGGAGTGCACGTTAAACTGTAAATATATATTGTAAATAAAGAGTGTGTGGTGAGAAACAACGATGTCCGTCTGCCTGTGTCCGGGTCCCAGTCCACAAGGTATATTTGTCTTCCCTCGTTGTTGTCCTCAGTATGGGCACCATGTTCGTCACTGTATTTCTAATTAATCTCCAGCGCAGATCCTTTGAAAGAATACAATGCTCCTCTTTCCCTATGCGCTGCAGTGTTTTCAGACCTGCTCCAATTCACTGTCACTATGAAGGATGTATTCAGGGCTTGGTAGTTGAATGATTTTAGAGGGGCTGGCTTCTCTCAAAAGTTTTCTGGAACATCCTTGCCAACTGGATTAAGGGGTAGGTGAAAGACTGGCATTTTTTTAAAGTATTGCATTCAGAAGAGGAGGGAGATGTGCAGCTGTCTTGAAAGTCATCTTGCTGCACAGAAAACTGCAGCTCCTGTTAAAAAAAATACAGGAAAAGGGCATTGAAAATAGTCACCAGTTATCAATAAACTGTTTATGAATTATGAAATTTGATGAAGCCTGACATAAATGGAAATATTTACTTTTATTTAACGTAAATGAAATTAGTAATCAAAGACAGCATTGCTCAAATATCTGACCGCTTATATTTTATTTGTTAAAATTTTTAGGTAACTAAGAACAAAATAGTAGTCATCTTCTTTACTTCCTGATAAAACACAGAAACAGTATGTGCTCAGTTATCTATTGTTATGGAGTATTTTCACACTATATTGTATTGAACTAAATAAGTGCTCTATTAATACTGTGAAATTATTACTTGTGTGTGCTAATTAACATGTAACATGCTATAATTCTCTGGCGCCATGGTCAAGTTTATCAAAACATTTGTAAATTATTATAGACTTTGTATAAATGACAAACATAAATATGTGTTCACACAAAGATTCACATGGTGAGGTGAACATGTTGGAGCAACAGCCTTGATGGATGCATGAGCTGTCCTGTGCTCAGATGTGACATTTCAAACTGCTTTTATTGAATTATGGAAAATTTGAATTGAGAAGGACCAAGCCCAAGTTTCTACTCTTCAAATTTCCACATATATAAATATATATTTATGTTGTCATCACTTTCATATCATAAACGTCCTCCTTTTCCCTATTATCATTTATATTTCTCCCCTGCTTGATCTCAAATATCATCAGGACATGGACACTTCTGACATAAAAGTTGCTACAGAAGCCTTTAATCTCAACAAAAAGAACATAGCAAAAGTGATAATAACTTCATTGTTTGCTCAACAATATTTCTTAAAAAAAAATAAATAAATAAATAAATAATGCTGACCTCTTGATGTACTGCTGGCCATAAGGTTTTCTTCGAAGGAAATGTTCAGATCTTCACGTGAAAGAATCCCTAGAAGATCTTCTGTAACATTTGCAACGTGAAAGCAACAGAGAAGACCAGTAATTCATTCATATTTGGACGTCATCTACACAATTACCGGCAGTCATTTCCAACTCAGGTTTTAAGCTTTAAGTGCTAAATTTACAATTTTTTATAAGTTTAAGAGTTTCTTGAAAGATGATACAAGTGCAAATCATGATATGTTTTTATAAATGTTTTACATTTTGTTTCCTTTCTGGACAAGTATATCATACTGAGGTTTTTGGCAAGTAGAGATATTCTACAGAGGTGTATTTACTGTGTTGCCTCATCAAGGACAAGATACACACGACTTACTAACTTACCTTGTGAGTGTATAAAATTAGCAGGGTGTTAACATTTCACTCAGACTGGGGCCTTCACCTGTGCCATTAAGGTAATAAAGAGCACCGTCTCACTCAGGGCTGACTCTAGAATATATATACAGTGGGTACGGAAAGTATTCAGACCCCCTTCAATTTTTCACTCTTTGTTATATTACAGCCATTTGCTAAAATCATTTAAATTAATTTTTTCCCGCATTAATGTACACACAGCACCCCATATTGACAGACAAAAAAAAGAATTTTTGAAATTGTTGCAGATTTATTAAAAAAGAAAAACTGAAATATCACATGGTCCTAAGTATTCAGACCCTTTGCTCAGTATTTAGTAGAAGCATCCTTTTGAGCTAATACAGCCATGAGTCTTCTTGGGAAAGATGCAACAAGTTTTTCACACCTGGATTTGGGGATCCTCTGCCATTCCTCCTTGCAGATCCTCTCCAGTTCTGTCAGGCTAGATGGTAAACGTTGGTGGACAGCCATTTTTAGGTCTCTCCAGAGATGCTCAATTGGGTTTAAGTCAGGGCTCTGGCTGGGCCATTCAAGAACAGTCACAGAGTTGTTGTGAAGCCACTCCTTCGTTATTTTAGCTGTGTGCTTAGGGTCATTGTCTTGTTGGAAGGTAAACCTTCGGCCCAGTCTGAGGTCCTTAGCACTCTGGAGAAGGTTTTTGTCCAGGATATCCCTGTACTTGGCCGCATTCATCTTTCCCTCGATTGCAACCAGTCGTCCTGTCCCTGCAGCTGAAAAACAAACCCACAGCATGATGCTGCCACCGCCATGCTTCACTTTGGGGACTATATTGGACAAGTGATGAGCAGTGCCTGGTTGTCTCCACACATACCACTTAGAATTAAGGCCAAAAAGTTCTATCTTGGTCTCATCAGACCAGAGAATCTTATTTCTCACCATCTCAGAGTCCTTCAGGTGTCTGATCATATACTCAACAATGTCATTGACGTAAATAATTTTTTTTTCCTAAAATAATGGAACGATCCTGAACAGCTACAGTCGCTCAGCACTCGTACTTTTTCCTGTTTAAACACCAAAGATGATTTGTCGTTGTTTTATTTGCTGCTCGTTTGTGGCCATATCAACACTACACATTATATTGTTTGGAGTTTCAAGTTCATGATGCTGTTTCTTTGATAGAGATGTTTTGTCATTTGAAATTAAAATCCCTAACCTGGATAAATCCACCCGTTTTGTTGATGCTATGAAGCCGGTTAATTTTAATTCCAGTGAGACTATATGACTGAAAAACAAAATATATATTCTTGTGAAGTACTACCATGGGGATATCATTACTATATAAAACTTTTAAAGATTCCTAAATTCTTGAACTTTTCTTTTTATGTTAATAAATTCCAGCAACACTGTTTGGATTAAGCCATTTATTTGACACAGTGAAAAAACTCTTGCATAAAACCACCAGACACATTTTTTATACAAGGATCATTTATTTTAAAATGTGGAAACTATTTTGATTTGAAGAAAAATGTTACCATTTGAATATAATAAAGTGCTACCCTTTGCAGGGAATCCAGCTGTTAAATCATACTAGTTACAGAGAAAGGCCACTGAATTAGGCAAGTGTTAATCTGAAACGTCGTAGTTGTTAACAAAATCAAGGTTGTATTCTAAAACCTTTCTGGAATAAAAAGAGTTTAATTTAAGTCTCGGGGTTGTGTCTTACTCATATCTTAAAACAAGACAAACCTAAAAAGTTTTGGTTCTTGAAATAAGAACACATGTCCTGCTATGCTCATCAGTGTAGTTGATAACAGGCTTTTCTCTCACAGTTGTGCTTTTTTTAAGTCGAAATTGTCTTGGAATTACACTTTTATATCTAAGTCAGATAGCGTAAGACCAATTATCTTGAATTGAGGAAAGTAATCTAGCAAGTATCATTGCAACATGAGATATTTAATTTCTTGGGGCAAAATATTAGATATATTACAATAAATAAATAAATAAAATAAATATCTTAAAATAAGAAATTTTTACTTGTTAAGAAAAAATGTTTTGCAGTGAACCGCTTTAGTTCTTTAAGAAACCTTTTGGGTTCGTAAGACTGATATGACGTTTAAAAGTTAAAAAATGATTTACCACAGCTCCCATGTTACACTCTACTGATTCTACTTTTTCTTTTGAGGTCAAAGTGGATATATTTATGATTCTGGTGAATGTGCCCTGATTCTCAGTAACTTCATTGTGTACCTGTTTCTTTCAGAAAACACAGAATTATTGACAGTTAAGTTGGCATTGGAGGAATTGTATGTATGATTAGAAGCACAACTGTATTGCCAGACATTTTAGGTAACTATTATGGAGTCTGATATTCTACAATAAGTGGTGGTCATGTACAGTACTTACAGTAGTTTCATTGCACGCTTAGGGTACTGAAGAAAGAGCGTGGATTTCTGCTAGAGATATCCATATTCCAATGTTGTCGGCAGCTGAGTATGTTTAGATTGTGTTTTAGAAGTAGGGTTTTGTCAGGTTCCATACTGGTTAAGCAAAATGTATGCTACTTTTTTTGTACTCTGTATTTATTTGTTTGCTGTTGTTTGGTATGGGTGGTGATCTTCCATTTATATTGGAATCTACTATGGCCACCATATTGTGATGGCATGCATTTGGCATATATACTATTTCCATCTATTTACAATACTTCCCCCATGAATAACCTCTCCATACTGCATCAAAATGCTGTGAATGATACTAAAATACATTATAGGATGCCTAGTTTTCAGTCACTCTTTCGAATGATTGTAGATTTCAGACAGTAGCTGATGTCATCAGAGAGTGCCCAATGTTCCTTGAGTGTTTCAATCCTTTATCACAATTCCCTCTGGTTGGCAGGCCAGCAGAGATAGCCAAATCACTGCCCATCAGCTTCTGGCCTCCAGGTCATCTCCCCCGTTTTTTGTCCTAACAGTACGAAGCTTGTTCAGTTGCCTCCCCAGTCACCCACCCTTTTCCAGATAATTCCAAAGCTGTAAGCATATTCCATGTTGCCTGTGCTAGAAACCTTCTAAATCCAACCTTGACTGGGAATACCTAAATCTGTCAACCTTTGTTCCAACAATCTTGGACAAGTTCCTGGCACCTTGTGGCTTTTCTTTCATGTGCTTCTTTCACCCTTTATCCCATTAAACAGTCAATTCAATCAAAATTATCTGGCCTTAAATGGATGACTGGGAGGAACTGTAGCTTCTTTTGCAGGTTTCCCACCCTTGCACATTCTGAAGGAGGTTGCACTTGATCTTTCCAGATACTGGGCATAGAAGTTCCATGATTCTCTTAGCTCCTCTTATTGATTAATGGGTAAAAGTCAATTAGCATGTGATGAAGGAGCCTCATTTAAAGTTTTTGGCACTCCTCATCAGCCTTTATTTAGTTATTTTCTGCACTCTTTCTGGCATGTATCAAACAGGTACACATGGACCCTTATAATTTAAATTTGACTGGTTTTTATACACGACTTAACCTCAAATTCTTCCTTGTCATTCTGATATAGCAGATGTTACTGTATCTAGTACTAAGCCAGTTCTGTTCTGAGATACAACATGCAACCTCCCTTATTTAGTAACTGTGTTACAGAAGAAGAAAAATGTTGTCACTCCATAGAATCTACTCATTATGCATTTTGTCTTGCTCAGAATAGCACAGAGAGATGTGATTTTTGTAAGATCTGTTTTCTTGCTTTCATCTTCCTTAATCTTTTTCTGCATAGCCCTTACTGCAAATGTATGGTACACATCTTTCAAATCAAAGTGACCCTTCACTCTTGATACACTATCATAAACTTTCGTTCTCTCCACTGAGGCCTTATTGAGGTATTTTTTTTCTTATTAATAATCCTGTACTAAAACCCCATTTCAATAACTAGCATATCATATCTTTGAGATAAAACTGAAGACTGCATTTCTAAATATGAACTATGCCCAAAATTCTTCATTATGATTATAACTAGTTTTTATTTAACACAATCATTGTATCTTACTTACAGAAATATCATGACCAACCTCAGTCAACTAAAGAACAACACTGGGCATATTAATTTACTCACCTTTCTCATAACAAAAACTAATAGACATACCCTCACACTTTAGACACATGGGAAATATTACGGTTTGTGAACATAGATAACATGTTCATCTATTTATTTATAAATGTTCCATACTAAGACCCATTTGGACAGGTGTAAAAATTCAAGAGCAGACACTCACCAGCTACTAGCTGCACCACAGTAAATCATTGTCCAGTGCTACTTTATTTTAATATGAAGAATTACATAAAGTGTTACATTAATATATAACACCATAGACTAAACAAAACTTGATTTAATATTTTGTTTAGAGTTGTGTGTGTGTGTATAGTGGTCACACTGCTAAGGCTTATAGTAAATTTTGGCAAAAAGTGGGGCATCAAGAAAAAAATGTGAAAACATGCTGTTAAATCAGAGAAATGCACTCTTCCATGTACTAACATAGTCATACTGGTCAGTGTTACAAAATCCTCTTTCTTATTTATGAATGTTGGTAGACTGTCGGTTGAAAACAAGGAAAAATGAGGTGGGAAATTTATATTTTCCTACATTTTATTGAAATAGATATAATCACCATTCTAGTCTGTGTATTGACTCTCTAGTAAAAATGAAGTCTCATGCAGAACAATAACTTTAATTATCAGATGCATATGAAAAGAGCTATCACATAGGGATTCATTAAGTGTTTTAAGTGTTTTGCATTGTCTAGGCAGAAGACAAGGTAGATTCTTTGAAGTAAACACATTCATTTGATTTGTATTACATTTTACTTTGAAAATTAAAAATCATTGTGCTCATTATTACAGCAAGTACTCTAGTGCACTCAGCTACTCTGAAGTGTTGTGGATTTATTTGCCAAATGGATAATGACCAGCTCTGGTTTACAGTTATTTTGACTTAGCAGCACATTTCAGGTTATTCAAAGCATAAGCACAGTAATACAGGATTCTTTATTATTATTTTTTCTTTGTGGTTAGGGCCTCCATACCCCAACTGAGTTATTTTTTTCTCTTTAATCAAAAAGGGTAATGTGTCAGCTTTGGAGTTTATAGTTCTGCTTGAACTTACAGTGCAGGAGTATGCTGTGAAAAAGTGTCTCCATTTCAGCTGTAGCTTTAGTCTAAACTGTTGTTAAATCTTCTGGAGCCCTTTTATTTTTTACAGTAAAGCAAATTAATAGGCACAGAAGAAATGACTAAAATTTGTGTGTTTGGCTTCTTGGATTCATTTCATTTTTGAGATTTTTATACATGGATTTTTTTATTCATTTCTTTTTTTATTTTTCACATTGCGACAGTGATGTCATCACAATGCCATTTTAAATGTATAATGTATAATGTTTAAATGCCTTGATCACCATAAGTTTATATTTATAAATGATATACTGTTTGCAGGTTACATTACCTGTAGATTGTCAAATGATGTGGAAGTCTTAAGACACATTACGTTATCACATAAAATATGCAGTTAAAGCAGTTATTATCCATTGTTGTAAGACACGTACAGGGTGAATTGATATGAATAGTTTTATGTGTTTAATCCTTTTTTGTGGTTCTGGCACTAGTGATTTAGCTGGGGCTGGTCTGGTACGGGATGTGCTCATTCCAGCTTGTGCAATTATTAATTAATGATTGCTAGCCGACAACAGCACAGCAATCAGAAGGAATCAGCTGAGGTTGATTTTGGAGAACAAAACGGAGCAGGACTGGTGCAATAGAAAAATGAAAAAGAACGAAAAAAGGAAAAAAAAACGAATGGAAAGTGATCGCTGAGGTAAACAAGGAGGATAAATCAGGCAACGTGCATACTGCTGATGAGTTTATGGGGAGCAAGACGGAGGGCTGGAGGAGCTACAAGAGATTATGCTTTTGTCAGCTGAGGTTGAGAAATGCCACAAGAACAATTAGAGGGATAGGGTGCCAACATGGCGCATTCCAGGATAGGGCACAACACCCAAGGATTTGCGGTGATTGATAGAGGTGGCAGATCCAGATTCATGGGTACTGGCTGAGGTCATTGAGCAGAAGTATGTGGCAGGCTGTGTCCGTGGGATGACCATGGGTCCTTATGAGTATGGAGAAAAAGAAAGAAGGAATATTTGTGGATAGTTATATTTGTAATACTTTAATGGCACAATTTTATGGATTATTTATTGCATTATTTTGGATTATTTATTGCATTATTTATTAAACTAGCCATGTGTGCCCAACTACGTTGCACGTGTTAAAGTTGTCTGTGAAGGACTCCCTGTTTAAACACGGCTGCCAGTTGTGAACTGGGCTCTTCGTCGCACAGCATTTTGATTTTTTATAAGGGAAACAAAATTACAAAAGAAAACCCTTGGACATTGATTCGATAGGAACAGCCTACTCGGAATCACTGTCCGAATCGTAATTATGTGGTGGTGTAGGAGCATTTCTGCTTCTGTCCGTTCACAGTCCGTCTCGTTTTCACGACGCTGTCGTTTCCTCTCATGATCTCTTCTCAACCTTTCTCCAATCTCCAATTCTCCAATCTCGCAGGTTGCTTTGTGGCAATCCAAAGAGTAAGGCAATATACACGGAGCAATGGTTACAAAAGGGGGACACATAGGTATCCAGGCTCTTTAAAGCATAAATAGGGATCACTTCACTGACATGTGAGCAAGCCACGGTACAATTGTGAGACGCGCAACGTAACAATAATAATTTCCGGAGCGTGCTGTTACGTTGTCATTCATTTTACCCACTTGTCTTTCTTTCATTTATATGTTACGTAGGCATGTACCTATCTTCGGCAATCTCATTCTCTAACCAGGCCTCAGGAGCTAACCAGCGTAACACTGTCCACCACCCCTTTCGTTATTCCGGCACATTGTTGACATCCGTGAGTAACACCAACGTACTAAACTGGAAGGTGGTCTACGCATGCGTGGAATTCACAGACAAACAAAGATCAAGATCTAAATGAAGATCTCTTTAGTTAATTTAAACCACAATTTGTTTAGTTTGAATTTCTGTGTTCTGAGGTGTGACTGGCGTACTACAGTTTTCAGTAGTATAAGCCTGGAGGAGATTCTTAATGCAATGCCTATGTTTTAGCTGTTTCTCTACTGCCATCTAGTGCTTCTTCTTCTAATTCATTCGTGGACAAACAAAGATCAAGATCCAAATGAAGATTATATATAGAGACTATTTATTGATTGCACTGTTTTGCATTTCAGTTTCAAATGCACATTAATTTCTACATATTTTAAAAGGACTGTTACTTATTTTTGCTTGTTTATTCCCTCACTCTGGTCCATCCTAGGTTGTGACTATAGACACCCTGAGAAGTACCGAGGCTGTGAACACATGAAGCAATTGTCTATACTAATAAGCAAAGCCCTCACTGACTGACTCACTCACTGACTCACTCATCACTAATTCTCCAAGGCTGAAATTTGGCAGTCTCATTACTTACAGCTTACTTACAAAAGTTAGGCAGGTTTCATTTCGAAATTCTACGCATAATGGTCATAACTGGAACCTACTTATGTACATATATACAGCAATAGCCTGCAGCTCGGTCGCATCCCACATCGTCACGCCACCAATGTAATTGAGTTCCTGCCCATATAAGGCCGTCAGTCAGCAGCAATCCAATAGAGACGCTGCCGCTAAATATTCACGGGTGAAGGGCTGTGCTAATGCAGACGAAGATGAGATGGTCAGGGATAGACTAGTGTTTGACACAAACTCAGCAAAAGTGCGAGAGAAACGTTTAAGTGCCGGGTCTTAGCTAACATTAAATAAAGCCGTGGACATCGCAAGATCGCACGAGATAGCACAAGCACAGCTGAGTACTTTCGATGCATGTACTCCAAGCTGCTCACGTGAACTGACTGTAAACACAGTACGCAGAGAACAAGCAAGACCTCCAAAGAGCGCAGAGACTTTTGATCACGTGAACGTGTCTGCAAAAACTGGCGTCTCCTGCCCTGCAAAAATACTATAAAGGTTGAGCAGCTGGCGCGCGCGCGCACGTGGCTATGCCGGCCTTTGAGACGCTGACTGCGCTTCTGGCTTAAGTGAAAGTAAGCACTTTTAATTTTTTCCTCCTTCCCCTCAGCTATAGCCCAGACAACTGCAATCACAGGATCCCTTTTCTAGACTGCGGCAAACTAATATTAAGGCGCTTCACACTTTCTTTTGCACGTATACGATTATCAGGTCGCGGAAGACACGCACAGGAGTGGAAGACTGAGAGTGCCATCCTGGCCGCTTAATGGCAGGGCCGTCTCTCCAGTCTACATGAGACCCACTGCGACGGTCCCCAAAAGGCGTTCATATCATCAGCGAAGACGTCTCTCTACACTATATAAAACAAAAAGGCAAGTTTCCTTTCTTTACACCTTTTTTCCTTTTATCCCAAACCAAAGCCTTTGTCTCTTAACACTGCAGAGGACACAAAACTAATTTTCTTTAATTGCTGGTAATGCCGGTAAGGCACATTATCACAGGCAGAAATTTGGACGTTCACATAGAAAATGTAATTTCTATACCACAGCCGTCGTGTAGCGCCTTTCAACAGGGATCTACTACCGAGAGATGATCCATATACATTTTAGCTGCTGTTAGTACTACTTGCCTGTTGTGTTACACCGTCTTTAAAATGTAGTTTACCCAAAACCACTCCAGTAGTGCTCAATGTATCTTTACTTCTTAAAACGTTAATGTTTTACTGTTTAATAACTTATAGACTACATTTTATTTTTTTCCCTTGCACTCAGTGAGCGAAGCCAATGGGTAATCAGCTATATATATATATATATATATATATATATATATATATATATATAT
>JANRMT010062792.1:101016625-101071672 GCA_026402145.1 Polypterus bichir lapradei
ATATATATATATATATATATATATATGACAGCAACACTCATAACAGTGACAAAACAATTACATTGACAATCATGTTACGTTATTTTTAAAATGTTTCCTTTTCTTTTTCATAACTTCTTTAACACACTACTTCTCCGCTGCGAAGCGCGGGTATTTTGCTAGTCTATATATATAATTCACTAAGGGCACGCAAGACAGTGAGCGCAAGACAGAGAGCAATGCCCGCTAACTCACAGAGTCCCGCCCACCAACTCTAAGACCATGGGATACGCACGACAGAGCCCCGCCCTCCAACTTTAACCCTTCTCCCGCGTCATGGGATACGCACAACAGAGCCCCGCCCGCCAAGTCTAACTCTCCTGCCACGTCCACCCTCGCTCTCGAGGCATGCGTACTGCCTGCTCATGTGCCCGCACGGAACACCTCACCAAAAACAGCCTCAGTTGCTTTCGTCTCTGCTACAGCCCATATGAACCTCAGAGCCACGTTGACTTTTTATTGTTCTTTTCGATACCGGCTGCTTTTCTATATATATAATCGACCAAGTCGCCCAACCATGGGGTACGCACGACAGTGCCCTGCCTGCCCACTCTAACCCGCCATCTCTAATCCTCCTTCCGTGTCCACCGTCGCTCTCGAGGCTAAAGAGAAGGCTAAATCAAACAGCAATAATTAGAAAACAAACAAAGAATAACTGGCAGAAACAGTGCAAAATTCACAATTGGTATGCCAGTTTGAAAAGATAAGTTTTGAGGGTAGTTTTAAAATGTTATTGAATCGAGCTGATGTATATGACAGAGAAGAGAATTCCTGAGTTGAGGAGCACTATAAGAGATGCTTGAGCTCCCATAGCACAGAGTTTGATGTGTGGTACAGAAAGTACAGCTGCAGATGAGAATCTGACTGAGCGAGAGGAGTGTCAGTCTGTAGGAGATCAGTGAGGTTGTGGAGAGCTTTAAATGTTAAGAGCGGTATTTAGTATTGTATTCTGTAGTTAACAGGGAGCCAGTGAAGTTGAGAGAGAATAGGTGTAGTATGTTCAGTGGATTTAGAACAGCAGGTTATTATCCTGGCAGCAGAATTTTGAATAAATTGTAAGCGATGGAAACATTTTTGTGGGTTGACAGATAGAATAGCATTACAGTAATCTATACGTGAGGTGACTCGGGCATTAACCAATACTTTAGTACTGTGTTGGGTAAGAACAGGACGAAGTCTAGAAATGTTTTGGAGATGGAAGAAAGCAGTCTGAGAAATGTTACTTATACAGGAGGAATTATTTAATAATAATAATAATTATTATTTATATTATTTATTAATTGCCATTATTAGTGTATAAATTGATATAAATAATTGCATGTAAATGATTCACCAAAATCTGTCATATGTAAACGATACTGTTTAAAACGTTATTGTTTTTTCATCAGAAAACCCAGTTTCCACGTCTACCTGTATTAGTTTAGTTGACCCGCCTTTTAAGGCGACCGACTTTTAATTTGACCACTTCTTAAGGCAATTCAATATGTAGATCAATTTGATATTTTATACAAACTCATTAATTTGGTTATATTGCATTTGAGCAGTATTACTTTGATACTCGTAGTTTCTGTTATTTTTGTGATGAAATTTACACTTTTTTTCTATATTGAGGTCACCCTTTTGAACCCCCCTGATATTTACTACGCGGTGAGGCATTTGTACTCTATCAACATTAATTATTTCCAGAGACATAATTTTGTCTATTTTTCCAGCGCATCGCGCACAAAGGCAAGGGAACGATGGGAGCACCAGAACTCTGCTCACATCATGTCGCTTCGTACCGCAAGCTGCAAGTAGTAAGTCTGTGATAAGCAGAATACCGGTACGCTTTCCACTCACGGGACGGAAGGACAATCCCGACCGCTTTTATATAGTAAGAAAGAAGAAGAAGATATTGCACAGTCTGGAGTAGAAAATCATCTTTTACCTGGAAAAACGAAACTACAAATCCCATCGTGCATTGCAAAATGGACGCGGCGTGTGTGAAACTCCGCGCCTGCGTAGCACTCACGGGACGGAAGGACAATCCCGACCGCTTTTATATAGAAGGATGGCACTTTTACCACTTGCAATAGTGCAGACGCGCTGACTTATCGTGTCGACTGGGCAACACAGTGAATGCGGCGTCTATCTACAGTATATATGTCTATGTTTTCCGTAGCCTGCTACAGGAAGGTACTCTCTCGACCATTGGCATTGGTTTCGCTCCTTGTTGTTTTCGTTATACTGCGACGGTGGTTTCCTAAGCCTTTATTATACTGAATTCCTTTCTCACCGTTTTCTGTTCCTATTCTTATACCAACGTATGCTACGGCGGGCTTCGGCTAGTTGGATTCATTTTGAAAAAACAAGCATTGTGTAGGTAGGAAAAAGAAACCCAAATCAGTGTTAGAATTTTTGGTTTACGATTTTTGGTTTTGTCCTTGATTCCTTCATAGAACTTCTTTTTTTCTGTTGCTCAGCTCAGTTGGTCTTTTCTGATTTTTTTTTTTGACCACATCATAATTTCTTCTCTTTCAGCACAATAAATCTCTAACCCTGAATACCTCTTCATTACTGGAATTCATTACAGTTATGTTATTAATGCATTGTTTTGTGATTACATTTCTCCTAAATGTTAGAGTTAACCTCCTAGAGGTTCTGAACATCAATGAATCAGATTTTATTGCTATTGTCATGATTATTTATTTTAAAGGTATTTTCAAATATTGTATGTTATATGAGGCTACATCTCTCTATTATATAATAAAATCTTGTGACCAGACGAGACCTGTTCAGAGAGATGAGATGCGACTTTCTCAGAAAGACACTTTCATGTCCCGCGAGACAAGACTTTGTGCTAAGAAACTTAACAATGCCCGGGGCCGGAAAAAGACAAAGAGTAGATGACAAAGTAGAACATCGTAAAGAATTCAAAAACATTGGTGTGATGCACGTGCAGAGCAGGTTAGAAATAATGGAAGTAGGAAAATTCGAAGGTCTCAAAAAAAAATGATAGTAAGGATCACATTAGCCCAAACAAATGGAAATTATTACTCAGTGAAATAACGGAACAACAAAAAGAGATCGACTATATTGTTCGGATTTAAACTTTAAGTCGGAGACTTGTAGATTGTCTAATTTGTGTTGCCATGAGGGAAAAGTAGTGTTTCTTCCCAATGAAGAGGCGTACTTGCGAGAATTAAAAGATTTGTTGCTTGGTGAAAGTGAAATCCACATACGCTGTCACGCTTGGGTCAAAGAGCTGCACTGATACACAGGAGATTTTAGAGACAGAAACGTTATTCAAACACTTCAAACAAACATAAATCTCTTTCAGGAGAGAATCGTGCTCCATGTGTAGTTGGAGGGGACAGTTCCATCTCTCAATTAAAAGAATAGAAAATCTTCCTCTTCATAGGGGCGTGCCTCAGGAGCAGGACCCACAGCAGGAGCAGAGGATGTCTGGGGGAGAAGAGAGACAATGCAGTGAGACAAAAGGACAGCTGCTGTACAGGCTTTTAAATATTAGAAGTGCCATGTGAGATGCAGAACACACGGCACAGCAGCAGAAGCAAGCCAACAGCTGATTGACCAAAGAGGAGGTAGAAAAAAAACTTTATTTGTTTCCTATTATATCAACGTTTAAGAGGGGGTTTCGGAGAAGCAACCGCGTCTCCTTGGGGTGTGTGCAGCCCCCCTCTTCACAACGCTGCAGCAGAGACACAAAGTGGCTGACTTATAGTGTTGGTTTTGGTTGGTGAGCGAAGCAAGCAGGGGGCAAAGCCCCCTAGTACTATATAGATAATAACATACACATCTTAGGTGAATACTAGCTTTGCAATAGATGAGTCCAACTGTGATTATGGAGAGCTACAGTGCCTGCAGGTTTTCCTTCCTGTGACTTTCTTAATCAGTGACTAATTTCTGCTGTTAATTGACCTTCATTTTAATTGCCTTTGTTTTTCAAGACTCAGTACTCTGAATTACTTCTTTTTTCCTTATATGGCAGCAAAGCAAAATGAGAAGCAAGCCAACAGATCACCAGCTAAATCTGGGCCTCAAATTCCAATCACTTTCACTTTAACCAGTTTCTTACTTAGAAGTAAATTCTTGTTATTTAAACCTGTTATTTAATTCCATGGAATGTTGGTGCTCTTATTCTGCCACACCAGACATTTTCAAAATTTTTCATTTTCATTTTGCTCTAAACCACCATCAAAATATTTTGTGGACTTAAGTAGATCAACATTACTGAGACCTTCAACTTTCTGTATTTTCAGATATTGTATGATGGACACAGATTAGTTGGTCATATTTTGGCTCATTTTGTGTCTCATTATTATTTGGCTGCTAATCAAGGAAAAATGAAACAATTAAGGGGACTGAGTCTTAAATAAAAAGTCAATTAAAATTAGGGCAAAAGAAGTTAATTAGCAGCAAAAACTTATCATTAATTAAGAAAAGGGTTAGAATGGAATCCTGTAGCCACAGTGGCCCATATATGGACACCCTTGCTCTAAAAGGGAAAGTAAGATGGTATAAAACTTAGGTATTGAGAGATTCATGACACCATCCCATGGTCAGAGACTGCAGGTTGGGGGATGCATTTCAGAGAGGTACCGGCTTCCTGTAAGGTAGACAGACAAAAGCCAGTCCAAAGCACATTTTTATATGGCAGTCTTTTTGGAACTCTTTCAAGTATAGGTTCAGCATAGCAGTTTCTTGTCAATATGGATATATTTATCTCTTAGACCACCTGTACTGCTCTAGTGTCCAACTTTTATCCATCTCCAAGCAGAATACACTACAGACGTAGCATTAAGTATGTCAAGTAAACAAAGAGAACTAAAAATGGAAGCAGACCACCAAACTGATTGCAAACCACTGTTCAGAAACCCCATTTAATGACAAAAATCATAAATTTTATTAACAGTGTCATTCTACAGCTGCCTTACAATTTAGAAAAGCATAATCTAAAATGTTTTATCTTAGATTGTTCTGAACTGCTTATTCTGTGACTGCTTGTTTAATTTTGACAGAATGTATACTTGACTTAAGCTGGCTGTCTTGATAGCAAGTGTGTTGACATAGGACCAGTGCTTTATTCAGCCTAATCACAGAACATTTGATAAGTTAGCTCTTGCCTTTTTAAAACAAAACAGATCTGACTGTTCACTAAACAGGTGCATGATGCATCTACCATGGCAGTGTGTGCATCAACATGCAGAATGCAATGTGTGCATAATGTACTGCTCAGAGAAATTAGGTATGTATACAATAAAGTACAAATAAACATTTTTTATGTTGAAATACCTCCATTTGGACTGAAATACAAAACTGTCCAGAGAAATATGGGACATTGGGCACTCTAGCTTTTCCTGAAATTAAAAAAAAAAAGGTTTCCGTTGCTCTGTAATGTAATGTTTTACTCTGATGTCCTGGGTTGAGTGTGAGAGAGTGAGAATGCTGAAGGTGTGCATCTTCCTCTTTCTTGTGCCCATTTGGACTCTACAATGAGTAAGACACACTAACAGCATGAGAAGCCATTCTTGTGTCATAAAAGAAAAAAATGCAGTAGCATTTAAATTTTAATTTGTCTACTCTTTTGCTTCTTTTCTCTTTTCTTTTTTTTAAAATTGCGTTAGTGTAAGTTGATGTTCCGATATAACAACTATTCTCTGAACCATCTCTAGAGGCATCTCTAGGCTACAATTAGATTTCTGCAAACAAGTCCATGTCATTGCAGTCAGTGTTTCCTATTTTCTAGTGGTCAGTTTTATGGTGTCCCTTATTCCTGTCTATCATTACAAGGATAGTCAAGTCCTTGTTCAGCTCTGTATGCTAAGAAGAGTTTGACACCTCTGACTCTGCAATTATTGTACCTAGACAGGGTACGAATGATGACTTTCCTGTTTCTACTTGTGAATGTACCATTTTGTTTTAATATTACCGTATGTACTGATTTTTGTTCTTGAAATTTCTTGCACTCATTTTGTTTTTGTATTTTGTTAGTCACGGCCACTTTAGTAGTTTTATTAGTAAACCTTGCCAGCTCTTTCCAAACATTTGTCAAAAATGTAGACTTTGTGAGCATTACCATGTGAACTGGATTAATAAGTGAAACAAAGCGCAAGGTATATGGATACTTGCGGTGGGCTGGCACCCTGCCCGGGGTTTGTTTGCGCCCTGTGTTGGCTGGGATTGGCTCCAGCAGACCCCTGTGACCCTGTAGTTAGGATATAGTGGGTTGGATAAAGGATGGATGGATGTTTTACATTCTGGCAGCTAGGCTACTAAGGCCTCATAATCGATATATTCATTCTTTCATTTTATAAGCCTACTTATTCAGATACAGAATCCTGGATTCTGTATACTTATTCTTATTCAGATGCAGAATCCCGGATGACTGGGCTCTATTCCAGCAGCACTTGGTACAAGACAGTAGCTAAACTGGTACAAGAAGTCAGTCCATCAAGGGCTCGCTCAATCATACAAACACATTCACTCCATTTAAAGTTCTTAGACCTGCAATGTTGAAAGAAACATTGGAATAAAAGTACACCAAAAGCTGAATGTCAGCAACACCTAAAAATAACCACTGACATTTCTTTTCTGCATCTGTAAAACTGCAAGCTTTCACTTTTCACAGTATGTTATAATTTATACCATTTTACAAATATTGTTAGTTATTGCTGTTTATTACATTTATAAAGTTGTTGGAATGCTTTATATTTTATTAATAACTATTCACTTCTGTTTGATGGCACATCTGCTAGAAGTACATTAGGAATTTAGTCAGCAAAATAACACAAATAAGAATTTTTGCTACAAAATAAAAGTAATATAAATATGACAGTTACTTACTGAGGCTATAGTCTAACAAAGGACAGCCTGGGGGCATGCCAATACATTTTTCAAATCTTCTACTTTGAAGATTTTTAAACATTCACTCTTAGTGTAGTGTAACATGTTGTTTTAAATTGTGGTTTTGCATCCTGATAATTGTGGACAGGATGTCTAGTGGAATTAGCTGAGAGCTCTAAGTTTCAATAACCCAGCTTTGTATACAGTTGTCGTAAGGTGCCATGTTTATGGAAACTAACACTATTAAACTAGAAATTCAAATGTGAATTCAGTAATTATAAAAAAAAACCCTTAGCAAGCACTGTGCAACCTAATAGGTATGTTTTAAGATACAGTATATAGTAATAATGTGAACACCAGGGTTCATAGCATTAGCAGCCTGACATGGTGAAACTCAAGAGTGCACTGATGCATCCAAAAGAAAAGTTTTTTAACAAACCTCTTGCCTCATTTAGTCACAATCACATCACCCAAAATCCCACCAGTCTCCCCTCTTGAATAACCAAATATGTATACACCTTGTAACTATTAAAAAAACTCAAAATGAATTTCTGAATATAACATATGTGCTACCTTGCGAAGCATTAAAATAAAGAATTCACTAAATCTGGATGAATTCACAAAAGGAAAAGTCCATTCATTTTCTGAACCTGTTCATCCAGGACAAATAAGAAAGCTGCAATGGCTGAGAAGTTTACAGACTTAACAATTCATAAACAAACACAACTGTCCCTTTAATCATAGCCCACTTACTGATAGTAAATGAAGAAAAGCCAAACCAAATACTGTATACAAAACTTCAGGGTCAGTCTGTGAAGTCTGAGAAAAATGGTCTGTCAATGGTCAGGCTATATCCAGGGTACAGCAGTTTAGTATTTAATAACAGAAGAAATCCAATTTCTTTCAAAATGGGTGAAAATAAAAAGGACTTTTATATTATAAACAGAGTATATTCAAGTAGTAACTGCATATACTGTAAGCCACCATGCTTCCATTTTGTTTTCCTTTATTCTATACCTTTACTACACTCATTAAGGTAAGTTATAAATGTGTAAATATGTTATTGTGTGAAGTATTATAAAGTACATGTAAATTTAAGAACAAAAATTCAAATGTTCTAATTGTATTTTAATGTCAAACATATGAAAATAAATCAACAGTTATTTCCAGTGGTGCCGAAAATATGAATTCATTAAGTCTTTGCAGTGTTCCACATTACTATATGCTTATGACTAATTAATTAAAGCAATTAAGTCTTATAAGTAATTAACATCAGCATAATCTGCTGCTTGTATATATTATTTTTGGACAAATGGTTTATAATTTTGCATTTTTATGAACAATCCAGGAATTTCAAATATCAAATAATAAGTTTTCCAACCACAACATCTTTTGTTTATAACAGCTAGGAAAAAATGTCATCAGCAGGGGTCTCCTTCATAATGCTGATGATAGCTCTCCTCCTGTGTTTATTGCCCTTGATTTGACTACAGCTTTTGAACACCATCAATCATATTTTTTTTCTTGTTTTTTGTGTCCTCTTGAGATTTATGTTGCTATTAGTGGAAGCTATTATTCTTGGATAAGAGCCTACTTACATATAATTCCTTCCCTTTACTAGAAGAGACCATATAAAGACTAGTTCCTCTCAATCTTTATAAAGAATTTACTTTAATTCAATAAGAAACTTCATTGCATAATTAATAATTGATCACAGATCTATATGTTTATATATGTTTTCTTACATTGATTAAAGTGGTGAATAAAAATATGACCAGCACTCATATTTTATTTACGGCAGTACAATAGTTGCATGTCACATTAAGAATCAGATATATCTGATACAATTTTTCCTGTATTAATAGCAGTGACTTTAGGTATTTCCTTAATAAACTAGATTACATAAGATTGCAGGTTGAAAAGTTAGCTTCCAGATCTAATTGCATCACACCTGAAAATGTTACCAACCTGCGCTTACACCCCTACAAAATTCAGACATTCTTGCAGTTCTTAAATGAAACTTTCTACCCATCCTTTAGACCTCATTCCAACACTTTTGTTGAAAAATGCACATTACATAGATGCATATCCTGTACTTAGCATAACTCACAAATATTTATAAAATGGTAGTGTTCCTGTTTTCTTTAAAGCTTTCATAAGGGCTTTACTGCAAATCTAGATATGTTCTATAGAATGTCAGGCCATTTCAACATTTTTGAAACACTAGAGCAAACTGTAATGATATCATTAAAAGAAACTCAGCATTTCATTACATTCAGTATGTAAGCAATTCTTCACTTCCATCTGTAGTTAGATATGGTGTTCATTGTTCATTCATTCAATATTCATTACTGTGACATAATCAGCTTCTATTCTGTGAAACTGCTGTCAATAAATTCTCTGTTCTTTGTCTACTGCTGCTATGTAACAACATCCTATTAGCCTTTTTAATTGTTTCTGTACACTGTCTTGATGTAGACAGTGACAACTCCACTACAACTCCCAAGTCTTTCTCATAGCCATGTACTTTCAAGTTTCAGACCTCCCACTGTTTTCAAATCTAGCATTTTAACTTCCTAAATTTTCTACTTCACATTTAATTTCATTAAGTTTCATCAGCTACAAAACTGCCTAAGCCTGTAGTATGTTGATGTTCGTCTGCAATAGGCAGACCAAAAACATGGTGGATCTCCATTTGTCTATCACTGTGTGTAAAAATTGTTCTCTGTTAAGTCCTGTTCAAAACTTTCAGCTCACATTAAAAGAAAGAAAGAAAGATAAAGAATGTGGTGTTTTAAATAAGACATGGACTTCTAAGTACTAATTTACTGAAGTCAAAGGTAAAGTCATGTGCTTAGTTTGTGGAGAACAGATCACTTTTAGGATTACAATTTAAATCACCATTACGAGACTAAACACACAAAGAAATATAAGAACTTGACTGATGCAGAGTGGGCACAGACATTTGAAGCTTTGCTAGCAAGTCTGAAAAAGCAACAAGAACTTTTTACCAAGCTTTACACATTCAGGAATGAAGCAGTCCAGACCAGCTTTGTGATATCCCACAAAATTGTAAAAAACATAAGCTATTCTCTGATGGGCAGTGAGTTTTTGATTGTCACTGAGTGAGTGTTTGGTGGAATCTGCACCGCTAATATGCCCTGAGAAAAAGACAAGGTATTTGAGAATGTGCCCCTCTCTAGGTTGAACCATAATGAGAACAGAACAGAAATTGATATTATTGCATTGTATTATACATCAGGTGGTGTTGTGTAAGTCAGTGCTAAAAAATGAACCATGTTATTGATGTTGTAATTAAAATAGTTAAGTTCATCAGAGAAAAAGCATTGAGTCACACATAGTTAGTTGCACTTTTGGAGGAGCATAAAACTGAACATGATGACACAGGCTACCACACAGCTGTTAGATGGCTAAGGCTGGCAGGCCGGGCAAAGTGCTTAAAAGAGTATGGGACTTAAGAGCAGAGATTCGAGAGTTTTGTGAGAAAAAAGGCAAGGATATCTCAGAGCTTTCAGATTCCAGCTGGTTGGCATATCTTGCATTTGCTACTGATGTGGCTGTATTAATGAATGAATTAAAAACCAAACTGCAAGGCAAGGGCCTCTTTGCAAATAAAATGTACAGCCTTGCGAAGGCCTTCATGAGAAAATTGAAGTTTCTTTCAAGTCATTTGGAGGACAACATTCTCACCTACATGTCAACACTGAAAGAAGCCACACCATCAGCTGATCACCTCTGCAGGTACTCATCCATGCTAGGGGCCCTGCATGGTGAATTTTCAAGGCAATATGAAGAATTCAAAGCCGCTGAGAGTGAAATGTACATGATTTCTTCTCTCTTCACTTGCATTGTGGATATTCCACCCAGTGATGTTCAGCTCAAAGTCATTTACCTGTAGTCACCTATTAGAGCACTTTAAGTCAGTATCACTGCTGGATTTTTAGTCTTCTCTTAAAGACGAGAACTTTCCACAAATGAGGAGGCATACTCAGAAGATGTTGGTTGTCTTTGGATCTGCCTACATATGTGAACATTCTCAGTGATGAAATTTAAAAGATCCATATTCTCTCTCACTGAGGATCGTCTGTCAGCTGTCCTTCGCATATCTACCTCAGACATTCAACCTGACGTCATTGCACTTGTTCAAGCCCAAGACAAACTAGATTTCTCTCACTGAACATGGCTGGTCTTATGAAATACTAAAAAAGCATACACATTTTCAAAATTGTTTTTGTGAATGTTGATTAAGTAGTGATGTAATGTTGGTGTTTTTACTATTTCTTCTTTTCATTTTCATAGCCTAATCGTAACATCTAATCTTACCAGCATACAATTTACAGTTTTTTATAAAGAGATAAAATTAATGTGGTGCAGAACTGAGTTCAACCTATTGGTCTAACCCTCCAAAACAGTCCCAGTTTTTCATGAAGCCCCTTGTGAAAATTAATTGCCAACCCCTGCCCTAAGCTGTAGCATTTAAACTCTGTTAGAAAGCAGCATAAAACTTTGTATACACTTCTCAATAGCTACTCCGTAACTATTCTCATAATTACTACCGGAGTAATATATAATCAAGGTAACATGTTATTATTCCATTCCCTCTCCAGCAAACATTGCTTATTCCCAAAATGTTTAATCCTAACCTGGTTATTTCTTTTATGACATTGACAGTTTTTCATGATTCACATGAAGTTCTTACATTCCTTGTCCTAATATTTGCTACCTTATTTGAAAGATTCCACTCAGGGATACTTAACACTTTCCTGCCATTTAAGACAAGCTGGGGACTTCTAGATGTCTTTGGTTTTTATTTTGCTATACTATTTTGTTGGGATTATAATTTATTAATTTCAAAACTGTCTAACAGATTGTGGTGTTAAGGCCAGCTTTGGAGACTGTCTTTGCTGTCTGTAACTATCTGTGGTGTCACTATAGTATTCATTACAAACTCTTTCTTCATTCACAAATTTGAACACAGCTGCATGTTTCTATGCCTGTTGGATTGTGGGAGGTATTTGATGTCTCTCCTGCCACCCTTATCTGAGAGGTATTCCCCAATTCGTACTTGGGACACACCTTCTAGGGGCCACTCTCTAACTACTAGGAAGTTATCCACTTCTTTACATAAGAAAACATCTGAAAAATGCAAGTTTGCAGTATTTGCTTTTATATTGTCAGTATATTTTAATTTATCTTTACTGTTCCTGATACTCTTCACTTTCTCCTTGACTTTTTTATTTTCTAAAATACTGAAAAAAATCTATTTGTATCATCTTCACCTTTCTGTAATATTTCTCTCTAATTGCCTTTAAGCATTCCTTGTATCCTTTTTACTGTTGCAGCTTCTTTTGAAAGCTCCTTATTTTCTGAACTGCAGAGATCTCCTTACATTTTTATTACTTTTAAAATTTCAGGATAAATTTGCCCTGTATTGTTTGTAAAACATTTTTAAACCTGCTCCACTGCTTCTTGACTGATTCTAAACTTAAAAGCTTTGTTGATTTTGCCTTCTCTGCTTTAAGTTTGCTGTATTAAGTTATAATACTACCATAAAGCTTTTAACATTTCTGCTAAGCTTTTGTGAAAAGCTTTGCATGATGGTCACTAAACACTAATGGATCACCTCTACTAATAAATTACTATTATTATTATAAATAAATACTAAATGTATGCAGTATGGTTTAATATACTGTGTTAAAAAGTCATTGATCAAGTCTATGAAATAATGTTCTTGTGTTCCACTATTTGTAAGGTTATTCCAATTAATATTTGGGCAATTGAAGTCCCCTGTGATTATAGCATCCTGTCTAAACCTTATTTTTCAGTATTATTAAAACGTGCATAGTGAAACTGTTCTGTCCATTTCGGGGTCTATAACACAATCCAAATATTAGACCTCCACCCCAAATGTTTTATATTTGAATCCAGATATCCTCACTCAAATATAATAATACATTTATTTATATAGCGCCTTTCCCATGCTCAAGGCACTTACAGAATATAAGAAAGAACAGCAGGGTATACAATATATAGCATTATACAAATCAAATAAATAAATAATGAAGATTATGACAGTGAATTCAGAGAAAAAAAAGGCCTAACAGACAACATAATTGATGGTCTAGCACACACACTTACAGGTTACATGAGCATCTTGACAGAGAGGTAAACTGAGAGAAGGGTAATAAAGTCAAGTAGAGCTAAAAGCTTTCCTGAACAGATTAGTTTTGACTTGTTTTTTAAAAGAATTCATGGAGTCAGCTGATCTGATTAATTTTAGTATGTCATTCCAGAGTCTGGGCGCTATACAGCTGAAGGCCTTGTCACCCATGGAGTGTAGATTAGTGTGGGGCACAACAAGATTGCCAGAATCAGAGGACCTTAGTGGGTGGGCAGGCACATAGTGATGGAGAAGGTCACTGATGTAGTTTGGTTATTTAAGGCTTTGTAGGTTATTAGTAGGATTTTATATTCGATTCTGTAAGACACAGGGAGCCAGTGAAGACGGAGCAGGATGGGTGTGATGTGCTTGCTGCTGCTGGTTCGAGTAAGGACTCTTGCAGTTGAGTTTTGAATAAGCTGGAGCTGTGATATAAGATTAGAAGGGGCACACGCCAGCGAGTTACAATAATTGATGCGGGATGTGATAAAAGCATGGACAAGTTTCTCAGCATTAGAAAAGGAGAGGAAGGAGCGAACATGGGATATGTTATGTAGGTGAAAGTAAGAAAGTTTCTTAATGTGTTTTATGTGGGTGGAATAAGAGAGGAAGGAATCAAAGACGACACCAAGATTCTTTGCAGTAGAGGCAGGTCTGATGAGATGACCACCAAGATGGATTGGGAAAGAGCTCATTTTATTAAGTTGCATTTTAGTCTCAATTTGCAGGAGTTCAGTTTTGTTGCAATTTAATTTTAAAGAGTTCTGCTCCATCCAGGTTTTAATTTCATTAAGGCAGGTTGTGAGCTGAGGAAGCTCTGATGAAGTTCCACTTTTAACATTGAAGTAGAGTTGAGTATCAACTGCATAAAAATGATAACCCAGTCCATAGCTACAAATAATATGGCCAAGGGGAAGCATATAAATACAGAAAAGCAGAGGACTGAGAACAGAGCCCTGTGGAACTCCTTGTGTGACTGGCGCTGAGCTGGATCTGCTGTTGCCAAGACTAACAAACTCTTGTCTATCAGTCAGATAGAACTTGAACCACTGGAGGGCAGTGCCAGAGACACCCAGCATGTTCTCCATTTTGGACAGTAGAATGTCATGTCTGACACTGTCAAATGCTGCACTGAGGTCTAATAGAATTAATATGCTGGTTTGTCCAGAGTCTGCTGCCATAAGCAAATCATTAGTTACCCGTACCAGAGCAGTTTCACAGATGTGCTGTGCTCTGAAACCAGACTGAAAGGGTTTTATCAAGTTATTAGTGGTTAATTAATTGGTGAGCTGGGAGGCTACAACACGCTCAAGAACTTTTGACAGGAAAGGTAAGTGGGAAATAGGCCAGAAATTGTTAAGATTGTCACCATCAAGACCAGACTTTTTTAACGTTGGGGTTACAGAAGCGATTTTGAAAGTGAGCAGCACAGAGCCAGTGTCAAGGGATGAGTTTATTATTGTTGTAACAGATGGGATTATGGCATGAAGGCAGGATTTAAGTAGTGTGCTGGGGATGGGGTCCAGTACACAAGTAGTTGGCCTCATCCTACAAAGCAGGTCATTAACAAAAGCAGATGTGACTGGTGAGAACTTAGAGAAGGAGCTGGATGGAGTGGGAAAACAGGGAGAGATATAAACAGATGATGTATTTATGTTAGTTGAATTATTTAGATCTTTAATTTTGTTATGGAAAAAGTGGAGGAATTCCTCACAGATTTCAGTAGAAGAGGTAGTTGGGCCATATGCGGGTTCGAGTAGTTTATTAACTACAGAAAACAAAACCCTTGGGTTATCGTGGCCTCTTTCTAGTATTCTGCCGTAATGGGTGTTCTTGGCAGCAGTTAGTGCTTCTCTGTAAGCTCTTTGGTGGTCAGAGAAAGCCTGGATGTGCACGGTGAGGCCAGTCTTACGTGACATTCTCTCAAGGCGTCGGCCAGCTGCTTTCATAGATTGCAATTCTGATTTATATCAAGGAGCTGAACGTTTAAAGGAAACCTCCTTATGTTTTAAAGGAGCTGTTTTATCTAATGCTAAATGAAGGGCTGAGTTATAGTGGTCAACAAGACTATCTAGTGTTGACAGAATAGGTGCAGACAGTAAAAGATCAGAAATGGATCCAGAAAGGATAGAGGGACAGATATTTTTAAAGTTTCTGTAAGAAATTTGCCATTTACATATATGGCCCATCACCTATTTGAAGCAGTCAGACATTCTCGTCTTCGATTTTACCTGCCTTTCATAAATAACATATACCCATTGATGTCATACTCAACCCCATTCCTCTCATTTACTCAAGTTTCTGTTATTACTAAGATATTGTAATTATGTGCAGCTCACTTCTCTTAATCTTGGTACTCTTACTTGGTACTCTTAGTATTAAGACAAAAAATACTTATTGTACTATGCATTTTACTTTGGATTTTAAAATTTTTCAAATTTTGCTTTAATAATTGTATTAACATCATTGTTTTTTCATTTACATGAAGTTATAACTCCCATTTCCTAGTTTAAAAAATCCTTGTATAATAAGTTAATCATATGTTTCTCCAGTATGCAGATGCCCTTCTGGATTGTATTCAGCAAATCACTGTGATACAGGTGCCATTTGCTTCTAAAGGCACTTCTGTGACTGAAAACTTTATTCCTACTAGGCTATACCAAGACCGAAATACACATTAAAATCTCCTCAGTATTACTTGGTCTGATGTGTAGCACAGTCAGAGCTTCTGAGAAGACCGCCTTGTCAGTACCGCTTCTCAGTTTAGCACCTAATTCTTTACATTTGTTCTGCGGAATGACGTAAATATGTAATTTGCTCGGACATAGACAATGTCAACTGAACCCATCCAACTGTAGAAAAACTGTCCCACGTGCGCTTCAGAAGGGGAACACGCTGCATGAGACTTTGTATCCCTGAAGCAAATAATTAAATAGAAAGCATATCATCGGCTGGTTAACAGTATCATTTGCGGCACAAATGTAATCTCTTTACTCAAAATGGTCTTGCTCCGTATTATTCTGATGCAGTATAACATTTACAGTAGCTTGGTTTACTCAGGGTAAGTATAAATCAGGTTATATATGATATACTCAAACTTTAATTCAGTTAATCCAGATACAACCATTGCACAAATGTACCTAATATGTCACTGTCTGGATATACACCAGATTAGTTTATTACAATAAAGAGTTTTATAAAAAATATACATCACACTATAACAGGGAAAGTCAATCTCTCTCAGATAGGCCTTCTCAAAAAAACAAAAGAATTATTCAATGTGGCTTGTGTCTTTCATGTTAACTAACTAACAGCCTCAGTGCAGTTACTTGCACATGATAGGACCCAGTCTGTCACAAGGTTTAATGAAGCACACAAAACTAAGTCTGTCTGTGGTCACAGAGTAATATGTTAGTATAGCCCAAGACCACCGAAGGAAATCATAGCCTTCAATGTACATCTGTGCACATTTCTGAACACTATTTGCACAGATATTTAAACTTCAAGCAAAAGAATTGTGTGGCAAAAATCCTTCAAACTAAAAATATTCATATAGCATTACTTTACATTAAAACATCGTTTAAAGAGTTAATAAAGTAAAACAGGTCAGTAAGGCTGTTTCTTATTTTGAAGATTAAAATGTTCAATGAGATGTGTAAAAAAGACATATTATTACAACCTGTCTAAATGTGATCATTACCATTTAATTAAAACAAATTTGAAATTTTACATTTGAATCTTGAAAATAGTGTTTTTATTTACAATATTAGTAAATTTTAAAATATGGTGATTGCTGAATATGCTCCCCCACAAAAAAGTAATGTTTTTATGACTATCCTTTGGGTATTCAATACAGCAAACAGCTTTACCTAACACTAGATGTATTTATTATCTTGCTAACAGAATTAAATTTAAAAACTCACATTTATATTTTGTCTGATTTTCAGCGATAAACATTTTCCTGTATTTTCTGTATTTTCTCTAAAAGATATCTCCCTGTACTGATAATTATTTCAGTTCATTTAACATGATAAGTCATCTGCAGTTGTTCACAGTAGGTTTATTATACCCTTATTATTCATTAATGAGTAATTATATTAGTAAAGAAATTAGGCTTTGCCTTTTTGTCATGTTTTGTTTTATTTAACAGGCACATCTATCTTAACGATTAATGGTCTATTAGGAGATATTTCTAAGCACTTAAAAAACAAAATTCTTTGTATAAGCTATATAAACTTTTTGAAGTTAAGCATTTTAACTGTTTCTAATTGCTAAAACTTGCTTGACCTGCTAAAACAGTTTGACCTAAAGCAAACAAGGATTAAAAATGGGTGAACCATGCATAAAAAAACATTCCTGGATACCAAATTGTATGCTAAATCTCTAAATTGTAAAATAATATGCATTTTAGCCAGAGATTTACAAGCATCTTTGGCTATGAAACTTAAAATATATATATTTATATAAAGAGTAAATACAAACAGATAGAAAATAGAAGTTACAAGGTGCAGCAAACATATAGCTATACAAAGTAAATCAGGGTTTAATGGTGTCATGACAGACTAGTTGTGTATCCTTTATCAGGACTCTGTAGGACACTGATTAATCTCACCGTCATTTCATCTCCTCTTACAAATTTGCCACTAGAAGTTAAGAAATGACAACTTATAAACCTGATCTTACACATCATTCTACTCTCAAAGCACACACACATGCATTTCTGAACGAACTCTATAAAGACATAAAATTGACAATAACAAAAGCCTGTGTGTGTGTTTGTGTGTCTTTGCGTTTGATTTTTTTAAAATAATAAGCACAATTCTCGCAATCACATGCAGAAATTCTCCTGCCTTGAACATGAAGCATTTCCACACATGACCTCTGTTGCTGTTTCTTTTTTTTCAGTATGTGTTGATTCAATTATTATCATCGCTACTGTGACCCATTTTTATATGAAGTTTTTATTTGTGTTTTTGTCACATTCTACAGAAATACTATTTTCAGTCAAGCATGAGTGCAGTACCGAATTTCACTATGTACTACTGATAATGTGAAAAATCTAGTACCATTTAATTTTCAGAGTTTTGGTAACCAATGTATCAGTTCTTGTGACGTCTCTAGTGAGTGAGAGGATAATCAAGTAGGAAAAGATGAAAAGGGGTCAAGTTCTTCAAAATCGATTTCTTGATCATCCAAGTCTTCTAACTTTACTCTTCCAGTAAAACAGGAGGGTGAGAGAGGCAAACACTTCAAGGAAAGGACCCATGTTCATTAGCAACAGCGGCAGGAGCATGTGTATTAACTGCACCAAAGAAGATTTTGGTCTGCGTAGCCATTCGTATCTTTCTTTTCTATGGCTGCCTCCCTAGAAAATGCCATATTGATTCATATAAGTATGTAGAAGATGCCTGAAAGGATAATGAATGTATATCCCTTAAATGAAATCCCTTGTAAACACAAAAACACTAACTCAGAAGCTCTTGAGGAAATCCTGCATAGTACTAGAAGGATCCTTATTGAAATAATTTCTCCTTAAGAATTATTATTATGCTTAATAATTCTACATAAAGAACCACAACCTCGTGGAATAAATTACGAATTAGTGTGGTAGAGAGTAGGACTTTAGGGACCTGCAAATCTCGACATGATGTTATTTTAGAGAATCTACTGTATGTGAATAAGATTGGTGAGTGTGTTGGGCTGAATGGCCTGTCCTCATCAAAATCATTCTGTTTACCGAGGGACACGACTTAGCTTACTCTAGGTTTAAATGACTTCACGTACTATTTATTTTACTTTTGATTTTTAATTGTGGGCTAGAAATGTCAGAGTTAAATGTGGCATTCTTATTTTTTAGAACTCCACTAGGCATAAGCTGCTTTTTACTCTCAATCTCCCTGCATGAGGTCAACTATTGCCAATATTTAAGCCTATACGCACTCTGATTTGCATGAGGAGCTACACATGGCCTTAGTCTTGTTACAGTTGATAGTATTTAAAAGATAAAAATATTCGGACGAAATGAATAGAGTAACTTTGATAAAATGGAAGAAAAACATAGGAAGCTGCGATCAACATTTATTATAGTCAAGCCTCCTTTTTGAATATGAATAATGTATTTTCATTGCATTTCAGTTCTTACTGTTACACTGCAATAGTCTAGAGTACATTCTAGATTGCCTCTCCATGGCCATAAACCAGGGGTACATTTTAAACCAATGATGCATGAATACCTGGATTGGTATTAACCCAGTTTTAAAATGTGTACAAGTAAGCTTTGATTTCAGAGGCACCCAGGTTTGGAAATCTCAGTTCCATATCGTATTCATTTTTACTTTATGTAAATTAATATTTAATGCATTTTTTTTATGTGTATGTTAAAAAGTGATTTCAGAGGGAAAGTACTTCAAATGGAAAAATGTTTTATAGGAAACTAAGTGAAAACGCAAACAAATTAACAACATAATATTGGTTATGCAGTGGTTTATATAACCGAGGCTCACATCTTTGGCTATCTTAATGAATCCATAAGTTGAATAAACTGTGGACTTCTTTGTCATGCATGACACTTCAATGCATGTGATTCCCTCACATTTGACATAGTAGATTCCTAGCTTAAGAAGAGCACTCTTTTCTTGAAAATCTTTGGTTGTACCACAAATGTTGGAGTGATGCACTGTATAATTTGACTGGTAGGTTTCTAGATATTTAAATATTTTCAGGTCTTTTTTTATTTCAGTGCATTTATCCTCCATACAATTCATCAAATTGTATATTTTTCCTGCAGTTCTCTCAACACATGTAGTATGATATCCATCTATTAAAGGTCCATTAACCTGGAAATTAAGGATAACGCAACATTCAGTGGGAACCTTACTATGTATGAGAGTTAATTCAATTTCTTATATAATGCTTTATTGCTCTTTAATTGCAAGCTTAAAAGGGTAAGATGTGTGAATTTAAACAAATTTTATCATTTATCAAATGCTGTTTTCCAAAAAATATATGTGCAATATTCTTTTTGTTAGAGTGTGAGTTTGTGCTCTGCTTATACTTGGCTAATTTTTAACACAAAGTTCCTAATGCATTATTTTTGCCCTCCTAAGTACTTGAACACAATTGCTACATTAAAGCAGGAAATAGTAATCCACCTAAGCAAAGTCTTTAACTCATAAAAGTCCACATGAATCCATTGGTAAAAGTATACAGAAAAAGTGTATTCCTCCTGCCTCCTTGAGACAAATGGATCACAAATATAAACATACATTCTTTTTTTATACAAGGCAACTGAAGAAAATGCAAAATGTTTTAAGTTTAAATGCATAATTATTTAATCCTCACAACTGATGCATTTCTTTATACCTCAGATAACAATTTAGTTATTTCAGTAATATATTATCGCTAAAAATGATTTTAGTATAGATACTTGCAAACTGTTTTTCTTTGTGAATATTTCATTTTCAGACATGTATTTAAATATTCTTTTAACACAGCACTCTGGCCAGGTAAATTATTTGGTAATGAAGCTGACTATTAACATGACTTGCTCTGTTTGGTTGGACATTTCTGTGTATTACTAATCTTAGCAGTTATATTACACATTATGTTAATATAAAACATCAGTAATACTGGCAGGGGGTAAATTGTCCTTGAAACAAGTAACAATTGCAGAAAGTGGAATGTATTATCCATCTCCTGGGCCTGACAATATTAATTTATCTGTCAATCATCTCTATAGCTAAGACTGCTTTGATAATCCCCTGGGTGTATTATAATTAAGGTGCTGTCGCACTAAACTAAGAGGCATTTGGTGCATAACAAGACAATATCTCAAAAGTAATTATCACAGATACTAGTATGCCTTTATGTAGTTATTGAAGTGACATTTCATGGAAGCTCAATGATTATATAATAAAGAATAAAACAGATCCATATGTGTAAAAATGTTACATAATCTGAAGAGTATGTAGTCACTCTGAGCCAGTGGTGGAAGAGGAGACTAGAATCTATAGAGGTGCCAATTCAAATCTGCCAACTTGACTTAATGTGCTATATGACTTGGGGTGCTCACTTGTCCTCGCTGTATCTGGAATGTTTTCTTTTCTAAGGCTGCTAAATCAGAAAACCTTCTATAGACACTGTACTATATGTGTGCTAATTGAAATTTCCATGTTTCTCACAATTTTTTGCTATAGCTTAGCTTAAGTAAAGTCTTTCTTATGTTTCTCTAGTGTAGTTGTATCCAGACCAGTGATGGGGCTCCTCATCATTTACATTAATATTATGCATTATACCTTTGTTTTGTTGATTAACAAACTATGTCTCTTACGAGAGGAAGAATGCCTGTTTTAACAGTATTACATATTTACCAAATATTGAAATGCATTCATTTTAGCTTGTGATTATTTTCCACTGTAGAGAGCCGGACAGTCTGTGTTGTCCTTCAGTTTGTCAATGGTGACAGTGTTAAGGCATTACACACACACGCACACACCACTCCATCCCCACACACTGCCATGTTTCTTGCATTTGTACTATTTACAATGTAATTCTAGTAGAATGTAGTGGTAATTTGTGTTAAAGAAAGTGTGTCTAAATGCATAATTGCAGCTTTTCTTGAATTGAGAGATGTTAAAGTATCACTAACAACACTCATCAGCACTGTTCCAGGAAGAAAACCAGACGAAACTTTTTAGGCTGGAGATGTGTGTTGCAGTGCTAAAAAGGGTGTACTGGATGATAGCAGATAACTTAGCTGGATTTAGCTTCTCCCCACTAGTACCAACCCTCATCTTTAAGTAGTGTCCAGCAGGAATGTCAATAATTCTGCTGGATATTGGGTGGAAAGGTCACAACTAATGAGTAGCAAAGGTGGCCCTTCTACAGAGGTACTGCATTTATTGTAATGAGTGGTCCTAAGTACTTAGTGATAAAGTTCATTGTTGTCAATAAGAGACTTTTGCCTGTTAAAAACATAGAATATGTTTAATATCAGCCTTTTCTGCATACATCGGTCCAGCTGAGGAAGCAAACGATAAGATAAACATTCTTTCTTTGGAAAATGTTGTGAACCTACATGCACAAGGAGATATTGATTGTTGAAATGGAGTATATTCTGAAAGATGAACAATAAATATAGGGAGTGAGCTAAGCTGTTGTCTTTGACTTTGTTGTCTAAGACAAATGGTTAGAGTCCAAAAACATAAAACAAAAACTGTATTCTAAAGCAAAATCCAATGTCCTAACACAGCCTGATACCTTAATATGCTAAGAAAAAGACTGCGGTTTTTCAAAACTAGCACATGGCACTTGCTGTGACCTCAATGATGTCATCGATTAATAATGCACAACGCATGACCAGCCACACATGCTATTATTACTAAGAAATAACATGCGTTCATGACCCAAAATACAAAATATTGGCATCTGCACTCAAAAACAAATGCTCCCAAAGGCTTGGTTTGAGTTTACCAACATAATGATGATCAAAATCATCAACACAAAGAAAAACAAAAGTAAAAGATACAAAATTGGGCATATGATTTCATGTTGATAAAAACTCAGAATGATGTAGAAAAAAAATTGAGAATCATGATACAAATCTGAAGAAAGTACATAACTGCCTTCCTAGACATAATGTCAAAACAGTTTTGAGAACTTCATTTCACAATGGAGGAAGTTTTTCAGCCAGTCTTCACAAAAGCACCGCCTCTGTGACAACAATAAAAATCAATTGGTTATGAATAACTGACTTTGCAAGGCCAGGACCTTGAGCACAAGCTACTTCTCTCATAAACAAATATGCGGGATGACCTGGCATTCAACTAAGAGAATGATTCTGAATACAATAAGTAATGTGGAATAATAATTTTAGGGTAACATAGCATTCATCTTAAAGAAATAGCATAAAGGCTCAATTAATGTCAGAAACCTGTTCAGACACACCAGGAAACCAGATAAAGGTCAAGTGAATAACAATATATACACTGAAATATAAGAATTGGTTTTGAAAAATACTGAGATGGTCAAGTAAATAATGTACCAGAAGAAAGGTTGATGTAATATACAAAATCTACTGAAGGATGACTAAGAGATGACTAAGAAATCGGTAGATGTCCTATAAACAACGAGAATGGACAATTGTTATATGCACAGAAATTCCAAGGGTGGTGGTGCAATTCAAAGGTATAAGAAGAACTAGAATATAATATAACAGACTTTTATTTTATATAAGTCATTTCGGTGTAAACCAGTTAACCAACCAGAGTAAAATGTATGCATTGATTGACACTGTATGTGAATTCAGTAGTTGATAAAATGAACCTCTATTCTTTGTTTACTCTGACCATGCTGTAACAGACTGCCTTTGAAGAATGCTCCCTCCAAGGCATTTTGCCGAGGAGTAATTGAAAGATAAAATAAACAGCTTTTCTCCTTCCTGATTACTGAATTGTCCTGTTAGAGGACGTTTCTTTCTTTAATAAGATGTTAAATTTCTATCACAGTAACATCTTTATTGACAAACGATATGGTTCCTATATTGGTGATGTGAGGAACTGCAGGGATACTGATTGCAACAGTGGTCACTTTATGGTGAGGATCACGTACAGAAAATTCGTTCTTTCAAAAACTCTGGGAAGGAGACAAAACACAGAAGTATGATGGTGCCCATCTGAAAAAGTACAAAGGATAGATGCAAGAGCACCAAATGAGAAACGCATAATAGAGATACTGAGCTCAAATAGAAGGAAACACCAATATCATAAAGGTTAAAAGTATAGTAAAGATAATAGCTGAGAAGGAGGTAGGATTCAAAAACAGATGGAAAGGAGATGAATTTGCAAGGAAATCACAAACCACAAGAATTATTGATGCAGGCTATTGAGAAGTCAAGTAAAATGACACCTTTTATCTTGCCTGAAGAAGGGGACTGAGTTTCCTCTAAATCTTGCATATTGTAATTTTTTTAGTTAGGCAATAAAAGGTGTCATTTTGTTTCACTTCTCACTACATTCATAATGGCTAGCATGGTACAAAACCCTAGTACTACTTGATGCATGCTAAGAAGAGAGTTGGGAAAAAGAAGGCTATGGAAGAAATAGAAGAGCTGCCACAAAGAAATGAAGAGTGGTAAATGTATGCAAAATACTGTCTCTGAGGAAGGCCTGATAGACTGAAATGTTAGTTTAGTACTTTGTTAAACTTAGGTCAATCTTTTGTCAATTTTTTGGTTGAGAAACCTTTTTTTCTTATGGTAGGCCTTACCTGCATTTTTACGTTCCAAATCAAGAGCTCTTGTTAAGTATGTTTTTTTTTTTCTGTTCGTTTCAAGCCTGATCATTTTGTTAATGTGCACATTTAAAAGACTTTGAATATAGTTTTCTTATATTCGTTTATCAAAAACTTTTTTTTTTTAATTATACTTTTTTTTTAAATTTTCACTGAATTTTTGGGATTATTTATAAATTATTTGTGTTGTTTAGATAGATAGATAGATACTTAATAGAATTCACATACTCCAGCAGCAGCATACTGATAAAAACAATATTAATTAAAGAGCGATAAAAGTGCAGTGCAAGTTAAAAAATGCAAGGTGGAGAGTGTGAGGCAGGTATAACAGTCTATAATCTTGTGTAGTGTTAACGTTTACCCTTTCTCTGGGTGTAATTGTAGAGTCACATAGTGTGGGGGGAGGAACGATCTCCTCAGTCAGTGGAGCAGGACAGTGACAGCAATCTGTTGCTGAAGCTGCTCCTCTGTCTGGTGATGATACTGTTCAGTGGATGCAGTGGATTTTCCATGATTGACAGGAGCCTGCTCATTGCCCATTGCTCTGCCACAGATGTCAAACTGTCCAGCTCCGTGCCTACAATAGAGCCTGCCTTCCTCACCTGTTTGTCCGAGCGTGAGGTGTCCCTCTTCTTTATGCTGCCTCCCCAGCACACCAACGTTTAGAAGAGAGCACTCACCACAACCGACTGATAGAACATCTGCAGCATCTTATTGCAGATGTTGAAGGACACCGGCCTTCTAAGGAAGTATAGTCGGCTCTGTCCATCTCTTGCACAGAGCATCAGTATTGGCAGTCCAGTCCAATTTATCATCCAGCTGCACTCTCAGATTTTTATAGGTCTGTACCCTCTGTACACAGTCACCTCTGATAATCACAGGGCCTCTTAAAATCCACCACCACCTCCTTGGTTTTGCTGGTGTTCAGGTGTCGGTGGTTTGAGTCGCACCATTTAACAAAGTCCTTGATTAGGTTCCTATACTCCTCTTCCTGCCCACTTCTGATGCAGCCCACGATAGCAGTGTCATCAGCGAACTTTTGCACGTGGCAGGATTGGAAGTCCGATGTATATAGGCTGAACAGGACCAGGAAAAGTACAGTCCCCTGCGGCGCTTCTGTGTTGCTGACCCCAATGTTAGAACTGCAGTTCTCGAGACAAACATACTGAGGTCTATCTGTAAGACAGTCCACGATCCATGCCACCAGGTATGAATCTTCTCCCATCTCTGTCAGTTTGTAACTAAGGAGCAGTGGTTGGATGGTGTTGAAGGCGCTAGAGAAGTCCAGAAACATAATTCTTACAGCACCACTGCCTCTGTCCAAGTATATCCAAGCATATAGATGATGGCATCCTCCGCTCCCACCTTCTCCTGGTATGCGAACTGCAGAGGGTCGAGGGCGTGGTAGACCTGTGGCCTCAGGTAGTGAAGCAGCAGCTGCTCCATAGTCTTCATCACATGTGACGTCAGAGCGACAGGCCGGAAGTCATTCAGCTCTCTGGGACGTCATACCTTTGGGACTGGGGTGATGCAAGATGTTTTCCAAAGCCTCGGGACTCTCCCCTGTTCCAAGCTCAGGTTGAAGATGCACTGTAGAGGACTCCCCAGCTCCAACGCACAGGCCTTCAGCAGTCGTGGTGATACTCCATCTGGACCCACTGCTTTGCTGGCACGAAGTCTCCTCAGCTCTCTGCTTACCTGGGCTGCTGTAATTGTGGGTGGGGGGGAAACTCTCTTCTATGCTAGTATCAGCAGAAGGATGGGTGGAGGATGCAGTACTCTGAGATGAGAGTGGGTTAGGGTGATCAAACCTGTTAAAGAAGTTGTTCATCAGGTTTGCTCTCTCCACGTCTCTCTCGATGGTGGCACCCTGCTTCGAGCTGCAGCCAGTGATGATCTTCATCCCATCCCACACTTCTTTCATGCTGTTATTCTGCAACTTCTGCTCTAGCTTTCTCCTGTACTGCTCCTTCGCCTACCTGAGCTAGACTCAGAGTTCCTTCTGCACGCGCTTCAGCTCATGCTGATCACTGCCTTTAAAAGCCCTTTCCTCTGGTTCTAAAAGCCCTTGATGTCACTTGTAATCCATGGCTTGTTGTTAGCATAGCAACGTACTGTTCTTACTGGAACTACAATGTCCATACAGAAGTATGAAGTCTGAGCACTTGTCATTTTTTTAGAGCACTTATATTTTAGTTTTTTAGCACTTACTTTATAATAAGCACTTATTTATCTAGCACTTAGGGGCTGGGACTGATATAAAATCCCTCTGCATTATGAAATGTACTTATTTGGGAGCTTTTCAACTTGGAACTACAGGAGGCAACAGGAGAAAAGAGAGTGAGTAGGCCAATTTTAATAAGAAAGATTCTTTTTATAAAATTTTTTGAAAGTACTCTAAGGTGTTTTTTTTAATTAAAAAATATTAAAAATAAAACTATTTAAATATTCTTGGATATATTTATTAGAGGGGGGAGGTGTATTTAACAAAAAATATTTTTTATTCAGTTCGCTTTCAGAATCAAAAATGTACAACTGTACTATTAAAAACAGATTTACAGTGCTACAACCAGAAGAGGACCCGGAGGTCATGGATATCGCATCTTCTAATGAATCGAGTAGGCCAGGGAAGCAGAAGACATATTGTAAGATCCTGCAGGGTATCCATCACTTGGAAATTATTCATGGGGTTTTAAGATCAAACCAGATTCCAAAGGGTATGAAAAAGCATTCTGAAAAGCTTTCAAACTTTAGAAAACCGGTTTGTCCTAATGAATACACTTTTAATAGGATTTGCTGGAATACAGCTGATTGGTTATATCAAAACCTTAAAATACTTAAAGACATTACATACGACTGATTTATATTATAAGGGGGGAACAGTCAGAAATTGAGGATAATGAGGTAGAGAAAGCAATTAATTTCGTGAAGGTAGGATATAAAACAAAATTGACCCAATCTTCGATAGTAATGCTAAAACCATTTTTAATTTCAGAGTGTATTCCTGAACTTGGGATCAGTGTGGAACAACATCTCCAGGCCATGCGGGAGTCAGATCCGAAAGAGGAACAATAGCAGATTAAAAAGGGCAAAACTAAAAAGTTGAACCTGCCCCGGAACTCCACAATTGGCTTCAAGCACCTGGGTCAACACATTTCTAGGAGGACTGCACTCTTTGACTGCAGATCTGGTCAGAAGGGCTGCAGGTTTTTGTTCCAACCAGCTTCTGCTTTTAATTGAACTCCTGGGCTAATTAAGTAAACTGATATTTCCCAAGTTCTGTGTTTAGGGAACAATATAGAAATTAGAAAACTAAGTTTGCTAAAAAAAAATATTAAAAAGTACCAAGCAGTTATATAGGAATAATGTATTTTTTTTCTTTTTACAGTATTTTCATCTTGATTTTCATTCTACTTTTCACGGTGTTCTAATTGTTTAATTAATCCATTATTTACTAATTAGTGGGTCTGACTCTAAAGTAGTTGCAGCCTTTGATTATTCAGTGTTGTTTGCCCGGGGTGTCTGATCTGCTCATTTTAAATTGTCATTAATAAGATACAACGAAGGGGGAAAAACTGCACAGAGAAAGGGCAAAATATAATGAAATCAACAAAAGAGAGTTAAGCATTTAAATCTACAGCAAAAGCAGAAATATTTATAAATGTCTTATAAATGTAAAAATCATGCTGCTATGCTTTTCTGAATGTTGAATAAAAGAAAAAGAAATGCCAGCTAATTAAATGAGATCAGTGTTATCAGGTGTTGTTACTGATTAGGAATCTGGTTGGAACAAAAACCTGCAGCCACAGGGGGTCCCCAGGACCAAGTTTAGGAAACACTGATTTAAAGGATGAGGTGGACGTGATGAACAGTGGTGCTCTTGACAGGGCAGATTTAGAGCAGGGTTTGCCAGCTTTGGATCATGTTCTGGTGTTGCGCAAATAAAAGCTTTAGCATACAATGATGTGGGTGTAAATAAAGCACATACTCCAATTCTGTTGGAATGTCTTTTATCCTCAGAGGAGGGTGAGGGAAGGAAGAGTAGTCGGAATTCTTCTGCGGTGTGTCCTTTTTTGACACCTTCATCTAGGAGGTTGTCATCATTTGAAGGTGTAATGGAACAGAGTGAGGAGGAAGGGGGATGTACCAAGGGCGAGTTTAAAGGGAAAAAAGAGGTATTGTTTCAGCCTGAATTTCTGGTGACTAGAGAGATGACAGAACGGGAGGTAATGTGTGGGGAAGTGGAGCAGAAGGAAGAGGTTTGCTTTGCTGGAGAAATAGGATTTGAGGGCTCAGATATTCCTCTAGTGGATGGTATGGGACCTAGTGGGGATTTGGAATTAGAGTGTGGGCAGCAGGAGAGAAACTTACCATCAGAAATAGGGGGAGTGATGATGGTGGAGACTGCAGAGATCGAACTTGATGTTTTTCCAAAAGGATCTGAGACCTCTCCTCACCCATAAGATACCTTGGAAGTGGTGGAGATGCTGATAATCCATGAACACACAACACATAATAATGTTAATTGGAACTTGGACCCTAAAAAACCTTATGTAATTATAGGGGACTCCCCCTAGGAAGAATAAGGGAGTTTAAAAACAACCAATTGAAAATAAATAGCTTTCTGGGGGTGAAAATTTGTAACCTACAATGTATTTTGGCTAAACTTACCTCTAGAGAGGAGGATAGGAGAGTAATTTTTTCCATTAGTGTAAATAATCATGGGACCAGGTTGGTGACAATTCGTAAGTAGATGAAACAGTTGCTAGCTATAGTGCAGCAGAAATTCACAAAGGTGCTGATTTCGAAGCTGCCTTACTCTGTGGATGGAGAGCATGTGGGCTTCATTATAGAATTGAATGAACTGTATGGGAAGGAATTATGGGAGAATGTGTTGGAGTGTTATGGTGCTGGACATATGGAGTTCGAACCGGATGGCATTCATTGGATATGATCTGAGGTCGCACTGGTGTTAGATTTGAGGCAGGAAGCAGGTAAACTCTTTGATGGGTTAAGGAGATGGGTCTCCACCCAAGAGGTTAATATTTATAACCTTTCCAAAAATTTCAGGTAAACAGAAAGCAACATATCTCTTTTACAGAAAGGATTAACATTTGTCCCAACCCCTCAGGGTGTGGACCTAGAACTTCTTAAAAGAGATACTGTATGTATGCATATCATAGGAAGTTTAAATTGTTGGACTATTTTGATATGGAGAAGGAGGTGACAACAAAACCCTTTGTGTAACATTGCAGGTGAGCCAGCTAGTTTTGGATGTGGTTAAAAAAGACATAGAATTCTTTAATCAAATTGAGTTTATGAACCAAAACAGACAGAATCCCATACAGACCATAAGGTGGCAGAGAGATATAATTATAAAACCGGCTGATAAGGGCTCGATGACGGTTATCTTAGATCGTGCACAATACCTATACGAAGCCCAAAGACAGTTGTTGAACCGTCTACATTATAAGCCTCTAACTAAACCAATACAGGAGACAACTAAGAAAAGGGAGATCTTATTTTAGAGAGATTGTTCCAACAGGGCTATATTAAGTAAGAAGAAAAGGTACATGATGGGACTGGTCGGTCTGTTTTGAAGTTCCGGCTGGACGTCCGATTGTGTCGGACTGCTCCTCCGAGTCATATCATGTATCGGAATTGATTGACCTCTTCTTAGATCCAGTTGCCCAGAGGCTAAGTTACATTCAGGATACGTATCACTTCCTACAGATCTACAGGTCTTCCCTAAGAATGCGTTTCTCTTTACAATCAATGTGGAGTCCTTGTACATAAATATCAGTATGGAGCTGGACCTCAAGGCAGTGCAGAAAATGTTCCATAGGTTTCTGGAACCAGGTAGGGGTATCCTGGAATTGCTAGAACTGAGCCTTAGGTGTAATGATTTTGAATTCAACGGAAAATTATACCTACAGACCTATGGGACGGCGATGGGGAAGAAGTATCTCCCGGCCTACACCAACTTTTATATGGCCGACTGGGAACAGACGGGATTTGAGAAATGTGCTTGGCTGCCACTTTTATATTTAAGATATTTGGATGATATGTTTGGGGTGTGGTGCTTCAGTTTGGAGGAGTTTGAGTGTTTTGTGGAGGTTTTGAATGAGCATCATGCTTACATTAAATTACAAGTTAAAATTAACTAATAACTCTTTGTCTTTTTTAGATAGAGATTTTCTTTGCAGAGACTGAGGAGGGTAGAGTTTTGCATTCTAGAGTGTTCTTTAAACCCACAGATACGCACGCACTGTTGCACACTTCCAGCTTTCACCCGAGGCACACCTTCATAGGGATTGTCAATTCGCAGTTGATTAGATTTTTTAGAATCAACACCTTACATTCGGAGCTCTATGTAAGAGAGGGCTATTCGAGGCAGATTTTGAGGGAGATAAGGTACAAAGTGCAGTCTATGTATAAACAATATCTGATCAGGACTGAGAATACAAAGGGAGGCAGAATAGGGGGTCTCCCAATTGGAGAACCGTGACTGGGCCAATCTTGATATCCTCGATATATCATTTTTAACTATGCATGAATCATCACGGGAGGAGGATAGCAGACACATAGATTTGGAACTCCGAGAGGAGAATTGGAGTAAGGGGTTCGTCTCGAATGTGTATAGCTTCTGGATTTGGGACAAGATGGTAAGGGAATATGGGTGCCTTATAAGGAGTAAATTGTCCTTGGGAGGAAATGGACATGGGGACTCTGGTTGCTTGTTGCCAGTTTGGAGCCTGACTTGGCAGGTGGAGCCTGGAGTGCGATAGGATATGGAACAACAAGGGCTCTTTTACTTGACAGATTTTGAAAAGATCTCACTAAATTGCCGGAAGATCCTGATGTCCGCCTTGTCCTGGAATTATCGTGACACCCAGAGGAGACAGGGGGTCATTTGGATGGGACTTTCACCATGAACATAGACAGAAGTACAGTAATCTGGTATTCGGAAGGGATTGATTCTTTACTTAGTAGGATAGATACGGTTATTAGTGATAAGGGCAGGGACCCTGATGTTAGGATCTCCTTTCAACAACTTCAGGGGGTTAGTGGGCTGTATGTGAGTATAGGCAGACTGGAGTTGGGGGTGGAAGGAGGATAAAAAAAATGGATGGTGTTTTTAAGTGTTAGGTTTTCTTAGAATAAATCTAAATCAAAAGAAAAAAATTAAGATTATGAACATATTATAATTTAACATTTAAACTAGTTAAATGACACTGTTCTTTCTTGATCCCAAAGCACAGAAATATCTGATGTTTGTCACCCTCTGTATCTAATTGTTAAATTAATTCTTATAAAAATAATAATATACCCTTTGTTGACTTAAATATGAAGAGTGCACTTCATTGACAACAGAGCTGTTATATTATGCACTCTCATCTAATGATTATATGAAGTAAGACATTTATTAGGGGATTAAAGGATGAATAAATGAATCAGTGCACATATATATATCCTGAGAGAGGCGCTCATTAATGAAATTAATTAAACTGAAATGTATTTATCTGCATATATCTGCATATAATATGTACTATTTAATGTAGAATGTGCTTGCCAAAGGGCTTATCCAGCTTTATTTGTTTATTTTCATTTTTTGGCTTTTATCTGCTTTACTTATATTGATTTGCACATATCATGACAGCTGAAAGAAAGAGTACTTATTTATTAGACTTGATAGCCTGTTGGAAGTTTACATTTCCATATCTCCCAGAATCCCACTTTTCATGAGACCAACACTAACCTCTCATATTAGCAGATGATGAAGTCAAACACAAAAGTGCAGGGTGGAGGCTTGAAAATAAGATGAGTGAGCATTGCTAAAGAATTAGCATTTGAATGTATTTTAATAACATTACCTATATAAGGCACCAATCATAAGTTATATTATTGCCAAATGGCTTGTTTCACTGAAAAACGACAGCACACCTTTGATAGTCTAAAATTTATTTTTTATTCTGTCGGTCTCTGCTAATATAAATATTTTTGAACCGCAACACACTCAGACAGGGAAGTCAACTAACTGATGTGATTGCTTTTCTAAAAGCTTACATTGGGACATTAAGGATCATGTTGAATGTAAACGGAGTGACTAAAAAAATCCTTTTCTTATTATAGCTCTGTATAAAAGTAAACATATTTGTTTTATAAAGATGTGTAACAGATGCACAAGAAGATGATTCATCATTTCACAAGCCCAGATAAATTCACACCCTAAAGCATTTTGGGAAAGCTAATTTGCATAACAAATGTGATTGGCTCTAGAGCCAGAGTAACAGACCTGTCCTCACTGCAGCCAAACATCCAACTCGTCCCCTTTTTGTAGGCTGCAGCAAAGGATACTTGAAGGTACTTTTAAGCTGCATTTTGGGAGAAATATCTAGCAATTTGAAACATGCTGTTGTTGATGAAAAATGCAGCAGGTTATTGTGTATTTAATGAAAATGAATTATCTTATCAAGTAATCACTGCAATTCACTGAGGCAATTCTGTATGCCTTAGAAAGCCAAACCTCTGGTCTTTTTGAAAGTTGACAGACCAGACATTTAAAAAAAATCAGACTGAATAACAACCTGCACCTCACTTTGAAAAGAAATCAGATGCTGGAATAGCAGCAAATACTTACCTGCAAGTTCTCAAAATGTAAGGGGTCTATCAAGCAATCACTGTATAAACATTTTAAAGTGAAACCTATGCTGTTTTTTACTGGGTAAAACTCCTAACCTTTGAAACAAAGATGATTTTAGGTACAGAGTGAAAACCTTGTGCACACTTGGAAAAGACCATGCAGTGGGAATTTTAGCAAGGGTGAAGATTTGGGGAATTTTTAACAGGCAACTTGAGAACCTCAAGTATAACAGTAAGTAAACAAATGAATGTATGCATCCTTTGTATACATTTGCCTTATTAATAGTCCCAGAATGATGAATGTGGGCAAACATTAGTCTTTTAAGGCACATGGAATTACATTGTTAACCCTCAGTTCTTTACCATCATAGGGGAATTTACCAGTCAAGGAGATATGATTTTCAAACTAGGGTCTTTTACACTAGAAAAATAACCTAATAAATGTGCTTTGCTTGTAAGAGTTTCAGCAACATAATATTAGCTTAGGTGGCTTAGGTAGCACCATTACCAAAGCATATGTAAAGACCAAATATCGGTCTGATATTATCAGAATCTAACATTACTGAAAAGAATGTTTTGCACACCAAGGTCAATGTTACCACCACCACAGACAGGTACTTTGTTTTTTGAAAACTGAAGAGATTATCAAGTGTCCCCACAGAGGCTGCATTTCTAAGACCATTCTAAGACCAGTGTTTCTTTATAGTGAATGAACCTGGGGGCTATTCCACAAAGCAGAAGCTAGGCTTATTTCAACCAGTTTTGGTTCTATCAAAGATGGAGTTAGTGTAGTATGGATTGGGAGTTTATGAAATTAACAACTGGTGAGAAACAAAACCTTAACAGGTTCAGAAGACTTTTTTTTGCATATCTAAAGTTGATGTATTACTGTAGATAGTTATAGTATTGCTTAAATTCATCTGATATATTTATTTCAAGATTTTAAAACATTTTAATCTAAAGTAAAAATAATCTGTTCATTGAAAACACCAACAATTGCTAAAGTATTTTATTTAAATTATTATGCCATTCTTCCCCACTGCTTTTTTGTCATTGAAAGGCAAAAGAAAATCACATAGTAATAAAAATACATTATAAAGGTGTGTTCCATGAACCTAAAATCGTTAATTATAGAAAGTACCGATTATAAGTCAGTAAACCTCTAACACTAAGTAGGATCAAAATACTCACCGTAGCATAAAGTATAACATAAAAAAGGCCACACGCAAAAACCTTTTATTGTAAACTATGGCATGCCCCTTTCCTTGAAAAACGTATTGGTGGGAGCTCATGTACTATGTAAACCTTTTAACACTAGAGTATAAATTTCAGTTACATTGTGCAATCAGTTATTCTGATCAGGGCAAACCCTTCCACAGGAGTGACATTTAAAACTGGGCCCGTCATCCAACCAGTGACAGAAGCTGCAGTTTTCTTTTTAGTTACTAAAAAACTAATATATGTTTGCTTATAAATTTATATTTTAGCAATTCTGAAGTATGATCTCTTACATAATTTTCTCTTGTTGCCAAGTACGCTTTAAATCACTTCGCTAATGAATGCATAAGTGCTTCAAATGTTTGAAGTCTGACATTCACAAACTAGTATGTTTATAATCAAACTGGACAATTCAAAGGAAACATTTCTTAAAGTGAATAATGCCATTAATATTTAATTATGCATTGCATACAGTTTTTTGTGTTGTTACAGATCAAATATTACTTTTTGTTTAGCTGTTGAAAGACCACTACTGTCTCTGGAAAATTATCTTTAATTTATAACTACATAAAGCTCTGCATTTATCAAACTATCCCATAATACACCATGCATCCCTTCAGCTTCACACTTGAAGTCATAGGTCCTCAGTCTATAGAAGTTTACATTCTCTTCTGAGTCTCTTTGAGCCGTAATTGATATTTTACACGATTTATTCATTTCCCCAGTACTCCACATGGGGTAATATAAAGCAATCTACATTCATGTAAATAACTGCGTTTCCTGGATTGCTTCATGCCCTTTAAAGCTCACAATCTGCCCAAAGACTTAAGACTTAATCTGTACAGACTTAAGCAAAGGAGGTGTATGGTCATATTTCCAAGTTATAGTAATGGGCATTGCAGCAGTTTTTTGTATTTACTGCAGGCTAACAATAGAAGACTGTGAATGCCACATTGCAGTGTTAATTCAATTAGAAATAAATGCATAAATTAACATATCTGTGTTATGCATTCTAAGAATATGTCTTAATTTTCCAATATTTTTTCTAACTGAAAGGTTCTGAATATGTAGTCAAGTGGTAATTCAGTAAAGCTAATGTTAAAATCCTCCACTTTAAAATGTGACTAACTTGATACTGTTTAGTATTTCCACAAAAAACTGGGATGATGGACATTTTACTGCCAACTTTTTTCTCTTTAATCCACAATAGGAGGCAGGAGGAGAGTAGGAATGTAAAGAAAGTGGAACTAAGGGTAGGAACTTTGAATGTTGGCAGTATGACTGGTAAGAGGAGAGAGTTAGCAGATATGATGGAGAGAAGGAAGTTTGTTATATTGTGCGTGCAAGAGACTAAATGGAAGGGGAGTAAGGCCAGGTGGATTGGAGGTGGATTCAAATTGTTCTATCATGGTGTGGATGGGAGGAAAAATGGGGTAGGAGTTATTCTGAAGGAACATTATGTCAAGAGTGTTTTGGAGTTGAAAAGAGTGTCAGGCAGAGTAATGATTATGAAGCTGGAAATTGGAGGTGTGATGATGAATGTTGTTAGTGCATATGCACTGCAAGTTGGGTGTGCAATGGGTGAGAAAGAAGATTTTTGGAGTGAGTTGGATGAAGTAATGAACAGTGTACCCAAGAGACAGAAAGTGGTGATTGGAGCGGATTTCAATGGGCATGTTGGTGAAGGGAACCATTGAGACGAGGAGGTGATGGGTAGGTATGGTGTCAAGGAGAGGAATGAAGAAGGTGAGAGGATAGTGGAGTTTGCCAAAAGGATGGACATGGCTGTGGTGAATACATATTTTAAGAAGAGGGAGGAACATAAGGTTACGTACAAGAGTGGAGGAGAATGCACACAGGTAGATTGCATCCTATGCAGAAAAGTTGATCTGAAGGAGATTGAAGACTGCAAAGTGGTGGCAGGGGAAAGTGTAGTTAAGCAGCATAGGATGGTGGTCTGTAGGATGACACTGGAGATCAAGAAGAGGAAGAGAGTGAGGGCAGAGCCAAGGATCAAATAGTGGAAGTTGAAAAAGGAAGACTGCAAGGTTGAGTTTAGGGAGGGGGTGAGATAGGTACTGGGTGGCAGTGAAGAGTTACCAGACAGCTGGGAAACTACAGCAGATGTAGTAAGGGTGATAGCAAGAAGGGTGCTTGGCGTGACATCTGGAAAGAGGAAGGAGGAAAAGGAAACCTGGTGGTGGAATGAGAAATACAGGAAAGTATACAGAGGAAGAGGATGGCAAAGAAGAAGTGGGATAGTCAGAGAGATGCAAAAAGTAGACAAGACTACAAGGAGATAAGGCACAAAGAGAAGAGAGAGGTGGCGAAGGCTAAAGAAAAGGCGTATGATGAGCTGTATGAGAGGATGGACACTAAGGATGGAGAAAAGGACCTGTACTGATTGGCTAGACAGGGACCGAGCTGGGAAAGATGTGCAGCAGGTTTGGGTGATAAAGGATAAAGATGGAAACATACTCACAAGTGAGGAGAGTGTGTTGAGCAAATGGAAAGAGTACTTTGAGAGGCTGATGAATGAAGAGAATGAGAGAGAGAAGAGGCTGGATGATGTGGAGATAGTGAATCAGGAAGTGCAACGGATTAGCAAGGAGGAAGTAAGGACAGCTATGAAGAGGATGAAAAATGGAAAGGCCGTTAGTCCAGATGACATACCTGTGGAAGCATGGAGGTGTTTAGGACAGATGGCAGTGGAGTTTTTTACCAGATTGTTTAATGGAATCTTGGAAAATGAGAGGATGCCTGAGGAGTGGAGAAGAAGTGTACTGGTGCCGATATTTAAGAATAAGGGGGATGTGCAGGACTGCAGTAACTACAGGGGAATAAAATTGATGAGCCACAGCATGAAGTAATGGGAAAGAGTAGTCGAAGCTGGGGTAAAAAGTGAGCTGATGATTAGGGAGTAGCAGTATGGTTTCATGCCAAGAAAGAGCACCACAGATGCAATGTTTGCTCTGAGGATGTTAATGGAGAAGTTTAGAGAAGGCCAGAAGGAGTTGCATTGTGTCTTTGTGGACCTGGACAAAGCATATGACAGAATGCCTCGAGACTGATATTAAGATGGCTTAATAACCAAAGCAATAATTGTGTTTTTCAACCAGTCATTGTCTTTGGTATGTAAATTTGAAAATGATAAATGCATTATTTTTCTAATACTTAAAGATTCTCTAAAATCAATAGAATGATATCTTTATTCTCTGAGGGGAAAAGCTTCACTACTCTCTCAGAGCTTTGATCTTGTCAGTGGAAGAAAAGATATGCTTATATTAACTTTCAAGTTTTTTATTTTTTTTAACTGTTTCTTGTTATCTACAGAAGAGCACTGTTGAACATACAATTGAGAAGCACAACACAGCATAGCCAGGTACTCTTGAATGCAGGTGGCAAGGTCTCAACACATCAGTAGGGAGCTGCTCTACCAGCCAGTTAAGTTCTGCAGCATTTTGAGTGCATGTATATGAGGTTCATTAGCACGCTCCATATATGAATGTTCCAGGGTGGTGTTTGAGGCGCATTTACAAGATAATTGTGATTTATAAAGGGTAAATTACATAGAAATGTGGATGTGCCAGGTTTTATAAATCTGATTTTGTAGCGGATGCATTTTTGTGTCTTTTTGGCATGTGCATACCAAGGAGAAACATGAAGCCAAAACAAAACTAGCTGCTGATTAGTTAAATTTGGTACTGATGTTTTCCACTGTTCACTGAGACAGCACTTAGACCTGAGGATCATCTCCTCTTAGCACACTACTGTGTAGTCTGGTCTTGACCCGTGGCTAATATGGCACTATCTCAGGTACCCTGCAACAAACTCTTGGAACCTTATTCTTTCATTTAAACATTCAGAAGAAGTTATGCCTATAGATGAGGAAGTTAAAATAAAATAAAATATATAATCAAAGCCATGGAAATGAACTCATAAACTTTATGGGTGGAGTTAGCTACATATATAAAATACTAGCAGTACCCCGTGGCTTTGCCCACATAGTAATGAAACAAGACAAACTTTAAAAATCAATAGACATTGGCACTATATCTGATCATGTTCAGCTCTGATGGGAAAGCATTCCCTGCGTGGGGAGAAAAGCACATGGCTGTGATATCTCTGGCAATCAGCAGCTACCCTCTAAAACACATGGAACTCTCTCTCAAAAACGTCAAATGTTACTCCTTAACAATCTGTAGATGATAATGTCTGTTGAACAAACAGGTATCGCTAGCTAAGTGGAGGCAAGGTGCACTCCAACACATGGCGAGACGTAGACTAACTCGAACAGAGGCTGGCGAGTGAATGAGGAAGGCACCGCCCCCCTGCTCTCGGCCCACAGCCACTCTTTTGGATTTTGCATAAATACATTGGTACCACAAGCAAACTATGGTACTTAGCGCAATGAGAGAAGTCGCAAAATCAACCGGAAAGTTCAAGCAAAGTATAGAAAACAACCAGATCTAAATCCGTTAAGCAATTCTCTCGTGAAAAGTGGACAGACATAAAGCGGACAGACATACAAACAGAATTCGCTTGGACCATGAAATTTTAAAAACCGTTTCTTAGCAAGCAGCTATGGGCCAAGGGTAAACTACATTCCAAATTTCAAGTCCCAAGCCTCAGGGTTCGGGAGATTTCGTGATGAGTGAGTCAGTGGTATTTGGCTTTATATATATAGATTATATACCTTTACAACAACAAATTGACAACATCTAAAACAATTTCCCTAAGTAAAGAGCATTTACAAAACAAGGTCTGAGTTTTAAATCAGGAAAATGTTTCAGTATATGGCACCATAAAGACTGATATGCATAAATCATCAACAACTGATAATTTAATGTTTTAAGTTAACTAAACTGATTTTTACACTTACACCATATTAATGGAAATAAGTGTAATCTCATATGACTAGAAAATACAAAATATTGGTACATTTTAAATTGGCTTTGAAAATGAATGAGTGAATGGAGACTGAGCAGCTCCATCTCATTATACACCAGTTAATCTGACATCTGTGCAGGGTAAGGTAATGGAAACGCTAATTACAGATTAATTGAACAGCTATCTACCAGATAACAACATAATATATAATAGTATAATTATAAAGAGAATATAAAGGAGATTATATTACTTAACTAAAATTTTTAAAAGTAAGTTTGATCCCGAGTTATGTAGGGAAGTATAAAACTAAAATTACTGATAGATGTGAGGAACATTGAAAGTTTGATCAATTACTTATTGAAATATTAAAATCATTAAATTAAATGTAAGGACACTTTTTCATGGTTATTTATAATGGGACTTTATAATGGTGGTAGTATTTGAGAATAACCCTTTCACTCCATATTGTAGTTCCAAATTGTGAAATATAAAAAAATATATAGAAATCGCACAATTGGATGGAGCTGATATTCCTTAAAACAAACTGTTTTTGTTCAAAGAAATATGGACAACTTGAATAAAGTGTTGAATAAAAGGCAGAAAGGTAATTTTGAAAGGGGTGGGGGTCTATAATGAAAACATGAAACTGCTAAATTTGCAAAGGAACCTGTCAGTCTTAAAAATATCATTGTAGAATTCCTAGGAGTTGTAGTTCTGTTTTTACTGTTTTCAATAATAAAGATAATACATGCCAAATTAACTAATATTAAACAAATGATGTGTCTTCAAAAATTCCTGAATAACTTTAAAATTCTTAATAACCTTTATATATCTTAAACATAAAAGTAATTTGTCCCATAATGCATCTGTAACAGCATTGTTACATAATAAAAACAGCAGCGTATGCTCTGCTATTTTCAAACAATGTTGTCTTTTGGACATCATCTGACTGTGGCATCCAGTGTGTTCTTTGGAGCAGATGGTAACTATTTCATGCAGCAAGGATGAGAATTGCTGTGGTTCTTCCTAGATACTTTGTTCACTGAATGTACAGGAAGGCCAGCTGCCCTAAGTAGAGGAGTTTTGTGATGTCCTGGTCATGAGTAGGAGTTGAAGTTATTATAAGATTGACCAGTGGATTGGCTCAGCAGCAGCTGCAGATGATGTTAAGCTAGTTTGAGCATCCATTAAAGATGATTCAGTATACCTACCATTGAGAGTCTAGACAAACATGACAGTTACTGTCAACATACTGTAGGTACGCAGAATTGGAACTACAAAACAGCAGCTGCCCTACAGTACAACATTTTGGACATATGGTATTCAAGAAGGCAGCAATGCCATGCATGACCTCACAGGAGAGAATGGCTACACAATGTAGTGGGTTTGAGTTACAGTACTATTTGTAGGCAACCATCCCTCCTTCCATGCATGCACGGAAGCAAAAAAATATATCAACTGTTACAATTAACTTTTAAATTGGTAGCTAGTTTTTGACAGCTTTGCACACATTCATTGTTGTTATTAAACAGTTTTTGGACTCTGTCTAGCATTTCCACACATTCTTTTTGAGTTACTTCTCATGTTTATGTTGTTTATATCTCATATCATGATAGAGAAACACCTTTATCACAAGATTTATATTTCAAACAAAATTTGTTACTGTGTCTTTATGATACTAGCCATGGAATTAAGTCAAAACAATTTTCTGTGAGTGTCCACCTGTTTCTTGAAAATCTTGTGGTCATTTTTTTGCTGAATTTTGCAGCACATATACATGGCTACTCTCTTCAACTTTGCCCTTTGGATTAGTTCACTGTCTCATTTAGACATTCTTTTTTTTGACTTCTTGCTTGTTTATGTCTAAGACTTTAACCTCATTGTTTACAAGAAAACTTCTTTAATCTTCTGATTTAAATACTATATATAATAAACGCTAATCCCACTGGGAGGAAGGCTAACAGACTATGGCACTGCAGCTCATTGTTCTTTTCACAGGAAAAAGGGAGAAACAGCACCACTGACAATATTTTCACGTCACTTTCCCTGGCAAACACAATAAACAACAGGTGAAAAGAAATACATGCAACAAAACAAAACAGAATCGCATAAAATGGGATTTGTTGTGTATAGGAGTTGCTTCGATAGGAATACATAAACCTGTATGGCCTGGTGATATGGATGGTTTTGTTATCAACCAACTTGCAGCTTGCCATTTAAATACATTTATGGGAAACATTTGAGTGTGGCTATATATTTTAAACTATTTACACATAAAAATATTAATCAATATTTTATTTGTTATTGTATGTTCCCACCTGTTTGAAATACATTGTTTTGCTTTACACAATTAAATATTGAAGTGGTTTCAGGAGCATGGCTGAAATCTTTTTATCATAATTAAAAACATATACTAATATTTTAATTGAAAATACTGTATATCCCAACAAGAATCCATATGCAAAATGGATAAAAAATATGAAAATACTCATTTTTACATACATTCAAGCTTTTGATAACTCAAGTGTATGGTTTTTGGGGCCAGGTCAGCAGAAACATGCTGTGAAAGTGCCGAGCTGATGGGATATTAGTGATATATAATATATAAATGCCACTCAGTGTAGCATTGGCAGTTATTGTGTTAAGATGTTCTGAGCACTTCCCAGAAATGAAAAAGTACTTTTTATCTAAAACTGTGAGCATCTGTTCAGGCCAGAGCCCTCCGTTTTGTCACACAAAAACGCTGAAATTCTCTTTTTTGGCTTCTCTCTAAAAGGAAAAGGAAAACCCCTTAGCTTAAACTTGTTTTTGAAGAGCCCCTTCTTTTCCAGTCTTCATTATTTAAAGATCTTGGAAAGCAATGCTTGGTTTCTCAAGATTATTTAAAATAACGATGCTAGTGATACAATAATTTGATGCATTTGTGTCAGTAAGCATGACAGTTTGTCACTTAACAGCATGAAATGACATCATCGATACAGAACATTGCACTGGGAAACCAAAAAGAAGAAGGAAAAAGAGAAGATAAACATTCAGTACAAAGAAGAAAACTATAGAAACTTGGGAAGCTGCATCCAGGCACACAGATTATTAGGCTCTAGCAAAAATGCGAAAAGCAGAGATTTAGTCCAAACTGTAATACCCTTCTAGCCATTTCTAATGCATTTACAACACTATAAAACAGACAAAGCGAGTCTGACTTTTAAATATCATGCCTTATACATACATGGAGTACAAACACACACGTATACAAAGCAGGGATATCTAAATTCTAAAGGACAATCTACTGTTGATGATCAAGCTGACAGTGTAAAGTAAAGCCACAAAACTGAAGAAAGCCATAATGAAAGCTTTTGCTAAGTTACCATGCCCTGACAAGTTTAAACATAAAAGCTTTTTAAAACTACATAATATCATCTGTGCCATCCTCACTGCTTCAAGACCTTTGTGAAATTATTAAATTATCTTAAGTCTATTTATAAATGCCAAGCCATCTTGACATTTAATCACTCAGTCTGAATTTCAGTTACAACAAATTGTAAACAGATTGTTGATATATACATCAGTTCTTGATTTGTTACAACAAAGTTAAATAAATTCACAAATCAGTTCTGACTTGTACTTTAATTAAAGTATTCCTTTCAAAATATAAGTAATACCGTTAAAGACCATTACAATAGCATTTTGTAAAAACTTCAATATATACAGTAATTAAGAAGATCCACATTTCTATTCAAGAAAACAGTGTCAAAAAAAAGATGGGGTAATATACTGTATACACTGAATATGTGATTTGTTGGATGAAATATAAGTGCTTTAGGCCACATCTAGGGATCTGATTGACATTCCCATCTTTTCCATAATCTTTTTAGAATTTAACTATTTCACTTATGTCTGTATCGGTTTTCTGCAGATAGTAATGTTTATTCCATATCCTAAAGTTCTGCATGTTATACTAAATTACATAACATGAGTCAGTGTGTGTGTTTGAGGCATATGAAAAACAATATTTGTAAATGTACATTCCTTATTCCTATAAAAAGCAGGATGTGGGGGTCTATAGATCACAATTTTACTTTCAGACTTGTAGAAGTGTTGGGTAGATTTTCTGTAGATGAGTGAGTGTTTTCATTTCCACAGCTAACAGTAGTAGTATGGAAAAAGTAAATCTGATTCAATATCTTGTGGGAAACAATTAAAACATAACTTCAGCAGTTTGGGGCGTTTGCTAGCACCTTACTTAATGGCAATGAAATTTAGCCCCACACGGGTACTTAAATGAAACAAAAGATGGGACCAATTGTCCACTAGGGACTATTCAAATAATACTTTTCTTCTTGAAGGCAGCATCAGTGTCAAGAGCAGAGTCAGTAATAACGATGGGCTTCCAGTCACTTCTCGTTCTATTTAGGTCCTGGAGTAGAAGAGGTGGGTCCAGTGTTGCGTGGCTAGAAGTAGCATCTATGTTAATTTCAAAACTCATTCTCTGGTCTGAGAAAAACAAAGGGATGACAGTGTAACAATCTTACCTTTCCCTGTATCTTCCATTTCAGAGCCAAGTAGCTGCTCCTCCTTCTGCAGCTAACACATATAATAATCTGTAGCATTTATACACTCAAAAAGTTTCAAAATTCAAAATTGTTTTGTAATTTAAATATTCATTCAATTGAGCCATCCTCCCATTTCCAACCCATCCCATTTAGTGTGGTGGTGATTTGGATCCTACCATGACACCTTCTAGCACAAGGTAGAATCCATCCATGGACCAGCCATTTTAGGGCAGACTCAAACATTCACATTCAGCTAGTTTAGATTTGCCAATCAAGCCAACAAGACAAAATGTGCAAATGTCACACAGACATAGGCTGAGATGGGCATCAAACATAATCTCCTGGAGCTAAGATGCAGCTGTTTAGACAAATATAGAACACTCTTGTGCCACATGGAAGAGATGAAATCAAAACAAGACTAACAGACAGGCAATAATTAAATTATACCACTGGAGTGGTTTTCTGTGTGTTTCTTCTGTTTAAAAGAACTCAAAGACGTCTTCCTCGGATGTGTCCAGTAGCACTGAGCTGTAGACTGTCTTAACAAAGCAAATAAAAATACTTTGCAAAATACTGCTTCTGAGCAGTGAGTCTACATTCATCTTTGTACCCTATCACAAACTGCCAGTTCAGTTACCCTGCAAAGAAACCTCTTTTCTACCACTCCCAATGTCATTGTTTTGGTCATTACCCACTGCTCATTACCATAGGTGAAGACAGGTGTGTAGATTTCCTGGTAAACCAAAACCAGAACAGCTGCAGCTGCTCCAATCTGCTTATCGACTTACTGTCCCTTGTTCCAGCACTCATGAACAAGTTCCCAAGATACTTGAACTCTTCTAGTAAGGACAGTATTCCTTCCTTACCTGGAGAGAGTAATCCACTCTTTTCCAAGAGTGAACCATGACCTTAAACTTGGAGGTGCTGATTCTCATCCATGATGCCTCACATTCAGCAAGAAACCGCAGGAATGCAAGCCAAAAGTCACCATCAGATGAGCCAAAGAGGACAACATGATCTGCATAAAGCAATGCAACCCCCTTTCATACCATTTTTCCCCTTTTCCAAGTTGGAAAAATCCAAAGTGATTAAAATTTTAAACAGCTAAGGTACTGGGAAGTAAATTAGTTCAATGAACAATAAAAAGTTGCAAGACTCATCAAGAAGTGCCTATGCATGAAACTAAAAATGTGAAGCATTGAGTGTAATTTTAAATTTATAGCCCTAAAGGACTTGTTATTTCCACCTTTGTCTGCATATCAGAACTGCCTACCCATTTAAGAATATTTACCCCACTGGGCAGTCAAAAGGACAGGATACAGCTTTGTGAAGTAAAATTCTTAATAATTTTGTAAGATGCAATTTACTGTTTGGTGCAGTATCTTTGTGGTTTCTAGCTAAGTGTATTTTCTCTGCATAAAACATTAATCAGAAGGTAGGAATTTTCTTTATTTTACATTTTGAACATGAATATTAAATCAGCTAAACTGGAGTTTGATCAGAAACTTGCATTAAGCAAATAAGATTATTGCATTTCTTAAAAAAGAAATGTTCCATGTAAACTGAATATGTGGCACTTGCCTAATTAAAATAATCAAAGAATAATCAGGCAGCAACTAGTTCTGGTCACACTTCTATTTTCACCAACTCTAACTACAGTCTCAAAACAATCATTCCCATTTACCAAGCTCCACTTTTTAGTCTCTTCAAGAAGAGAGCTTCATAGATATTTGATCTTATCTAAACCTTCTTGATTTGCTTTGACCGCTTGTTTGGATTAATTAATTTCCCCCCTTTCTCCACTGGATGTCTGATTATGCCACCACTATCGTCATGTGCTTGCCTAACATATGAATCAAATTTAGAAATTGTTGCTGATGGCCTTTGCTAGCCATATAATTTTATTTGAAGTAAAACACTTCCATAGAACCCAGTACCTGTTTAATAGTGACTTTTAAGAATCCCTAGAAAAGGTCAAATCTCTGGAGTTGAGCACTGAACTCAACTGCATGACACAAAAATGTAGTGCAGGCTTCAAAATCAATCAAATTAATTTTACATTGGTTGTCTGTAACTAATATTCAGCTGTCAGTCATTTAAAAGTGGAGAGCTATCTATCCATTTTCTTAACACTATTTCAAAGTTAGGCACATTTTAGTGGTAGCTTTTCCAATATCTATGGCATCTCCAGTGTTGTAAAGAAATCTACCATTAGCAAAAAGAAAAAAATGATTAGAGTCTCAGATGTAAAACAACAACTATCATGCAAACACTATCATGCAGACATCTGATGTTTGATGTCTGATTACATTTTTCTGGACAGAATATGGAGAAGGAGTTGTGTTTCTGTGTTAAATGTTCGTTCAGAAAGGAACATGAGATTTTCAAAATTTCATCTTTTTTTTCCGTTTCTTAAATCGTGCAGCTGGTATCAGCATTTCTGACAGGAAATTTACAACCTTTGATCTTATCATTTGATTCTCTGCTCCTTAATTTTTGATGTTGCAAAGTGTTAATCCTTCATGTTAATCTTGCTCTTTTGTGGATTAGTTTCCAGACAATGGTTGCTCCAGTAACTAAGCTGGATTTCATCAAATCTTTCTTTCACATCAAATCAAATCATTCATCAAATCAAATCCTGATTTTGTTAAAAAAAAAAAAAGCAGGATTAGCAAATTATCCGGATCACACAATTCTGGATTAATTTATTCTCGAAGCACAGGTATGGCTAGAATTGAATTAGTCTGATTTGAGTAAATCTCTATTTACTTTAGGTTTGTGGGGCCAGCCCAGGTGCTATGTCAGACTATCATAAAAAAAAGTCTGCAAAAAAAAAAGAAATATGTGATCAATACGATTTATTAAGTTACTGCTTAATGCTTAATTTAAAATAAAATATTATTGGCACAAACAAAAACTAAGACACTCTAAGAGATTAATTGCTTAAACTGAGAAATTAATCATTGACACATGCGCATCTTCCATTACTAGCTTGTTCAAGAAGGGTGAACTTTCTTATTGTTTTTTGATACAAGCAATGGTTTGTGTGTTAATATGCTGTGTTATTTCATGTTTGTTTTAAATACGTATGTGTTTTAAATGTAATTAAAATGGAATACTGACTTAAAAGTGACTCACTGAAATAGTGTAAAATTGATTTGAATGAAAATGACAATGTTAAGGGAACATTTTTATGTATGGGAACCTTCACTGTAATCTCAAAAAGTAGACAAAAATATAGGTACAGTTCATAAATATAATGATGAATATTTTCAGTTTGGCTTTCCGCATGTTTCGTCAGAAAATGAACAAAAGCTACAAGTGCATTCTTTGCCTGGGCTTAATGTGTAAGGAGTGTAAAGCGAGTTCAAGCATGGGTAAAACGTGTGCCAAAAGAAATCTGTCAGTCCAAAAGTTTGTTTTAAAATATTAAGTGAAAATTCAAAGCAAGCAATCCACACAAGAATAAAGAAAAAAGTTGTTACACACGTAGAATAAAAGGCAAAAAAAAGGAAAGATGTATCTTCTCTAACCTTAGCTTTTCTTGTAAAACTTTAGTTTTTTCTATACTTAAAGATTCTTAACTTCTTCTTCTGTACGCTTTAAACATACAGCGCAGCAAATTTCATTTAAGTGTTTTGTCTTACATACATTATATTATACAGATAAAACTTTAACTTTATTTAAATGATCTATATTGTTAATAATTAAACATGTGAGGACACAGTGCCGCAGCACTAGCGAGGCGCTGGCGCTCCATTCATGGATTGTTCCTGCCTTGCGCTGTATTCTTGCTGGTGCTGGCGCGACACTGGAAGAATAGATAGATGGAATAATTAAACACGTACTATAAAGATATTTCAATGTTCCTTAAAAGTTTTGAAGAATCTGCGTTCTAAGCTTACAGATGGCTTAACGTTTACTGTATTACAGAGCTGATTGTGTGGCGATTGGGTATTTGGAGAAAGAAAAGTAAGGACAGGAATTGGGGGTTAGTACATTTGAAAAAGACAGTACTGCTACAATAAAGTATTTCATCGAAGGTCGCACATGGCGCAGCAAGCATCTTGCATGAGACACGAACAATCACTGCGCCACTGTGTTCCCATGTTTAATAACATGCTTTAACTCCTATCATCATGAAAATGATATCAAGTATACATCTCAGTATTTTAATTTTAATTCAGAGAGCTGTAATATTACGAATGTAATGGATTCTGTGTCCTGTCGGAGGAAAAGAAAGCCCGGAAGCACGTAGTGATTCACACACATAGAGTACATAGAAAATCAAATACAAAACAAAGCATTTAACGTGCTACTTTAGTTATGATGGGATTTGAGAAACTAGTAAATGAAACAATTTTAAGATGAAGTTTATGATGTTCTACTTTTAATGACAAAATAAACTACGTAATTAAAGTGGAAATTTCGAGATTCAAGTTGACACTTCGTGCTTTTTTCTCACTTTGTGCCAATTTTTTTTTTCTCTGTACCCTAATAAGCTTTCATATGACACTCATAATTTCACGGCGACTTCGATATCTGACAACTTCTTTTTTATTTCGGGCACTGTGCGACTTTATGAACTTGAGTTTTCGAGTTTCTCCGACATGCTATGTCACTCGATCAACTTCCTTTTGTTGTTTATACCACTGTTTAAACCAACAAATAGTATGCTTTTCCTTGCCTCCACTTGGTATTCACTGAAATTCTTCTATTTCCCCCCGCACTTTTGCCATTTCCTTTTCACAGAACATTGAGCTTAAGGGCTATTTATATTGATTTGCATATTCAAAGAGGCATAATTTTGGGAGGAGTTGGGGCGGGACAGCAGGCGCGTGCACATGCATTACTTTTCATGCAGACCGGGATTTATGGAGCGGAAGAACGTGGAAGTTGGAGAACGCATAGATTTATGCATCTGGATTTTTTTGTGTGTAAGCTCATTTCCGCTTTTGACTGCACACTATGCTATAGTTTGAATTCTACGCACGGCGTTATGCATGAGGCCACAGATGTCTGACTTTTATCATATAACTCGACTAAACCAAAAATTTGGCAAATCTATTAAACATATTAGTGTTCAAGCAAAATAGGACATTTTGTTTTTTTATCAACTAACGCATACAAGAGACAGTGTTTCAGTACAGATGGAGCCCATGCAGTATCTGGGAAATTAACTGGTTTTACTGATTGTACAAAAGCTGTTGTGCTCAACATGAAATGGACCCAGATAGTGAAAAACACATTGGACAATGTAATTAAACTAATAAATTGTTATCAAACAAATTGTTATTGTTTTATTATATTGTTATATATAGGATGGTCCAGATCTAATTATGCAATTTTCATTACGCTCTAACTTATTAAGTTTATTACATAGAAAATCACCCAAAAAATCCCGGACCATTGAGAAGTGTGCGAACTGACGACATGAAGAATCGTCTTTGCGCCAAACTGGAATCGTCCCCGCATAAATCAAAGTCATCCAGACGATCTGGATCTGCATAATTAGATCTGGATCACCCTATAAATTGTTATCAAAACCTCTAAGCTCAACAATTTTCAATGTCCTTTGTGAACAAATGGCAATCAATCACATCCAACCCCTCTCTGAAGTCTGTTGTCACTCCTGCTAGAAAATGATGTAGCATTTCTCTTTCTTTGAGATATATGATGAAGTTCTTCTTTTCAAAGTTGAGAACTCTTCCTGGTTGTGCATTGTAGCCTATCTTTCGGACATATTTCCTTATTTAAATGGCTTGAAAGTGAGTTTGGAGAGAGGTGATGTAAATATAGAAAATAAGATTTGAAACAACAGTCAAAAATCTTCACATTTCAGTCAGACATATTCCGAAAGGGGCTTATCTTTCCTTTGCTATCTTACAGTTATTTCTTAGAACCTCACAAAGACATTTTACCACTTGGGCCGCAACAACTTGTGGATAAACAACTTTAGTAATCAGTTCTTGGCCCTATTTACATGATCTACATTAATACAATAACTGGATTAGGAATCAATTTAGTTGCTGTGAAATTCAGAAGATTGGTGGAGTTCTGCTTAAAAGTGTTTCCAGACTATCTTGCTAAAAAAAGTTGTGAATCATCTTGTTCCATTCTGTAACATTTACTTATCCAAGCAAGCATTCACCACCTTTAGTCTCCTCAAAACAAACTTAATGTTGACTTCCTGGAGAAAATTAAATAGCTTGGATGAAATTATTAAATAAAAAAGAAAGATTGAACCTGCCATGTTTAACTTAAGGTAGGATTCTCAATCTCACTATTTTAAATTTTGCCTATGTTTAATATTTACTATTTTTTAATAATATATAATATTTACTGTACAAAAATATTTTTACATATGTAAAGTTAACATGTATTATTGTTAAAAGGAATTAAATAGGTAATGATATATCATGATTTGAAATACTGTACATACATTTCCTGTGTCTTCCATGCCTTAAACAATCTATGTTAATGTAGGATGACATAAGAAATGTGAGGCAAGAAATGTTGTACACATAGCTAGAACATTATTTTTTTCATATGTTATAGTAATAATGACATAATGTTGACATGAAGTGTAAAATGTGTAAAAGTGTATTGATATATGAACAAAACCAAAAACAAACAAGCAAAAGCAAAAGTAATACATATAAAAGAATCAAAAAGAAACAAAGAAGGCATGAAACAAACATGAACCCCATCCAGGGGAGGAACCCGGGTTGAAATATAACTATAACAAAGGACAAGTTCCTGTGTAGTGGGTTTTCCTGTGGAAAAAACACAGCCATATGAACAATGGTGAATTTTGGTTTGTCATTGTTTGAGAAATATGCAAAATATCATGTTTTTCAAAAACCATAGTGATGTAAATGAGAACCATAAAATAGATTTGATTTTACTGGGGTAATGCAGGTAAACACAGACGTGTGAATAATACTTTAGATACCAGTATGTCTTGTTTTCTCAAAAATCTTAAAAAAAAGTGAGCTGTACAAAATCACATGCAACACGAATTTGAGTGTAAATTTTGAAAAAAATATTTAAAAATATATATCAACTTTCCAACAAGTTACATTCAACTAAATGATAGAGTAGCACATTGGTACAGCACTTAGTCCTTTATCCTTGTTTCCTGCTTTCAAATCTTGACCTGTATGTGTGTCCTCTGGATACTTCAGTCGTTCTCCAATGTCCTAAAGATGTGAAGGTTAACTTGACTGACTTCTGCAAATTGACCCAGTATGAATGAGAGTGAAAGTGTGATCTGGAATCAACCTAACATTGTTTCCAGGGTTGTTTATTATTATTTTTTATTTGGCTGACATCTCCGTCTTGTGGCCAACTCTGAAATGAATGACAGAGTTAAAAGAGGATGGATGGATCAATCATAACTATAATACAGAAAATCAAATGACCATATCTGAAAAAAAATCTTATGTGAATATCTACAATAAAATACATGTTTAAAGCCTGTTTGATATGGTCACAAAACACTAATGCTATGCAAAAGTAAACTATAATGTTGACTTGATTACCATTTCTGTATTTGTTATGTATTTTTCGCTAATTAATTTTCTAGGCTAAATTTATTTTTGCTCATACACCTACATAAACATGATTCATTTGTAAATTGATCAAATCTTTTATTAAAGAAATTATAACTTTCTGGAATATTGTGCAAATGATTGGAATTTTATGTAAAATATAAATTCAGTTGTTTCAAATATTATTATTTTAGCTGTAAATTAGAAAATATATAAAAAGTTTTCTTTAAATGTATTATTATTACTTGCAGGTTTCTAGTTAAGTGTATGAGCTTTTAGCACTTAATGCAGTAGATCGATTTCTATTACTTATTTTAACAACTTTAAGTAATTTAAAAATGTCTTGGACTAGACATTGAATCTTTTAATGGTGAGCATTTTCTTAATTGAGCATGTTACAAGCTTAATTAATGAACCGCCTGTCACTTAATCATTAGAAAGAAATGATTTAGGATGACCTAAACCACTTTCTGCATTTGGGATCCTAAACAATGGATAAACGTAAGGCTGTAGAATACTGCAGCAGAGAGTTTTAATCATAGTAATAAATTTTGAATAATAATTTAATGAAGCAATAATCTGTGATAATCACAGTTTGGCCACTCAAAAGCCTTTTCAGCAGCAATTAACTTTTTAAGGTTAAGAGTCTTATTAATGACATTTAGCTGCTTCTTGGATGCCAGATAAGATTAAATCAATCATATCTTCTTAATTCTGAATAAGCAAGGTACTGCACTGCATGAGCTATTATATTTATTAGTAAGAACTAATAAATTGATGTAAGACTTACAACTACCACAGAATTAAAAATAGCATTTCTTCTCACAATAACCCATTACCAGTTCTAATGTGCACTACTAGATGATAGTTGACTAGCTTTATTGACAATTGACTTTAATAAATAAGTGTGGGTACCACTTTTCATACTCTTGCAGGTTAGTATTTTCTGCAAAAATGTGAATCCTGTGGTATTAATTTTTTTGCTCTGGTTACATTATTAATTTTACCAAGTATAGCGATTGTCATATGTATGCGACTGGAGATCATCTTCTTGATACCACTCTGGGACAAGATGGGGAGCTGCCATTAATGGTGTCTTCTCTTTCACCTACTGCTCCGTGATGATATTCAGTGAGGGCACTAAACCCTGACTGTAACAAAAAGGACCATTCAGATTGTTATCAGCAAAAGCAGAGGTCTGTCATGATAGGTTGTTATGTTATGGCCCTTGGCAAAGGTAATTTATACTTCTGTGATGGCAGCATTAATGCAGAAAAGTACATTGAGAGTTTAGAGGAGCATATGCTTCAAGACAACATCTTTTCTAGGGATGTCCATTTATTTTTCAAAAAGACAATGCAAAACCACATTCTGCACACATTACAAAGGCATTCCCCTAGAAAAAGAGGAAACAGGTACTGGATTGACCTGCCTGCAGTCCTGAAGTGTCTCCAATAGAGGATGTGTGGAAAATTTTGATTTGAAAAATGTGACAATGACAACCCTGTACTGTTGCACAACTTAAGACATTTTTACAGGAAGAATGGGACAAAATAACACCTGAAACGCTTCATTGCTTGTTAATCCTCAGTAGCAAAATGTCTTTTAAATGTTGTGAGAAGGAATGGTGACACTACAAAGTAGAATAAATTGAAGGCCTGAAATGCAGGAATGGATGTATAGTGAGATTTTGTAACTCTTTTGAGGCCCTCCCCAACAGAGTGACATGCTGAAACAGGGTAACACACCAAAATGCAATTGACATGTCTGTCAAGGGCTGCTTGTCTGTCATCAAGACAACTACAGGTCCACAGTACCCCGCAGGTATGCAGCACATTGCAGGTTCACAGCATCATAGAGACAACTGCAAGCTCATTACCTCTGTGCACAATGTGTCTGTTGCCTGATGGGTGAAACAAATGCTCAAATTAGGGGTTATCCACAAAAGTGAATGGTGGAGCCTAATGGTTCTGGTCTCAAAACCGGACGGCTTGGTCCGGTTTTGTATAGATTTTTAGCTCTTGAGTAAGATTTCCAAGTTTTATGTGTAGCCAATGCCACCTAGATAGATGACACAATGGAGAAATTCAGGCAATCCTTGTATATCTCCATTATGTATCTCACAAAGGAGTACTAGCAGGTGCCCCTGGAGGAATCCAGTTACGAGAAAAATGCATTCGGCACCTCAGATGGCCTGTTTGAGTTCACCAGGCTTCCTTTTGGTCTCCATGGGGCTCCATTGACTTTTCAACAGATGACGGACCAAATCCTGCATCTCCATTCTGCATACACAGGAGCATATGCATATCTCGACGATGTGGTCATTTTTAGTAATGACAGGAGATCTCACCTCGACCACCTGCACGTGCTGCTTGAGAGTTTGAGGCTGGTGTGGTTGATGGCTAACCCTAAGAAGTGCAGGCTGTGTATAACTGAAACCCATTATATAGGATATTCCATGGGGAAGTGTCTGCTTAAGCCTCAGATGGACAAGGTGGGGGAGGTGCTTGCATATCCATATTCCAAAGCACAGAGGCAGGTTCATGCCTTCCTCGGCCTCACTTGGTTCTACAGGCGGTTCATTCACAATTTTTCATATTGGCCCCCCCCACTTGCTGACTTGACAAAGGGCAGAAAGAACTGTAGTATTGTCTGGAACAATGCCTGTGACAGAGTCTTCTCAGACTTAAAAGCAGCTTTATCCTCATTCCCAGTTCTGCAGAATCCGGACTTTTCGAAAGGAATTTGTTCTGCATATGGATGCAAGTGCTTTTGGTTTAGGGGCAGTGCTTTCTCAGTGTTTTGAGGGTGAAGAACACCCCATCACGTTTCTCAGCAGAAAACTGACTCCCAGGGAGTGCAACCATAGAAAAGGAATGTTTAGTGATTAAGTGGACAGTGGATGCCCTCTGGTACTACTTGTGGGGGTAGTGGTTTACCCTGGTGACCGACCACACTCCAATTCAGTGGCTCTGCAGACAGAAGGATGCGAATGCCCAGCTCACTCAATGGTTTATTAGTTTACAGCCATTAGCTTTTGATGTTCACCACTATCCCACAAAACAAATGGAACATAACACAGCCATCTTACAAACTTAAACAAAATGAAAAACAAAGAGCAATGCACATAATCAACGAAAGGAATACTACCATATCAAAATCAAAAATGAACAAAAGAGACTTTTAACATATATTTGGTACTTAGATGAGCATGCAATGTTATTTATTCCCACAGAAAATGAGAATCATAAATTCACATGCAGCTTACGCATCATTATCTGAAGAAGTTTTTTTTCCAATGCAAACTGGAGTAAATATTTGTCCACCCATCTGTGGCTGCTTACACTTTAAAAATTGATAAGTGAACAATTTGTGCATGACCATCACTTTTGGGAATACAAAATGTACATATGGCTAAATGTGGTCGATCTGATAATATATATATATATATATATATATATATATATATATTGTGAAGGATGGCCGGCCATTTATCCCGGCCAATACCCCCAAGCCGCCAGGTGGAGCCCTCCTTGCAGCGTGGAGGTCCCCAGAAGACCAGCAGGGCATCATGGACATTGGAGTTTTTATGCAAAGCCCTGCTGGATGCCGTGGGGGCCACAGGAGGGAGCTGCAGGGAGGACCGAGGGCTTCTTCGTGCCCTGTGACCCGGAGGTTCGTCACAGGAAGAGCGACGGACTTCCGGGTTGAAGAAAAGGACTATTTACCCTGACCCGGAAGGAATAAGGACTTGTGGACTGTTGGGCAGAAACACTTCCGGGTCAGGAGATATAAAAGGACTGTGGGAGCTCCCAGACGCGTTGCCACCCTTCCACCC